>JAAGNN010000130.1:0-17854 GCA_012411365.1 Ameiurus melas | reverse complement strand
CTATAGCTCTGAAAACCTAAAACCCATCATAAACCCTAAACATAACCGGTATTTTAACTACAGCTCTGATCCTAAAATCCATCATAAACCCTAAACATAACCGCATTACTCTAACTATAGCTTTGAAACCTAAAAACATATCATAAACCCTAAACATAACCGTTTCTAACCATAGCTCTGAAACCTAAAAGCCATCATAAACCCTAAACACAACCGTTACTTTAACTATAGCTCTGATCCTAAAAACATCACTAAACCCTAAACATAACCGTTACTCTAACTATAGCTTTGAAACTAAAAACATATCATAAACCCTAAACATAACCGTTACTCTAACCATAGCTCTGAAACCGAAAACTCATCATAAAAACCATAACCGTATAACCATAACAACCTCAGTCTTAAGTACCCACAACTTCAACCCATCTCCCAGCCTGAACCTCTCCAAATACTCCCTAGGACCCACAACATCAGCAAGCACAGCCAAAAACCTAAACGAATCAAAGTCAAAACCAGAAGTCAATCCCACGCAAATAATCAATAGACTAATGAGATTCAACCTTCTACTCAATATCTAACTTTACCCTGTCCCCAAAATTTTGTTCCCCTCCCCATATCACCCTGAACTGCCAAACATTTATTTAAATAAATAAAAAAATAAAAATAAATAAAAATAAAAAAAACACACACAGCCAAAACCCAACTGGGGGCAACTTGGAGGACAAATAATTTTCTGAGCTGTAGCAATGCTTAACAAGCGCCGGCCAGTGCATCCCCTTGACCCCTATCTAACTGGGCAGTTCCTGGCGGACTGTCCGGGGGGTCATTGTACATTCAAAACCTAACCCTAACCCTAACCCTAACCCCCTAACCCCAACCCTAACCCCTAACCCTAACCCTAACCCCAACCCCTAACCCTAACCCCCTAACCCTAACCCTAACCCTAACCCCCTAACCCTAACCCTAACCTCTAACCCTAACCCTAACCTCTAACCCCTAACCCTAACCCCTAACCCTGACCCTAACCCTAACCCTCACCTCACCTCACCCTAAACCCTAAACCCTAACCCTGACCCTGACCCTAACCCTAACCCTAACCCTAACCCTAAACCCTTCCTAAACCCCTAAACCTAACCTTGACCTTTCCTAAACCTAACCTTAATCCTAACCCGTTCCTAAACCCCTAAACCTAACCTTAAACCCTTCCCAAAGCCCTAAACCCAACCTTAAACCCTTCCTTAACCCCTAAACCTAACCTTAAACCCTTCCCAAAGCCCTAAACCTAACCTTAACCCTTCCTAAACCTAACCTTACACCCTTCCTAACCCCTAAACCTAACCTTAACCCTTCCTAAACCCTTAAACCTAACCTTAAACCCTTCCCAAAGCCCTAAACCTAACCTTAAACCCTTCCTTAACCCCTAAACCTAACCTTAAACCCTTCCTAAACCTAACCTTAATCCTAACCCCTAATTCTAACCGCTAACCCAAACCCCTAACCCAAAAGCATTGACCTTGCTGACCGAATACTTTCAGAAGGAATTGTACAGTATATAGCCATTGCCTGATTTATGAAGGCCAACACACTTCTCATTTCATATGTGCATTCTCTAATCTTCCCCATGTTAATAAATGTGTAAGGAAATGTGTCCATAGTCACCTCAGATTTACACCCTGCTGAAACCAGAAGTCATGGATGACTTTGTAAGAGTTCCTTAACTATTTATTTATTTTATTATTATTTTCCACATTTGTTAATATTTTTACTGGTGAAAATAATTGATATGATGGTTTTTGCTAAAATACACACAGGTTTTTTTTTTTCTTAAACCTTTTCATAATCATTCACATCTTTACCTGGGGTGCCAATAACTGCACAGCTGCCTGCATGCATTTTCAGGCATGCGAAACACATTGAAACATGCTATGAGCATCACCATTGGTTGCCATAGCTAGAACATGCTGGCACTGGAGATATGGAGACAGATGGGATCATCCACAGCTGAGAGAATAAAACCGTGATCAATGCCAGATCTAAACCAGCTAGCAATCTGTTCAACATGCAGTGCAAAATCAATGGTCACATGATGACTCCCAGCCACCATTTTGAAGGACAATGTTTACTCAGTAAAGCCTGTGTGTCTGTAACTTAATCATAAAGCTGAATCAATATAATTGGTGCTCTAATTTTATTTGAACCTATTAGTACAGTATAACCGATGGCTTTATTTATTTTAGGCTGACAAAATTAAGTCATGTACCTCATTGAGTTTGATATGCCTCAGTTCCTCCTCAGCAGCAGTCAGTGGGAGTGGAGCAGTCTGAGACCCCAAGTACCTTTTATAGCTGTTTAGTGATGCATCATCCTGCATGAAGACAGGACTGTTAGTATTGTTTTTCCTCTTCATCTTAACAACAAAATACAAAAGCAACAATAACAACTTGTTCAACGTTAAGAAGTCTGTACACTCCATTCCATGCCTTGGTGAACATCTGCTTCACTTCTGCCGTGGCTGTTGATACAGACCACATGTACGTAAGAAAGTATTAATCAGATCGATAAGTCGACTGATTGCTCGTTTTTGCCAATTAATCAGCACCAACAACCGATTTCAAACTCCACAGTTTTTCCCGGTTGTGTCTGTTGTAGGAGTCGTGGAGAAGGGTCTGTTGTCATTATACAGTATGAGAGTGGCCTCTAGAGGCCAAATAAAAACTGGCAAAGTTTGTTGTGTTATTTGAAGTGTCTATTTTTATTCATTTTGAATGTCTCCATTATTTGTTGTTTTGAGTGTTACTGTTTGGTTCCATTTGTAGAGAGATAAATATTAACCTAAAAACATTAACAGTTCATATATTACTATTTATACATTCATTAAATTTTTAAAACTACAGTACATTTTCTTAGTACAGTCAGTACTGTTTACTTTTTTAATAAAGTTCAGCAATATTTTACTTTGAGTGTTCAACTGTCTAATCAGTTTTTGCCAGGTACTGCCCAGCTTCATTATCAATATGGGTAAAATCCACTATTGGTCCACCTCTACATAATTCTCTCTCTCTCTCACACACACACACACACACACACACACATACACACACACAGAGTTAAGAAGTAAAAGTCCTCTGAAGGGCCACTTTTTATGCATTTCTATCCCAGATTTTGCATTCTAGTGTTTCATAACATCCAAAAAGAAATGATTTTTACTTTTGCAGTTAATGTGCCTCTAGAAATGAAAAGTTAAAATGTAAGACCCTGTTATCTAAAAGTCTGTGACCTTTCTAGAAGTAAACAATGATAGAAATTCCCTAAAAAGGATGCCAGGCTGTGTCATGGCAAATAATCTTTCCAAACTAACAAAAAACCTCAGAGAAAGAGGATTAGTAGATGTCAAAGTAATTGTGTTTTTCACTGTACTGTTTCAAAAAAGTTGAAACACATACAGCCCTTCTCCACAGCATACTAATCTTAGACAGGATTTTGCCTCTTCTCTTAAAAACAGATCAAACTTCTTTTCCACAATTGTTTATTCTTGTCTCTGTGTTATCTTAAAATTTGTGGCACATGCATTATCAGTTGTATTTATTTATTATTATTTAAAATGTTTTCTCAGGACAGGGTTTTTACTTTGTTTCATAATTCACTCTCGTGCGTTATTTTTTGGCTGTAGTGCCAGCCCGGTACCCTTCCTCCTAGAAGTCGTATCGTATTTTGACAATGATTTGCAAGCCTAACGGGCTTTGGTTGGAAACACAGTTCTGGTGAATGTCTAATTGCTAATTTGTCACCAGGGTAAAGCTGCTTTAAACAAAACACAAGGTTCTTAATTTACACACTTAGAATGTCACTTTGTGTTTTACAGATTTAGATTATGCCTGCTGTGCAGAAACACACACTGATACTAAACTATAATTGTTTTGAAGTAAGATACAGAATTCATCTAACTCAACACACACTTAGAATATAACTTGATCAACAAGTACACTATGGATTTATATTATGCTTCAAAGTAATACATCTAAATGTTGGTCATACATATAAGATTAAACATTAACATATCCACACATTAGTAAACTTTGTATTTACACACATTGATTACTCTTTTTATGGTGTAGCTAAAGGAGTCCGGACTGATGTGCATTATTATTATTATTATTATTATTATTATTTCTTTAAAAAACAAAACAAAGCAAAACGAGCTGTTGATGCAGCTGCACTGACGACCAAACAATCTTTCATTTGCATTGTTATACATGAGCAATAAAACTTGGATTACACTTGGAAGAGATTGCTCTCTGAACAGATCTGGTCCAAAACACTCTCCCAACGAAACGTTAACTGAGCAGCAGCAGCAAATACTCCACAAGCCATAAAGCAGTGAATGGAAATAGGATCTTTAAAGACCATTGCTTCAATAAAACAAAAACAAAAAAGAAAGCCAAACATTTTTTGTGCTTGCAAACATGGGAAATTATGGGGTTAGGAAATTAGCCAGCAATGAGTTTAACCAGCAGGGGTCACTATTTACTCACTTTAATGATGCATAGCATGCCCTGTAATGACTTTGACTGGCCATCCATCAAAAAACCTGGGGCATGAATAAAGAAAAAAAAAAAAAAAAAAAACAGTTAAACCAAACCAAACAGACGCGAGTTGCCTTTGAACACATGAAAAATTTTAACAAATTCCACTAGAAGAGCCATGTCTGCTGACATAGTTGGAAATTTGTTGGTTGTACAAAAAAAAAGTGAAACTTTTTGCACAACGTAATAAGAAAAATGCACTGTATATGACTTAATTTTAGGTCATTATAATTCACAAGTGTACTACAATATTATTCAGTTTGCACAAAATCAACTGTAAGCACAATATAAATGTTTAATAGTTTTTAGTGTTGCTTTCAGAAAAATCTAATAGGATATGAAACTTGTTTTCAGATGTGCTGAATTTAAAAGATAACAAAAAACACAAGAGAAACTGTCTCCCTCGCTGTGTCTCAGTAACAAACGCAGGCCAATGAGGGTCGTTCTAGATTGTTGCGGTTGATTTACTGCATATCTACACTTTCAGAACTTCATGTCTCTTTAGTTTCCCACACATGTATGTGCCCACACACTCATTTCACTCACACTCTCGAGCTCTCTGTTGCTACACTTTCATACAGCCTCCCACATTCGACCGCATGTTTGGTTCAAGAATTTCAGCCATTTGTAGATCATTTTGATCTGAATTTATTTTTACATCTGTGCGTAATGCTTGGAGTTTCTCAGAATTCTGTTTTTCAGTAAGTGATGGAAAAATTAAGACTGTTAAACAATCGTCATGTCAGTTTGTGGCATGTTTACAATGCACTGCTCCTGAGTAAGTATTTTACATTTGACATTGTATATAACAAGTTAATATCATTGTATTCTTTTCTTTTTACCTTAGCCTTCAGATCGGTTTGTGAGTTCTCTGTTAAAACCAAAACCAAATGTCACCATAGTGAATAATTCCAGGAAGTGGTATAAACTATACCAGCCTATCTTTTCTGACTTAGGAAACTAAAAATAAATAATGTACTGATTGAAAATTATCCTTTACTTTTATTTTAGTTGTTCCATCTGTTTGTTTTAACCTCAACACTGAACAACCCAGAATTTTTAAATCTCCAAGTGGCACTTCAGCATTTGGTTACCGTGTTTGTCACTTTGGATCTGGCAGGTGAGCATGAGTCTAACATTTTAATACACATTACTGTGTACTTCATTTCAGTGAAATAAATCATTAGCAATATACAAGGAATATTATGTTCATTATTATCTTTTGGATATTGTGTGTAAAATGTGTTTGTAATTTGAATCACATTTTTCCAGCAAAAATAACTTCTGTACTTTCATGAGCTATAATTTAAAGAAATACGAGTTTAATACAGGGTCAATACATAAAATTCAGGATCTAAAACCCACACTGAAATCTTGGTCTTATCACATATTTACAGTAATAATATATTTAGGACAGATAATAAGGAACACATGATTTCAACAAATCACATGGCAGGGATTTCTAATTCCTCCCTCTTTTTCTTTGTAGTGTGTTAGTAACAGATCCTCTCTATAACAATGGCACAGGTAGTGTGTATAGGTGTGTGTATCAAGATGGGCAGTGTGTCAAGCTCCCTATTGAAGGTAAAAAATACTGTAGTATCACACACACCCCGCACATTCTTTTATACACTCAGTATTGCATGCTTAGTATTACACACCAAATATTGCACACCAAGTGTCACACATTCAGTATCACAGAAACACAGACTGCAACCACTGATTTTCATTTTCTCGCACACACACACACACAGAATCCATTTCTCACAATTGTATTGAATACCCTTTAAATAATAATCTCCAGGCTGACTGGAAATCGTTTAAAGTTATTCTGTAAAATCAGTGTTGTGTTTCTCAAAAGTGATTGCGTCTCAACAGTGCATTGCAAACGCCTCCACTTCTTCTTTTCCACGCGAGTGCGAGTGTGTGTGTGTGTGTGTGTTTAGTGAGAGAGAGAGAGAGAACTGTGCCCTCAAGTGTTATTTTTTTGTTTTCATTTTTAAAGCACCCAATTCTGAATGTTTCTCACTCAGTAAGGAAATGGTATTTTTAATTTTTAACCATGGAGAATTGAAAACACTTTACACACACGTACACAGACCGTGAAACTGAAAATAGTGTGACTTTGGATCAACATCACTAACATTTTAAAATACAAGAGGAAAGATGTTCGTGCACGTTCAGCGCTTGTCCACTAGAAAGATTCCATTTATTGTGTTTGGCTGATGTACAGTGAACAGTACTAAAATCTTTATAAACTCTCACTCATGCACACATTTCTCCTTGTTTCCCTTGGTCTCTGTCTCCCTATCTATCTTTGCCTTTGTAGTCCAGTCAGATGGAGCATTTGGACTTTCCCTTGCTTGCACTGAACATCGTGCTATGGTGAGTTAAATAATGTTTCCCATATAAACTGGATGCAAGTGTGTGTAGATTTCACCTCAGATCAGTTTATTAATAAAGAAGCAAACAGACAAAACACATGGAACACGGTCTATACTGAACTAGATACACGAGAGTAAATATGAGACTAAAGTCGAGACAAGGAACAGGACATGAAAACAAGACCGCTTATCATGCGTAACTTGACATAATCGAATGATACTGCGCAAAGTGCACAGCAACACAACCGTTTAAATAACAATTAAACTAAATCACCGACACCTGGAGTTAATCAACCAATGTTTGCACACAGGGAGAATCAAAACAAACGTGTGCATATACAAGAGTCTTGTGCACTCGCGCACAGCAACAATCTTTGCACTTTGATGCCGCGCCTCTGCTGGCAGGGCGTAACACCTACAGGCTGCAGCCAATAGGAACACTTTTCTATCAGCGCCGCACCCTCACAGGAGTGATCAGACCACCTAAGGGAAGTTAACGGTCGAAGATCTTAACAAGAACAGTTAGTGTAACAGGTGCGATCGTAGAAACTCTGATAAGGATAAAGTTGCAAGCATGAACCTGAAATGCTCCAGGTTTAATCTATTCTGAACACCCTTATTCAGCTTTATTTTCACCATCAGTGTAGCAATGTGGCTCATTTATTTAGTTTTGAAAATTTACTACGCCACCCTGAGAAAACGGGGAAAATAACCTAAATAAGGACAGGCAAGTACGTTCCAACTAGAACAGGTATGTGGCATGCGTTTCTATACAAAAATACATATTTATTTTAAAGTTAAAAAGACTGGCCAAGAACTACTTTAAAAAGCAGCAGCCAACACAATCAAGCATTGGTCAAATAAAACCGCTACAAAAAGAAATTAACAATAATGATAGGAGAACTGAGACTTCCTGTATGAAGGGCAGGCTAGTACAACAGCACCAGCTATACAAAGGTGAAAAGAACCCCACTAATCAGAATCATACCCACAAAATTCACTGCAAATGAACACAGCAGTAATAACGACCCTTAATTAGGTAAAGCCTAAAGTGCAGCCAAGAATTTCCCCCAGACTCAGGAAGCACTCAGCTCCTACAAGGAAAAAACAATTACAATATGCTCAAAGCTGACAAACAAAAAACAAAGACAAACTTACTGTCACGAAAACACATAACCTCGATCTCAAACTGATTACAGGAAGCAAGTTTACCAAGACTGACCAAAGCCACTACTACCACCTAGCAGTATCAGCATAACTGATAAAGACAGTTGACAACACAGTTGAATTATGAAAACTGACCTTAAATGGCAGTAACCAACACAAGAACAGAACAAAAATCAAAAACAAGCACAAAGTAAAAAAGGCTAAATAAAATGAAGCAGCAAAACCAATCAAGCAGCAACGTGGCCCGTGAATGAGGGGGAGGAGCTACACCAAAACGACCGCACACACTCAGCCTGCCTTAACGCATGCAAAATCAAGGGCCCCAAGAACAACAAACAGGTGTTACAACCTCAATTTGGAAAGCATACAAAGTCATTTAGCTCAAATAATAGAACTAAATGATTTACGTACCGTGATCCGATGACATAACACTCACGACGGCACACGAAAATCACATGATAGCTTCTTTAATAGTTGTGACAGCAACAGCTGGCACTCCGACCGGGGCACGTTAAACTGCCATGCTACACAGATGAGAGCCTTGATGGCACGACACACTGAGAGCAAGCAGCACATGCACAGTCTCTGTAGCCCAATGTCACACAAAACAAATAAATCGCACGATAAGTGGACAACGCGAGCATCAAACAGCTAAGCGACAAAACTAACATACCTCTGCAGTCCGTAACTACAAAAGGAAGGGGCGGGGTTTCCACCATGACGCACTCCGTGAGGCCTAAACAACTTATAGAAGGAAGAGAGCTCATTGGCCACGTAGTTAATAAGGATGACGTTTTAGTCACAGCACACCTCACCACAATAGCTTGTTAAGTATTCTACCCACAGTTCTGCTAGCCTACATGTTCATTACAAATAGAAACTTGGTCAGTAGTAATGTAGAGATATGCAACGTGTGCAAAATGTTTTAGCTGTCACTTATGCAGATTCTCAAGCCACTATGGGCTTTTACTGTTCCACTTTTATTCTTTGTTATTACACTGACACAGACTGTCACTCATATTCTTGCTGATAAAAAAAAAGGCAAGAAAGAGAGAGAAGAGTTCGAAGGGGAGAGAAGAGTCATTCAGTTGGACATTCAGGCAGGATGAAAAAAAACTATATTAATTACTTTGGATCAGCTGGTAAAAACGCTGGGCATGAAAGGCCAGAGGGTCATGATGCAGAAGACAAGAATGAATGAAAGTTGTTAATTTGTGCCACACATGGCTACAATGGATAAAATGCCACATTTTAGTTATGAGCGTCGACGGTTTTCCATGACTAAAATGTCACCGCTTTTCTTTGACCACGATAAGACTAAAACACCCAGACTTTTACTAAACTAAAACTTGACTAAAGAACAGGATAAGGCTGACTAACTATTATAAAAATGTTAAAAGGACATTTGACACAGAACTAATACTAAATAAAAAAAAACTGGTTTCCAATGTAGTGCCACTGAGCAAAGACAGCTGACATTAAAGTAAAGCCAGCATCAGAGAAATTTGTGAGAAAGAATAAAATCCACTAATAGGGTTATTAAGGATGCACCAGACTAATGGGACAGCTACAAATACAGTTGTGGTGATGGGGAATTGTGAATTAAACATGCTAGTAGACAGAAAAAAAATCTCATTATCTCAAGTTTACTTTGAAGAATTAACATTCCATGTTGTAAACTTTTACCAAGCATTGAATGACTTGAATGACTCCCAACCCCTCTTATTCATTTTGATAAATCTAATTGATTATGTTAGCAGAACGCAGTAATTTTCTTTAAACTTAGAAGCTCTCTCTGAAATATTTAGAACACTTCTAAAGTACTTGCAATTCCTGAAATTGCTCTGATGTTCTCCATAGTTACATTTATTTATTTAAATTGTGCGTTTTAAAATCTATTTATCCATCTTTTAATAATGGACGTTGTCACAAAGGAGCTTCACAGAAATCTAGATTATAGATATTTATTTATATTTTTAGACTTAGATTTATGGAGATATATTCTAATCTCGCTCTGTAAACTATGTCACTCTAGTCCTTCACTTTCTCCCTTTCTTCAGCTGTGCTGACACTTGACAATGTAGATTTCAACTTCCTTTATTACGTGTAGAAGATTCAAGCTGGCACAAGTACATCTGTTGGCAAGCTGTTGTCTTATCTGTTCTGTATATTTGCATAATTTGTGTATTCCTTAATCCAGAAGACTCTGCAACTACAGACCTTGTCTAAATTTTACTTTCGAGCCGCTGTTGATATATAAGGTGAGAACCAGAGGATCAGAGATTTGGGGATCAGAGATGTTTTGACCCCTAGGGTTTTCTGTCTCTCTCTCTGTGTGTGTGTGTGTGTGTGTGTGTGTGTGTGTGCGCGCGTGTGCGCAGGTGTGTAGTCCTCGTGTGCAGCAGGAGTGTGAAGGGTTTCATTATTTGCATGGTGTGTGTGTGGAGCTCAATGTCTCTCTCACACACACTCACTCACACAAACCTGTTTTCCAAGGTATCTATACTATTGTATTTTATTCATTATTAAATTATATAATTAATTGTT
Organism: Ameiurus melas; assembly: GCA_012411365.1. NCBI lineage: Eukaryota > Metazoa > Chordata > Actinopteri > Siluriformes > Ictaluridae > Ameiurus > Ameiurus melas. The sequence goes on along the minus strand of JAAGNN010000130.1, from coordinate 7,173 downwards.
ATTGTTAGTTTTATGTGTAGTAAACGTCTGTGTGTGTGCGTTTTAGAATGTCAAGCGATTCCTCCACTTGATGCAGTGATTCTGTTTGATGACTCTCAGAGTATTGCAGCTGAAGATTTCAATAAAATGACCAGTTTCATCAAAAAAGTCATTAGCTCATTCATAACCAACCCACGAGCACAGGTGTGTGTGTGTGTGTGTGTGTGCGCGCATGTGTGTGTGTTAGGTGGAAGTTTTCTGGAGTTTCACTGTGTGTGTGTGTGTTTTAGGTGGCTGTAGCAAAGTTCTCCTCTCGAGTCTCTGCAGTGTTTCATTTTGAGAATTTTGCTGCAGATCGAAACGCAGATAGTCTGATGAATGGAGTCTCACAAAGTAAAGGCAACACATACACACCTTCAGCCATACGCTATGTACTGTAAGTACACACATCTTCAGCGTTGCACTGTAAACACACACACACACACCCCTTCAGCCATATACTTTGTACTGTAAATACTAGGGATGCACCGAAATGAAAAACTTGTCTGAAGGCCGAATACTGAACATGTTTTTTCCATTTATTCTGCCATATTTTTTTTCACCATTGCATAAATTAGTCAAAATGTGCTTTTTACCATTTTGTCTTCCTTTTCAAAGAAAAAAAGAATCAATTACAAAAAATGCAATTTCAAAATATTTAACACTGAAATTTTTCTCTTCATTCCATCAGGCATAGGCTACCAACAAGGCACAATATAACTAAATAAATAAATGAGTAAAATAAAAATATTTTGATGTAGTCATCTTTGAGCCCCTTGAAATGTTAGACCTATTACTGACTGCTGAAAGAATGTAACACTCTGAAGCCTACAACAAAAAAAAGTGCAATAAAAAGTGCATTGACGAGTGTGAAAAATGGTTTTATTGAGTTATATACGGTTGATTATATTCTTGATATATACCGCTCACATCCCTGTACACCTCGCTGAGTATTATAGTAGATATAGGATAGTTAGATATGTTTTTAATGTTATGTTCCTTGATAGATTTAGTTAGTTTAAACTATAGATTAGTTCATTTAGTCCCTGATGGTTCTTCTGCTCCCAGTCCATAGTACTAGTTGAAGTTTCTTGTTTTGAGTTGTTACCCTGTTTTCTGTGACCACAACTCTGATGCCTGCTATGCCCCGTTTATGCCCGTTTGCCGATCGCCCGACCCTTTGCTTGTCTTGACTACGTTTTTTAGATTACGTTTTGGATTTGTCTGCCTGCCCTTAAATAAACACGTCTTTACCTGCTTCCATACTCTACTCCCTAAGATCACGGTTGTCAACATCCAAAGAGCATGTGCTCACTGAGCACTCGTTCACACGCACCCTCATGTCTCCAAGCGCGCTGCCGGAAGTGGAGGTCGTGACAGTCGCGTCTCACTCTGGTTGCTAGGCTATTAGGTCGACTCATCAAACACGTCATTGTTCGGTCAAATTTATTCACCCTTTACACTTATTCGGTTGCCGAACATTTGGTACATCCCTAGTAAATACGCACACAAAAACGCACACACCCCTTCAGCCATGCACTTTGTATTGTAAATACACACTTTTCTCTCACCTCTTTCTCTCACCCCTCTGTCTCACCTCTTTCTCACCCTTCTCTCTCCATTTCTCACATCTCTTTCTGCCCCTCTATTTTTGGTTGTTTTAGAGATGAAATGTTCCAGGAGAAAGTAGGAATGAGAAGCAACTCTCAGAAGCTGCTGGTTGTGGTCACCGATGGAAAATCCAATGATGAAAACGACAACTTCAACTCTGTGATCTCGCTGGCCAATAAGACAGGAGTCACCCGATTTGCCATTGGGGTAAAAAGCTAATTTCTCTCTCACCTGTCTCTTTCTCTCACACGCACTTTCTCTTTGGGATTTACCTCTATTTCTCTATCTGTCCATCTTTCACTCACTCTCTCTCTCTCGGATGTACCCGTCTCCCTCTCAGGTGGGTAAGGAGTACTCTCGAGAGGAATTGGAACAGATTGCTACGGAACCTCGTTATGTGTTTGAGACACCAAGTTTCAGTTCTCTTGCCTCTATTGTCTCCCAGCTCACTGAGAGGATCTTCAGCATTGAAGGTAAACACACACACACACACACACACACACACACACACACAATCAATGCTTAATTTGTAAATCTGCAGGTCCCAGAACACTAAGAGGGCAGTGATCCAGCAGATCTAGCTGATAGCTAGGTTTATCTAACTGATCACACTGGTACACTGATGTAATAGTATAAACTAATAGCAGTGAGTATTCTCAGTACAAAGGGAAACATTTATGGTTTGCACATTCAAATTCTCACATCAGTTAGCAACACAACACATTTACCAAAAGCACTTTAAAAACAAAGCTACATTTCATATGGTAAGCATACTTACAATAAACATTACCTGCAACATAATCAAGAAAAAAAACATCTTACCCAAGACAAAATATTCCACAAATCTGTCATGTCAGTATCCTCCAACTCTCCCCAGTATCCATAAACGTACAAATGGCTCGGGACTGGAGTTTGTAAGCGGTGGGGGTACATTACATTACATTACATAATGTTCATAAACATCAGAGAGGAGATGTTGGGGATGAGAAGGAATTCACTACGAGATACAAATGAGATTCATTTTAGAGAAACCCCGCTCGCGCTCCACTTGAGCCTGAATGACTGTATGTGGGCTGTTAACTCTTTAATTCTAATATAACTATTTTAATTCAGGTTAGCCTCATAAGCACTTCTAAACATCTTCCACAATCAGGTTAGTTATCACTGCTAGTCGTGGGAAGCGTCACCAAACTGCTTCATCAGGGACCTGATGCTGGACTCTGTGGTGGAGTTGGGTTTATATCAGACATTCACTGCACTTTCGAGCTTTCTCTTCCATTTCCCAAAAATAAACTCATAAAAAGGACAAAATGTGAATTGTCTTACTCCGGGGTGGCAGAGATCAAAGTACAACTAAATATATATATTTTTTATTTTCTCCCTTTAAAGCCCGTGGAAGAAAATTCGGAAACGCATCAGCGCTTTATAGTAATGTAGTCAGTAAGGGACCGTCTAAAAAGTGCAGGCAACTGTGTGAGATTATAATCGTCTACTTCATAGGATATCTAACTTATTGTAGTGTTGGAGTGGGATGTAAGACTCACCACAAGTGCAGTTATACACAAAAATCTTACAGAAGTGCTATAATAAAATGTCTATACATACATACTGTCATGTACCTTCAGTGATACGAAAGTAGAAGCGGGTGTCCGGTGGGTCTCGTTAAGGAAGGGAGTTTCAGATGACGTAGTCGTAATCCAGGCGATCGAACAAACAAAATAAACTGGGATAAACTGAGAGCATAGTCGTAAACAGGAAACAAAGTCGAGAAGGTAACCTTTATACATAAGGCTTGGTAACGCAAGGAACTGAACGTATACTTCGCACAGAGTTCTGAGTGAATGACTGCTAAATGCTAAAGGAGAGAGTGAGTGTGATTAGTGACAGGTGTGAGTGATTAGAACTCTGTGGATGGAGAGCGCATGCGTGCGTGAGAGGTGAGTGTTGCTTCTTGGGAAACTGAGTCCTGATCAGGCTGAGCTATGGCACATACACATACACATACACACACACACACACACACACACACACACACACACACACACACACATATATATATATATATATATATATATATATATATATATATATATATATATATATATATATATATATATATATATATAAATCTTTGACTCTTTAGAGTTGATGTGAGAATATATTTTTGTTGTTTTCAAGAAGTCAAAATTCAATAACGTTTTGACTGTAGGAGTTACAAATTCTCTATGATATTGTTAATTACTGCAGCCAACTACAGCAAAAAGATTTTAAAAACTAAATTTTTGTAATTTATAAAAGGAAAAGAAAAAGAAATTAAATTCAGTAACTTTGACTCTATAAGGGACATATGTCAAACCAAATGCACTATTATAGTCTAGTGTTGCTACTAATTACAGCAAATAGATTTTTTAAAAACTGTTTTAAATTTTTTATAAAAAAAAAAAAAATAATAATAATAAATTCCATAATTTTTGACTGTACAAGTTACACATGTAAAAGCAACTGTAATATCCATCCATCCATCTTCTACCACTTATTCCTTCTTCAGGGTCACGGGGAACCTGGAACCTATCCCAGGAAGCATCGGGCCCAAGGACAGGGTACACCCTGGACAGGGTCAACTGTAATATGATAAACTGTATTATTGCTACTAACTACACATTTCTAAACTAAATTGAACTAAAAATTCAGTTTTTAAAAATCTAATACTTAAAATTAAATCATAATTTTAAAATTAAAATAATTTTTTTAAAATAAGTTTTTTAAATCTATTTGTAGCGGTAGCGTGGTGGCTTAGATTATATACGCATACACACATTACATTACAGCACAGTTCCAATTCCTGGTTCCAGGGTTAGGGGTTAAATGTCCAATATAAACCCAACTTCACCTCGGTCTGCTACTCACTCTCTTGGACTTTGCCTTTTTAGTATTTCGTTTGTGCTTAGTGCAGTGACCACAAATACACCTGTTGCAAAATAATACGTTCATGAGTGAAAACGTTATGCTAATTTCGTTTAAACGTTATGTTAATAACGTAACACCTCTGATTAGCTAGTTACTATTCCAACATTACTCTCATCCCCGCTACATCTGGTTCGGCCATGTTTTCCTCCATAGTCATGCCAGGGGCTAATGGTTCAAATAGACAGTATAGAGGACCTACTGTACCTACTGTACAGCTACCTACTGTATCTCCATTTAGCCCTGTGTCAGAGCTCAGTCCGACCGGGACTCCAATTCCCAACAGCCAATACAAGCGCGCATGCGCACTGCCCGGTCCGACCCGGACTTCAGTTCCTAGGAACCCACACGAGCGCGCATGCGTGCGAGATCACCAGAGTTCTAATTCACAACACCTGAGACCAGCTTTCTGATTCCGTGAGTAGTTAAAAAGCCACACTCCGATTTCACGTTGCGAAGTATACACTCCTTAACGTTGGTTAGCCGCTATACCAAGTATTGCAAGTTACATACGATTATCTGGTTTATCTCGACTCTCTGCCTGTTTCGGATTATGTCTCTGGATCACCTTCTGTAACGCTTACGCCTCGCTACCCTGAACTGTCTCTGCCCTCACGCACCTGCTCCCGCACCTGTTTCCTCCTCCTCATCTGACACCCTGGGGATTCAGGAGGAGAGAAAGGTAGAAAATCCTCTACCTCATCAGAGCCCTGTGTACTGCAACTGCCACTGCAAGCCTCTCTGTTGCTATCCATCTTTACATTGAGTGTTCTGAAGGCCCGCTCTCTTCTTCCTCCCCTGCCTTTACCTGCCACGCCCCCTTCTTCCTCCCCTGCCTTTACCTGCCACGGCCCCCTCTTCCTACCCTGCCTTTACCTGCCACGGCCCCCCTCTTCCTCCCCTGCCTTTACCTGCCACGGCCCCCCTCTTCCTCCCCTGCCTTTACCTGCCACGGCCCCCTCTTTCTCCCCTGCCTTTACCTGCCATGCCCACCTCTTTCTCCTCTGTCTTTTCCTGCCACACCCCTTCTTCCCCCCTGCCTTTACCTGTCACGCCCGCTCTTTCTCCCCTGCCTTTACCTGCCACGGCCCCCCTCTCTTCTTTTCTCCCCTGCCTTTACCTGCCACGGCCCCCTTTTTTTTTTCCCCTGCCTTTACCTGCCATGCCCACCTCTTTCTCCCCTGTCTTTTCCTGCCACACCCCCTTCTTCCTCCCCTGCCTTTACCTGTCACGGCCCGCTCTTTCTCCCCTGCCTTTACCTGCCACGGCCCCCTCTTTCTCCCCTGCCTTTACCTGCCACGGCCCCCTCTTTCTCCCCTGCCTTTACCTGCCATGCCCACCTCTTTCTCCTCTGTCTTTTCCTGCCACACCCCCTTCTTCCTCCCCTGCCTTTACCTGTCACGGCCCGCTCTTTCTCCCCTGCCTTTACCTGCCACGGCCCCCTCTTTCTCCCCTGCCTTTACCTGCCATGCCCACCTCTTTCTCCTCTGTCTTTTCCTGCCACCCCCCCTTCTTCCTCCCCTGCCTTTACCTGCCACGCCCCCTTCTTCCTCCCCTGCCTTTACCTGCCACGGCCCCCTCTTTCTCCCCTGCCTTTACCTGCCACGGCCCCCTCTTTCTCCCCTGCCTTTACCTGCCACGGCCCCCTCTTTCTCCTCTGTCTTTACCTGCCACGGCCCCCTCTTTCTCTCCTGTCTTTACCTGCCACGGCCCCCTCTTTCTCCCCTGCCTTTACCTGCCATGGCCCTCTTTTCTTTTTTCCTGTCTTTACCTGCCACGGCCCCCTCTTTCTTCCCCTGCCTTTACCTGCCATGGCCCCCTTTTTTCTCCTGTCTTTACCTGCCACGGCCCCCTCTTTCTCCCCTGCCTTTACCTGCCATGGCCCCCTCTTTCTCCCCTGTCTTTACCTGCCATGGCCTCCTCTTTCTCCTCTGTCTTTACCTGCCACGGCCCCCTCTTCTTCTCCTGTCTTTACCTGCCACGGCCCCCTCTTTCTCCTCTGTCTTTACCTGCCACGGCCCCCTCTTCCTCTCCTGTCTTTACCTGCCATGACCCCCTACGTGACTGTAAGCTTGAAATTATTGCATTTTGTGAAAGAGGCTGTTAGCAATATTTGAGCATTTCTATTGCTATCGTTTATTGTTGTTCTGTTTTACTTTTGGTGAATTAAAAACTATTTGTTTTGATAATATTTCTGCGGGAGACTTTACCTACCTCTTAGAATGTTCTGCGCACGCGCAAAACATTCTCGTGCTTGGATATGGCATACCTGAAGACCCGCCCATAATTATTTGCTACCTTGCCTTTAAAATTACGAATTTGAATGTGAAATGTAAGTAAAATCAATCTTAATTCAATTTAATTATTTTCTTAAATTAAAATGCTAACATAAATAGTATTTTATAGTAAAAATGAGTATTTACCAATAATTATATAATACTTTTGTGATATACTTTTAAAGATATTTGGAGGTGACAGATGTGCTACCCCTGTTTTACATCCTTTATTCAGGTGATAGTTCATTCTGAGAAAGAAGCACATTTTGTTACATTAACATGAGAGTAGCTTGAATTACCACTA
>JAAGNN010000129.1:0-18002 GCA_012411365.1 Ameiurus melas | reverse complement strand
AGAACGCTATACAGCGATTTTCAAGCGGCTGGGAGCTTAGGAAAGTGGTTTTTCTAACAAACTCATATAATCATGTGCGTGACATCTTCCAAAATGATAGCACAGACATAATATTATACTAGGACATGTATCTGACCTCAAATGATACGAAATATAATTGTTTACATTAAAATGTACAAGTTCCCAATGAAATATGGTCATGTGAAAAAAGTGACATTTGAAGTGCAGACAGTCACTTTTTTTTCAAAAGTGCTCTAACTAAGTTTGTTTACATTCGTGCAGTGTGCCCATGTACACTGTTGCGCTTCGTCCTGTTAGAACGCTATACAGCGATTTTCAAGCGGCTGGGAGCTTAGGAAAGTGGTTTTCTAACAAACTCATATAATCATGTGCGTGACATCTTCCAAAATGATAGCACAGACATAATATTATACTAGGACATGTATCTGACCTCAAATGATACGAAATATAATTGTTTACATTAAAATGTACAAGTTCCCAATGAAATATGGTCATGTGAAAAAAGTGACATTTGAAGTGCAGACAGTCACTTTTTTTCAAAAGTGCTCTAACTAAGTTTGTTTACATTCGTGCAGTGTGCCCATGTACACTGTTGCGCTTGCTCCTGTTAGAACGCTATACAGCGATTTTCAAGCGGCTGGGAGCTTAGGAAAGTGGTTTTTCTAACAAACTCATATAATCATGTGCGTGACCATCTTTCAAAATGATAGCACAGCCATAATATTATACTAGGACATGTATCTGACCTCAAACGATACGAAATATAATTGTTTACATTAAAATGTACAAGTTTCCAATGAAATATGGTCATGTGAAAAAAGTGACATTTGAAGTGCAGACAGTCACTTTTTTTTCAAAAGTGCTCTAACTAAGTTTGTTTACATTCGTGCAGTGTGCCCATGTACACTCTTGCGCTTCGTCCTGTTAGAACGCTATACAGCGATTTTCAAGCGGCTGGGAGCTTAGGAAAGTGGTTTTTCTAACAAACTCATATAATCATGTGCGTGACATCTTCCAAAATGATATCACAGCCATAATATTATACTAGGACATGTATCTGACCTCAAATGATACGAAATATAATTGTTTACATTAAAATGTACAAGTTCCCAATGAAATATGGTCATGTGAAAAAAGTGACATTTGAAGTGCAGACAGTCACTTTTTTTTTCAAAAGTGCTCTAACTAAGTTTGTTTACATTCGTGCAGTGTGCCCATGTACACTGTTGCGCTTGCTCCTGTTAGAACGCTATACAGCGATTTTCAAGCGGCTGGGAGCTTAGGAAAGTGGTTTTTCTAACAAACTCATATAATCATGTGCGTGACATCTTCCAAAATGATAGCACAGACATAATATTATACTAGGACATGTATCTGACCTCAAATGATACGAAATATAATTGTTTACATTAAAATGTACAAGTTCCCAATGAAATATGGTCATGTGAAAAAAGTGACATTTGAAGTGCAGACAGTCATTTCTTTTTTTTAAAAGTGCTCTAACTAAGTTTGTTTACATTCGTGCAGTGTGCCCATGTACACTCTTGCGCTTGTCCTGTTAGAACGCTATACAGCTGATTTTCAAGCGGCTGGGAGCTTAGGAAAGTGGTTTTTCTAACAAACTCATATAATCATGTGCGTGACATCTTCCAAAATGATAGCACAGGCCATAATATTATACTAGGACATGTATCTGACCTCAAATGATACGAAATATAATTGTTTACATTAAAATGTACAAGTTCCCAATGAAATATGGTCTGTGAAAAAAGTGACATTTGAAGTGCAGACAGTCACTTTTTTTCAAAAGTGCTCTAACTAAGTTTGTTTACATTACGTGCAGTGTGCCCATGTACACTCTTGCGCTTCCTCCTGTTAGAACGCTATACAGCGATTTTCCAGCGGCTGGGAGCTTAGGAAAGTGGTTTTTCTAACAAACTCATATAATCATGTGCGTGACATCTTCCAAAATGATAGCACAGACATAATATTATACTAGGACATGTATCTGACCTCAAATGATACGAAATATAATTGTTTACATTAAAATGTACAAGTTCCCAATGAAATATGGTAATGTGAAAAAAGTGACATTTGAAGTGCAGACAGTCACTTTTTTTCAAAAAGTGCTCTAACTAAGTTTGTTTACATTCGTGCAGTGTGCCCATGTACAGTGTTGCGCTTGCTCCTGTTAGAACGCTATACAGCGATTTTCAAGCGGCTGGGAGCTTAGGAAAGTGGTTTTTCTAACAAACTCATATAATCATGTGCGTGACATCTTCCAAAATGATATCACAGCCATAATATTATACTAGGACATGTATCTGACCTCAAATGATACGAAATATAATTGTTTACATTAAAATGTACAAGTTCCCAATGAAATATGGTCATGTGAAAAAAGTGACATTTGAAGTGCAGACAGTCACTTTTTTTCAAAAGTGCTCTTACTATGTTTGTTTACATTCGTGCAGTGTGCCCATGTACACTGTTGCTTGCCCTGTTAGAGCAGCTATACAGCGATTTTCAAGCGGCTGGGAGCTTAGGAAAGTGGTTTTCTAACAAACTCATATAATCATGTGCGTGACATCTTCCAAAATGATAGCACAGCCATAATATTATACTAGGACATGTATCTGACCTCAAATGATACGAAATATAATTGTTTACATTAAAATGTACAAGTTCCCAATGAAATATGGTCATGTGAAAAAAGTGACATTTGAAGTGCAGACAGTCACTTTTTTTCAAAAGTGCTCTAACTAAGTTTGTTTACATTCGTGCAGTGTGCCCATGTACAGTGTTGCGCTTCGTCCTGTTAGAACGCTATACAGCGATTTTCAAGCGGCTGGGAGCTTAGGAAAGTGGTTTTTCTAACAAACTCATATAATCATGTGCGTGACATCTTCCAAAATGATAGCACAGACATAATATTATACTAGGACATGTATCTGACCTCAAATGATACGAAATATAATTGTTTACATTAAAATGTACAAGTTCCCAATGAAATATGGTCATGTGAAAAAAGTGACATTTGAAGTGCAGACAGTCACTTTTTTTTCAAAAGTGCTCTAACTAAGTTTGTTTACATTCGTGCAGTGTGCCCATGTACAGTGTTGCGCTTGCTCCTGTTAGAACGCTATACAGCGATTTTCAAGCGGCTGGGAGCTTAGGAAAGTGGTTTTTCTAACAAACTCATATAATCATGTGCGTGACATCTTCCAAAATGATAGCACAGCCATAATATTATACTAGGACATGTATCTGACCTCAAAGGATACAAAATATAATTGTTTACATTAAAATGTACAAGTTCCCAATGAAATATGGTCATGTGAAAAAAGTGACATTTGAAGTGCAGACAGTCACTTTTTTTTCAAAAGTGCTCTAATTATGTTTGTTTACATTCGTGCAGTGTGCCCATGTACAATGTTGCGCTTCGTCCTGTTAGAACGCTATACAGCGATTTTCAAGCGGCTGGGAGCTTAGGAAAGTGGTTTTTCTAACAAACTCATATAATCATGTGCGTGACATCTTCCAAAATGATAGCACAGCCATAATATTATACTAGGACATGTATCTGACCTCAAAGGATACGAAATATAATTGTTTACATTAAAATGTACAAGTTCCCAATGAAATATGGTCATGTGAAAAAAGTGACATTTGAAGTGCAGACAGTCACTTTTTTAAAAGCTCTACTACTAAGTTTCTTTATTGCGTGCAGTGTCCCATGTACACTGTTGCGCTTGCTCCTGTTAGAACGCTATACAGCGATTTTCAAGCGGCTGGGAGCTTAGGAAAGTGGTTTTTCTAACAAACTCATATAATCATGTGCGTGACATCTTCCAAAATGATATCACAGCCATAATATTATACTAGGACATGTATCTGACCTCAAATGATACGAAATATAATTGTTTACATTAAAATGTACAAGTTTCCAATGAAATATGGTAATGTGAAAAAGTGACATTTGAAGTGCAGACAGTCACTTTTTTCAAAAGTGCTCTAACTAAGTTTGTTTACATTCGTGCAGTGTGCCCATGTTACGCTGTTGCGCCTCTTTAGAACGCCTATACAGTAGAGGTGTTTTCAAGTGGCTGGGAGCTTAGGAAAGTGGTTTTTTCTAACAAACTCATATAATCATGTGCGTGACATCTTCCAAAATGATAAACGCCATAATATTATACTAGGACATGTATCTGACCTCAAATTATACGAAATATAATTGTTTACATTAAAATGTACAAGTTCCCAATGAAATATGGTAATGTGAAAAAAGTGACATTTGAAGTGCAGACAGTCCTTTTTTTCAAAAGTGCTCTAACTAAGTTTGTTTATATTGGTGGTGCCCGTAGTGTGCCTGTACACTGTTGCGCTTGCGTCCTGTTAGAACGCTATACAGCGATTTTCAGCGCGCTGGGAGCTTAGGAAAGTGGTTTTTCTAACAATCTCATATAATCATGTGCGTGACATCTTCCAAAATGATATCACAGCCATAATATTACTACTAGGACATGTATCTGACCTCAAATGATACGAAATATAATTGTTTACATTAAAATGTACAAGTTCCCAATGAAATATGGTAATGTGAAAAAAGTGACATTTGAAGTGCAGACAGTCACTTTTTTTCAAAAGTGCTCTAACCAAGTTTGTTTACATTCGTGCAGTGTGCCCAAGTACACTGTTGCGCTTGCTCCTGTTAGAACGCTATAATTGTTTACATTAAAATGTACAAGTTCCCAATGAAATATGGTAATGTGAAAAAAGTGACATTTGAAGTGCAGACAGTCACTTTTTTTCAAAAGTGCTCTAACCAAGTTTGTTTACATTCGTGCAGTGTGCCCATGTACACTAGTGCTCGTCAGGCTGTTAAAGCTCTACACAGCGATTCTCAAGCAGCTGGGAGCTTAGGAAAGTGGTTTTTCTAACAAACTCATATAATCATGTGCGTGACATCCTCCAAAATGATATCACTGGCATAATATGATATTAGGACATGTATCTGACCAAAAAATGATACGAAATATGATTGTTTACATTAAAATGTAAAAGTTCTCAATGAAGTATGGTAATGTGAAAAAATTGACAATTGAAGTGCAGACATTCACTTTTTTGCAAAAGTGCTCTAACGAAGCCGGTTTACATTCGTCCAGTGTGTCCATGTACACTAGTGCTCGTCAGGCTGTTAAAGCGCTACACAGCGATTCTCAAGCGGCTGGCACCTTAGGAAAGTGGTTTTTCTAACAAAATCATATAATCATGTGCGTGACATCCTCCAAAATGATATTACTGACATAATATAATACTAGGACATGTATCTGATCTCAAATGATATGAAATAAGATTGTTTACATTAAAATGTACAAGTTCTCAATGAAGTATGGTAATGTGAAAAATTGACTGTTGAAGTGCAGACAGTCACATTCTTTCAAAAAGTGCTCTAACTATGCGTGTTTACATTTGTCCATCGTGTCCATGTACACTAGTGCTCTTCAGGCTGTTAAAGCGCTACACAGCGATTCTCAAGCGGCTGGCACCTTAGGAAAGTGGTTTTTCTAACAAAATCATATAATCATGTGCGTGACATCCTCCAAAATGATATCACTGGCACAATTTTAGAACTCGATCAGGCAACTGAAAGTTTGGAGTCAACAATCCGCTGCACACTACATAGAGTGGCTCCACTCAAAAGAAAAATAATTAGACAAAAAAAATTAGCACCCTGGTATAATGATCTAACGCGATCCTTAAAACAAAAATCTAGACAATTAGAACGTAAATGGCGCCGAACCAAGCTGGAGATATTTCAGACTGCATGGAAGGAGAGCCTACTGCAATATAGGAAATCTCTTGTAGATGCTAAAAAGATCTACTTCTCCACCTTAATAGGAGACAACCAAAACAATTCCAGATTCCTCTTCAACACGGTAGCAAAACTAACTAGGAATAAAACCACTTCAGAGGAAAACACTCAATCATTTCATAGCAGTGACGATTTCATGAAATTTTTCATTTATAAAATTGAAAATATTAGAGATGGAAATACACGCCATTAAATTACAACGGTCAGTAATATAACAAACACATTAGATGACAATGTGGCAATACCGGATCAATGTTTAGAGTGTTTTGCTCCGCTTATAGAGACCGACCTAGCCACACTAATCTCATCAGCTAATTCATCAACCTGCATACTAGATCCTATACCCACATGTTTGTTTAAACAGATTTGTCCAGGAGTGGTTAAGTCACTTTTGAATATAGTAAATTCTTCCCTAACCATTGGCTATGTACCTAAATCTCTAAAATTGCAGTTATTAAACCATTGATAAAAAAAACCTGACCTTGACCCGTCTCAATTATCCAGTTATAGACCAATATCGAATCTCCCCTTCATCTCTAAGATTCTAGAAAAGGTAGTAGCAAAGCAGTTATGCTCATACTTAGAAAGGAACAACATTCATGAAATGTATCAGTCAGGATTTAGACCTCATCACAGGCACAGAGACAGCACTAGTTAAAGTAGTAAATGACCTTCTACTGACCTCTGATCAGGGTTGTGTCTCGCTGCTTGTGTTACTCGACCTTAGTGCAGCTTTTGATACCATAGATCACACTATTCTCCTTGATAGATTAGAAAATGTTGTTGGCATTAAGGGAACAGTCCTCTCCTGGCTCAGGTCTTATCTGATCGATCATTATCAGTTCGTAGATATAAATGGTGATTTCTCCATGCGTACTGAGGTTCCTTTTGGAGTTCCTCAGGGTTCTGTTTTAGGCCCACTGCTTTTTACTTTATATATGTTACCCCTAGGACAAATTATTTGTAAACATGGAATTAGCTTCCACTGTTATGCTGATGATACACAGCTGTATGTGTCAGCGAAGCCAGAGGACAGACAGAAGCTTAGTAAAGTTGAGGATTGTGAAAATGACATTAGACGTTGGATCTTAACTAACTTCCTTTTTCTTAATTCTGATAAAACAGAAATACTTTTATTAGGCCCACGTGTAGCTAGAAGTAATCTTCCTGACTACACAGTAACTCTGGATGGTCTTTCTGTTTCATCAAGTACAGCAGTTAAAGACCTCGGAGTGATATTGACTCCGTTCTTTCATCTCAGAAATATTTCTAAGATAAGAAACATACTGTCACTACATGATGCAGAAATACTGGTTCATGCATTCGTCACCTCTAGATTAGATTACTGTAATGCCTTACTGTCTGGATGTTCCAGTAAGAATATAAATAAACTCCAGTTAGTCCAGAATGCAGCTGCTAGAGTCCTTACTAGAACTAGAAGATACGACCATATCACCCCGATCTTATCCACACTGCATTGGCTCCCTGTAAAATTTCGCATTAAGTTTAAAATACTTCTAATAACCTATAAAGCACTACGGTCTTGCACCACAATATCTAAGCGACCTTCTGGTTTTATATGATCCGGCCCGCGCCGCTTACTCAGATCGAAAGATGCAGGATATTTGATATTACCTAGAATAGTGAAGTCTACAGCAGGGGGAAGAGCCTTCGCTTATAGAGCCCCATAGTTATGGAACAGTCTTCCTATTAGTTTCTTTGAAAAAACCACTTTCCTAAGGTGCCAGCTGCTTGAGAATCGTTGTGTAGCGCTTTAACAGCCTGAAGAGCATTTGTGTACATGGACACACTGAACGAATGCAAACACGCTTAGTTAGAGCACTTAGAAAAAAAGTGACTGTCTGCACTTCAAATGTCACTTTTTCACATTACCATATTTCATTGGGAACTTGTACACTTTAATGTAAACAATTATATTTCGTATCATTTGAGGTCAGATACATGTCCTAGTATGAAATTATGGCTGTGATATCATTTTGGAGGATGTCATGCACATGATTACATGAGTTTGTTAGAAAAACACTTTCCTAAGCTCCCAGCCGCTTGAAAATCGCTGTATAGCGTTTTAACAGGTTCAAAGCGCAACAGTGTACTTGGGCACACTGCGCAATGTAAACACGCTTAGTTAGAGCACTTTTGAAAAAAGTCACTGTCTGCACTTCAATGTCAATTTTTCACATTACCATACTTTGACAACTTGTACATTTTGATGTAAACAATCATATTTCGTATCATTTGAGGTCAGATACATGTCCTAGTATTATATTATGCCAGTGATATCATTTTGGAGGAGTGTCACGCACATATAGAACAAGTTTGTTAAGAAAAACCACTTTCTAAACTCGCGAGCCCCTGAGAATGTGTGTTGCGTGTCGCTTTAACAGCCTGAAGAGCCTAGTGTACATGGACACACTGGACGAATGTAAATACGCTTTTTATTAGAGACTTTTTTAAAGAAGTGACATTGTCTGCACTTCAAATGTCAATTTTTCCCTTACCACTATTAAACTTGTACATTTTAATGTAAACAATTATATTTCGTATCATTTGAGGTCAGATATATCTCCTTGTATATATATCATGTCAGTAATATCATTTTGGAGGATGTCACGCAATGATTATAGGAGTTTAGTTAAAAAAACCACTTTCTTAAGGTGCCAGCCACTTGAGAATCGCGTGTAGCTTAACAGGCTTAACAGCCAAGAGCACCTAGTGTACGCGCAGACACTGGAAGAATGTAAAACGCTGTTATAAAGCACTTTTGAAAAAAAGTGTCTGCACTTCAAATGTCAATTTTTTTCACCAACTTACCATATAGAAAACTTGTACATTTATAATGTAAACAATTATATTTCATATCAATTGAGTTCAATACATGTCCTAGTATTATATTATGCCCATCATATTTTTTGGGATGTCACGCACATGATTATATGAGTTTGTTAGAAAAACCCACTTCGCTCCCGAGAATCTGCTGTGTGGTTGTTAACACGGTACGTGTATGCAATCACGCGGAACGAATGTAAACACGCTTAGTTAGAGCACTTTTGAAAAACAAGTGACTGTCAGCACTTCAATTTAAATTTTTTTCACATTACCATACTTATTGATAACTTGTAATATTAATGTAAACAATTATATTCGTATCATTATTTTAATAATACATGACCTAGAATTATATTATGTCAGTAACATCATTTTGGAGGATGTCACGCACAGATTATAAAATTTGATAAGTGAAAAAAGTGCCTTTTGAACTGTAGAAAGTCACTTTTGTTAAAATGTGTACTAACTACACTTGCTTAAATTCATCCTTTGTGACCATGCACACTGGTGCTCTTCAGGCGCTTAAAACGCTATACAGCGTTTTTATAGCGGCTGGGAGCATAGGAAAGTGCTTTTTCTAACAAACTCATATGCGTGACACCGTCCAAAATGATGTAAATATATATCATAATTTAATACTAGGACTTGTTTCTGACCCTAAATGATGAGAAATATTATTGTTTACATTTAAATGTATAAGTTCCTAATAAAATTTAATGAGGTGAATAAAGTGCCTTTTGAACTGTAGAAAGTCACTTTTTTTCAAATGTGTACTAACTACACTTGCTTACATTCATCCTGTGTGTTCATGCACACTGCTGCTATTCAGGCGCTGAAAACTCTATACAGTGATTCTAAAGCGCCTGGGAGCGTAGGAAAGTGGTTTTTCTAACAAACTCATTTAATCACAAGCATGACATTGTCCAAAATGATATTTATGACATAATATAATACTAGGACATGTTTCTGACCCTAAATGATGAGAAATATTGTTGTTTACATTTAAATGTATAAGTTCTTAATAAAGTATGACAAGGTGAAAAAAGGGCTTTTGAACTGTAGAAAGTCACTTTTGTTCAAATGTGTACAAACTACACTTGCGTAAATTCTTCCTGTGTGTTCATGCACACAGCTGCTATTGAGGCGCTGAAAACTCTATACAGCGATTCTAAAGCAACTGGGAGCTTAGGAAATTGGTTTTTCTAACAAACTCATATAATCATATGCGTGACATTGTCCAAAATGATATATATGACATAATATAATACTAGGACATGTTTCTGACCCTAAATGATGAGAAATAATATTGTTTACATTTAACTGTATAAGTTCCTAATAAAATTTAATGAGGTGAATAAAGTGCCTTTTGAACTGTAGAAAGTCACTTTTTTTCAAATGTGTACTAACTACACTTGCTTACATTCATCCTGTGTGTTCATGCACACTGCTGCTATTCAGGCGCTGAAAACGCTATTCAGCGATTCTAAAGTAGCTGTGAGCTTGGAAAGTGGTTTTTCTAACAAAGTTATATGAGCATATGCCGTGACATTGTCCAAAATGATATTTATGACATAATACATTATGATATAATACAAGGACATGTTTCTGACCGTAAATGATGAGAAATATTATTGTTAACATTTAAATTTATAAGTTCCTACTAAAGTATGACAAGGTGAAAAAAGGGCTTTTAAACTGTAGAAAGTCATTTTTGTTCAAATGTGTACTAACTACACTTGCTTAAATTCATCCTGTGTGACAATGCACACTGGTGCTCTTCAGGCGCTGAAAACGCTATACTGCATTTTTATAGCGACTGGGATCGTAGGAAAGTGGTTTTTCTAACAAATTCATATGCGTGACACTGTACAAAATGTTATATATAACATAATATAATACTAGGACATGTTTCTGACCCTAAATGATGAGAAATATTATTGTTTACATTTAAATGAATAAGTTCCTAATAAAATTTGATAAGTGAAAAAAATGTGCCTAAATGATGAGAAATATTATTGTTTACATTTAACTGTATAAGTTCCTAATAAAATTTAATGAGGTGAATAAAGTGCCTTTTGAACTGTAGAATGTCACTTTTTTTCAAATGTGTACTAACTACACTTGCTTACATTCATCCTGTGTGTTCATGCACACTGCTGCTATTCAGGCGCTGAAAACGCTATACAGCGATTCTAAAGTAGCTGTGAGCTTAGGAAAGTGGTTTTTCTAACAAAGTTATATGAGCATATGGTGACATTGTCCAAAATGATATTTATGACATAATATAATACAAGGACATGTTTCTGACCCTAAATGATGAGAAATATTATTGTTTACATTTAAATTTATAAGTTCCTACTAAAGTATGACAAGGTGAAAAAAGGGCTTTTAAACTGTAGAAAGTCATTTTTGTTCAAATGTGTACTAACTACACTTGCTTAAATTCATCCTGTGTGACCATGCACACTGGTGCTCTTCAGCCGCTGAAAACGATATACAGCGTTTTTATAGCGGCTGGGAACATAGAAAACGTCGGGGTTACGCGTTAACCCTGTTCCCTGAGAGGGAAGCAGACGTTGCATTTAGCAGTATGGGAACGCATTGTGCGGCGTGACCGGTATCTGAAGCTTGTGTAAAATCATGCCTCTACTTGTAGGCCTGCCATGATCAGGTGACGTGGCAATTAAGCCGCCGTCGCATGATATATATATGGCACCTGTGAACCGTGCCGCCAGCCTCTATTATCTGAAGCGAAAACGCAATTACAGGCCAGCCCGCCGGTATGACAGCGCTATACAACGTCTCGTTCTCAGGGAACAGGGTTACATGCGTAACCCGACGTTCCCTTTCAAAGGGAACTCGACGTTGCATTTAGCAGTATGGGAACGGGAATACCCACTCCGTCATACCGAGGGTACGGCCTGTTCAAAAATACCCAAACCCGAGGGTCAGTGCAGTAACTCGAACCTGGGGAGGGATGAATATCCAGGCTGTCATAACAAAATGACCGTGTGAGGCATAGACCACCCTGCAGCCGCAGCGACACATCCTGCAAGGAAACCCCTTTGGACAAAGCCTTCGACAATCCCAGTAGAGATGCACTGCTTTGACACAGCATCCCTTTTCCTGTCGCTGCCAAAGCAGACTAGTAGCTGCTCTGATTTACGCCACTGGCCGGAGCGGTGGACGTAAGTACAGAGAGCGCGCTACTGGACACAGCGGGTGCATCCTCTCTTGTTCTGGTCAGAGGACAGAGGAGGGGAAAAAGCCTGCAACACCACAGGGTGGGCAGCCAATGTAGGCACTTTAGGAATATAATCCGGCCTAGGATACAGGGAGCGACTTGGCTTATCTAGGGGTAAAGTCAATGCAGGAGGGGCAACAGGGAGAGCTTGTAGATCTCCCACTCGCTTGAGAGATGTCAGGGCCTGTAAAAGAGCTACCTTTAGAGTCAGAAGCTTCTCAGAGGCTGACTCTAAGGGCTCAAATGGGGTCCCTGACAGACCTTCCGAGACCACAGCAAGGTCCCAGGAAGGTATGCATGGCCTGCAGATGGGCCTCAGCCGTCTGACACCACACATGAACCTCGGAGCTGGCGGATGTTGCCCCACAGAGGCTCCATCGACAGGGGCAGGGCTGAACGAAAACGGCCCGTCAACCCCGGGAGTAGTAGGAAGGGCCAACCTGCTGAGAAACGTTCTTGTCAGAACTCCAGGACTGTAGCGATTGCGCAGTTCACTGGGTATAGCTGACGTTCCTCACACCACCGGACAAAAAGGTGCCACTTAGCGCATACAATTTCCTTGTAGGTGGGATCCACTCTAAGGGGCTCGAAGGGGCAGCTGACAGACCTTCCAGGACCACAGAATGTCCCAGGAAGGTATGCACAGCCTGCAGATAGGCCTCAGCCATCTGACACCACGCATGAACCTCGCAGTTTGAGGATGCTGCCCCACAGAGGCGTCCCACAACAGGGGCGTGGCTGGCCGAAAAGTCGACACACCACCTGATTGTAGAAGGAGTCCCCCCCGCTGAGAAATGTTATTGTAGAAACATGGTCACTACCACCTCAGTCGTGCGACCAGAATCTATTAGCGCGCCCTCAGGGGCCAGACCCACAGCTTCCTTAGTTCTTGCCAAGGATGATAAATCAACCCTGCGGCGTTTTGTGGCGGTAGGTCCCTAAGGATTCAAATGGGGCAACGACAGACCTTCCAGGACCCCAGAAGGTCCCAGGAAGGTATGCGCGCGCGCCTAGATGGGCGCGGGGGGCCGTCGGCGCCTGACACCACGTCGAACCTTAAGGTTAGAAGATGTTGCCCCACGGAGGCTCCATCAACAGGGGGGCGCAGCGAGCAGCGGCCAGTAACCCTGATTGTAGAAGGAGCCCAGCAAGCTGAGAAACGTTTTGTAAGAACTCCAGGACTGTAGCAATTGCGCAGTTCTCTGGGTCTAGGTGACGTCCCTCAAGCCACAAGACAAAAGCTGACACCTGAGTGCATTTGATTTCCTTCTGGATGGGATCCACTCCAGGGGCTCGAATGGGGCATCCGACAGACCTTCCAGGACCATAGAAGGTCCCAGGAAGGTATGCATGGCCTGCAGATGGGCCGCAGCCGTCTGACGCCACGCATGAACCTCAAAGGTAGAGGATGTTGCCCCACAGAGGCTCCATCAACAGGGTCATGGCTGGCCGAAGCGCGGTGCCAAATACCCTGATAAGAAACGGAGCCCAGCCCCCGGCTGAGAAACGTTCTGTAAGAACTCCAGGACTGTAGCAATTGCGCGCAGTTCACTGGGTCTAGGTGACGTCCCTCATGCCACAAGACAAAAAGCTGACACTTGAGTGCATACGCTTTCCTTGTGGATGGTGCTCTAGCTTTTAACATGGTTTCAACAATCTCAGTTGTGAGACCCGAATCTATGATCTGGTGCCCCTCAGGGACCAGACCCACAGTGCCGAAGTTCTGGCGCGCGAAGGTCAAATAAATCAGCCCTCTGGCCTGAGACAGTAGATCCACTTTAGGGGCTCGAATGGGGCAGCCGACAGACCCTTCAGGGCCACAGAAGGTCCCAGGAAGGTATGGCGCGGCCTGCAGATGGGCCTCAGCCATCTGAGACAACGCAACGAACCTCGAAGTTAGGGAACGTTGCCCCACAGAGGCTCCCTCAACAGGGCGTGGCCGAAATGGCGGCCACATAACCCGATGATTGTAGGAAACCCGATACGCCGAGAAATGTTATTGTGGAAGCCCCAGGACTGTAGCTATTGCGCAGTTATTGGGTCCACAGTGAATCCCTGCGGACGGGAATCTCCCAAGGAGTGCCATCTCGCAGAGATATTATCTCTCAGAACCATGTTCGAGGCTGCCAAAAGGTGCTATTAGCAGGCTATCTTTGCGAACTCTCGCTAGAGCTAGTGGGAGCAATAATGGGGGCAGCATACAGATGTGACCTCAGCCACATGTGTGGATTCCACCCCGGCCCCCAAGATACAGCTTTATCTAGCTCAGTGTTGATAGGATTGACACTACGCCTGTTGGGGATAGGAAACGCCCACATCGTAGTAGAATCCTATAACCCCTAAGAAAAAGTCGCCCACTGCACCGGAGAAAACCAACTTTTCTGAGATTCAACCTGAGCCCCCAGTTCTTCACGCTGGGGGAACAACATCTCAATGTTGAACCGCCAGCTCCCTGGATCGTACTAGAATTAACCAGTCGTCCAGGTAGCGTGGTACACAGATGCCCTGGAGTCCCAATGGAGCCAGAGTGACATCCATGCACTTTGCGAAGGTGTGAGGGGATAAAGCTAGCAATAATCCTATGCGGAAACATGCACCTTTTAGACCTATCGCCAACAAACCAGTTCTCGAACTGGATCTGTGGCACGATGCGCTTGAAACATCAGCCTCTGAACCTGTATATTCGAAGAGTACGGTTCAGATGATGCAGATCTAAAATTGGCCGCATATTCCCACTTTTTGCGGAACAGGAAATAAAGGCTGTAAACCTCTCTCCCTGAGGGAACGGGGTACATGTTTCAGGACCCCTTGCCCAAGCAAAGGGAGCTTACTTCCTTACGCTCGTCGGGCTCTGGTCTGTGCTGACTTCTGTGGTGAGCACACCTGTGAACGGGGGGTCTAGCTATAACTGGACCCGTAACCCTTTCTATGGTAGACAGAACCCATGGAGACACATTTGGCCGTAGCACTTGCGCGTGCCCGATGGTCTTCTAGTGACGTTAGCTATTCCACATTCTATTGGAGAGAAGCATCAGATTTCCGTTGCCCTGTGACAGCTTGCTGACCAGGGATCACGAAACATTGGGGACCACTTTGGCGGGGAGGCCCTACAGTAGCACTGGGGGCTACCTGCTCCCTAACAACCTCATGTCCCCGGATACATCCCTCCACAGCCCCTCAGGACCGCTGCGTCTTTGCCTGCTTGGCCTTTATGACCATCCTCAGATCAGGCCCAACAGCAGACCGCGACTGTGGCCGCCGGTTCCCCTGGCTGTCTGCGGGGGTTGGCGGGCTGCCATACTCGCCTTCTGGGTTTCCCCCATACTAGTGCTGTCCCAGGCTCCACTCGTGGACACCCGGATGAGCTTGAGACAACTTTTTTGCCATGAGTCGAGCTCACTCAGCAGGTCTGCTTGGTAGGCAACACTGTCATTGTCTGCAGTGACCCACAAGCAAGACTATTACTGCATAGGCTTGCCCACCTTGGATGCAAGCCGGCCCCTGTAATTACCTGCCTCGGTGGAGAGAGGTAGCTAGCGCGCCTACTCCACCTCGGGCATAGCTAAGTAGCCATGCCATTCATTTCCACAATGGCCAAATAATCCAACATCGTGGAGTTATGACTATGGCTTAAGCATGGTTTTCTCAGAAGTGAGATTTTGTCATAACTTCTGGAAGAGGGAGTTTCTGCAGTGTGAAGTATCTACTTTCACTGGGTAATCACTTCAAGCAGCTCTTTATACGCTGCTCTCAGTTTTCAACACATCCCTCTAACTCCTCGGAGTCAGAGAGGGGCGTTATCACCCCTTTGGCTTTCCATAGCGGGAGGAGGCACGCTCCGCGGAACTCCAAATCCAGCGGAGAGCGGAACCCGAAGACAGAGAGAAGATAGAGCAGCGCTCCCGCTCCTCTTCCGGATTAAAGAGATCCCCGAACCTGAGCGGTTGGCTGCCTCGGCAGCGGCCGGCCCAGATCCGGGGGCGCTTGAGACTCGACTCACTCGGCTTCCGTTTTTTTTAGAAAAGCGCCGAGTCGAGCTGCTTAATGTAGCGTTACCATGCGCAGCCTCTCGAGGTTGCCATCGCCATACTACACCACTAACACTTCACCAAGAAAGTGTGCACTTTTCCCCCCGTGATGAAACGGGAGCACGTTACACATGTCTTTAACTCTTTTTCTCTCATTACTTACCTACTCCTTTTCTTTAAAAAAGGATAGAAAAGTTAAGGAGATTTTGAGAAAATATCGAGTAGAAATGAACGCGTTTTTGTCACACAAACAACAGACATGCAGTCTCGCTGAAGATAATAAGGCTGGCGGCGTGTTCACAGGTGCCATATATATATCATGCGACGCGCTTAATTCGCCACGTCACCTGATCATGGCAGGCCTACAAGTAGAGGCATGATTTTACACAAGCTTCAGATACCGGTCCGCGCACGCAGGCGTTCCCATACTGCTAAATGCGCGTCGAAGTTCCTTTTGAAAGGGAAGTGGTTTTCTAACAAATTCATATGCGTGACACTGTCCAAAAGTGATTTATATGACATAATATAATACTAGAACATGTATCTGACCCTAAATGATGAGAAATATTATTGTTTACATTTAAATGAATAAGTTCCTAGTAAAATTTGATAAGTGAAAAAAAATGCCTTTTGAACTGAAGAAAGTCACTTTTGCTCAAATGTGCACTAACTACACTTGCTTACATTCATCATGTGTGGCGATGCACACTGGTGCTCTTCAGGCGCTGAAAACGCTATACAGCGATTCTAAATTGGCTGGAGCGGGCATAAGTAAGTGGTTTTTCTAACAAACTCATATAATCACATGCATGACATTGTCCAAAATGATATATATGACATAATATAATACTAGGACATGTTTCTGACCCTAAATGATGAGAAATATTATTGTTTACATTTAAATGTATAAGTTCCTAATAAAATTTGATGAGGTGAAAAAAGTGCCTTTTGAACTGTAGAAAGTCACTTTTGTTCAAATGTGCACTAACTACACTTGCTTACATTCATCATGTGTGTCAATGCACACTGGTGCTCTTCAGGCGCTGAAAACGCTATACAGCGATTCTAAACCGGCTGGGAGCTTAGGAAAGAGTTTTTCTCTTAACAAACTCATATAATCACATGCATGACATTGTCTAAAACTATATTTATGACATAATATAATACAAGGACATGTTTCTGACCCTAAATGATGAGAAATATTATTGTTTACATTTAAATTTATAAGTTCCTAATAAAGTATGACAAGGTGAAAAAAGGGCTTTTGAACTGTAGAAAGTCATTTTTGTTCAAATGTGTACTAACTACACTTGCTTAAATTCTTCCTGTGTGTTCATGCACGTTTGTGCTCTTCAGGCGCTGAAAAAGCTATACAGCGATTCTAAAGCGCCTGGGAGCTTAGGAAAGTGTTTTTTCTAACAAACTCATATAATCATATGTGTGACATTGTCCAAAATGATATGTATTACATAATATAATACTAGGACATGTTTCTGACCCTAAATGATGCAAAATATTATTGCTTAAATTTTTATGTATAAGTTCATAATAAAATTTGATCAGGTGAAAAAAGTGCCTTTTGAACTGTAGAAAGTCACTTTTGTTCAATTGTGCACTAATTACACTTGCTTAAATTCATCCTGTGTGACCATGCACACTGGTGCTCTTCAGGCGCTGAAAACGCTATACAGCGTTTTTATATCGGCTGGGAGCATAGGAAAGTGGTTTTTCTAACAAATTCATATGCGTGACACTGTACAAAATGTTATATATAACATAATATAATACTAGAACATGTTTCTGACCCTAAATTATGAGAAATATTATTGTTTACATTTAAATGAATAAGTTCCTAATAAAATTTGATAAGTGAAAAAAAGTGCCTTTTGAACTGTAGAAAGTCAGTTTTGTTAAAATGTGTACTAACTACAATTGCTTACATTCATCCTGTGTGACCATGCACACTTCTGCTATTCAGGCGCTGAAA
>JAAGNN010000039.1:0-117771 GCA_012411365.1 Ameiurus melas | reverse complement strand
AGAACAATTCACTTCTGAGTCTCGTGAATTTTCCTCAACACCGTTCCCTCTGGATTGTTCATTAGTGATTCTGATTTCTGTAAAGCTGCTTTTGTGACAGTGTATATAAAGATTTTTTCCCCAAACTTTTATCAACAATTAATACGTAAAATTCATGCGCTTGTTCTAATCATTTCTATAGTAACAGCTCATTCAGAAGGACTTGTATGGCAAGTCTAGGCCTAATAATGAACAAATAAAATAGCATTGATATTTGACAATGAAAAATATATAATCTGTTATAACCAGACACGGCCAATGCACTGCTGCGCCACCAGAGGTCAGCCTCCCCTCAATTGTGAATCGCTTCCTCATTGGTCATATCAATGTCCTGTCTGCAGCATGTAAAAAGTCCAAGAACTTTACATCCTAAAGATAACTACGTTATCTGAGCTTATTCTGTATGTGACCCAGAACTGTTCTATGTTTATAGTTTTTGGATTTTGGAAATTAGTTGTACTAAACCTCTTGCTTATGTATCCTCACCATACCTGTGAGTCTTATATTAGGATCACCCTGGCTGACCTCTCATACATTTCCTGGAAGGAAGGTGACTGACATCCTGGAATCCTCAATGTTTCCAAACCTGGCTGTCTCTATCCTGTCAACTGAAAACCCAGAGGTACAAATAGAGGTAAATCTCAGACCTCTTTCTTTGCCTGGCCAATGTTTTCAGCAAAATAAAAAGTGTCAAAACTGTCTCGACCTCACACCTGAGTCTGCACTGACCTCCTGGCAGGTTCAGCAACCCCTAGGAGTCATGCCTACACGCTGTCCCTCCCAGAAACAAAAGCTATGGAGGACTACATTACTGAAAGACACAAGCACAAGTAGCCTTGTGGCCATCCACCTCACCCACTGCTGCTGACCCACTGTTGCTCCTTCCGCTCACCTGCTGGCAATCCTTTGTTGACAAGAAAGATGATAGCCTTTGTCCCTGCAAAGATTACCTGGGTCTGAACACCATCATGGTCAGGTACCGTTATCTTTTCCTTCAAAAGATTTCTGATGCCTGAAGACCTGTCGGCGTGGCTCGAATTTCTGGAGGTTTTTGCTACTTGCTATCACCCTCTCTTGACGTGAGTCTGTGGCTAAGTTTTTAATCTACAAGTTTTCTAATGTTTATGATCTTGTTATTATCTGTATTGTATGTATAATAATAATAATAACAACAACAACAACAACAACAACAATAATAATAATAATAATAATAATAAAGAGTCAAAAGAAGAAGAAATCTCTGTTCTTTGTTTTTATTGAAAAAATCTAGTGTTAGACAAACATTTCACCTGTCTGAACACAATGAATACATTTGAAAACATTTTCATTGCAACAAATTTTTTTAATGTTAGTTTTTTCATAAATGCTGACACCATCTTGTCATTTTTAATAAAATCGCCAGTATACATCTTCACCACATGGTCATAATCAAAGGAGCGACGTCTTCAGCAGAGCATGGAGGCAGAGTGACGTCCTCCAGCGGAGCAGGATGGCAGAGAGACAACCGCAGCCGAGCAGGAAGGCCAGCCGGCGACCTCAGCCGAGCAGGAAGGCAGAGCGACATCCACTGCCCGAGCCGGAAGGCAGAGCGACGTCCACAGCTGAGCAGGAAGGCAGAGCGACATCCACTGCCGAGCCGGAAGGCAGAGCGACGTCCACAGCTGAGCAGGGATGCTGGCGCGTCCACAGCCGAACAGGAAGGCTGCGCGATGACCTCAGCTGAACGGAACGGCTGCGTGACGACCTCAGCTGAACGGGACAGCTGCGTGACGACCTCAGCTGAACGGGACGGAAGAGAGACATCCACAGCCGAGCAGGGATGCTGCGCGGGTCCAACAGACCCGAACAGGAAGGCTGCGCGACGACCTCAGCTGAACTGGACGGCTGCGTGACGACCTCAGCTGAACGGGAAGGCAGAGTGACATCCAGAAGAGGGAGGGAGGGCGGGATTCGGTCTCATCTCCGAGCATACACTCCAACCCATGTAACTTGGCATATGGAGCCTGGGCCAGTGCTGGTGCGAGGGAGACGCAGAAGAGGTGCAAAGTGTCTTTGTAAAAGACACCGCTGAGAATAGCATTTCAAGAGCGTCTTTACCACAATTGGTAAGACATTCTATTATGCATTGATAAGGATATTTGTTGGAGCTTTATGATATGAGATGGTCTCCAAGCGACATGTCCACTTGTGAAAATATTGTAGATCCGGCATAGTTAATACGCCCCAGGGGGCTCCGTCTACAATGTCTGTACCATCTGCATTAGTGATTTTGAGGCGTAAAAAAACAAGGGAGTTGTTTAGATCCACATAATCCTCTGCAGTCCCAGCTATAAAAAACTCCAGAGGTGATGTTTCTGATATTGCTGACAATGGGGGTACATCTATATACGTATGTTTTTCAATAACGGTTTGAGTCAACAGTACTCTGAGTAGATCAAGTTCGGTTTTTAAGCATTCTTCTGACATATAGTGTAGTAAAGACATGGTCTAAAATATTGTTTTAACACAGGTTTTTTTTATCTTTTGCTGTAGAGCTGGTTGGTATCTTCTTGTGTTTGCATTTTACATTTGACGATTTCTTGGTGTTATGTTTTCTTTTTTCATTGTTTGGACACTCCTCCAAACCCCTAGTGGTCTAGATGCTCTTCTGCGGCCATCACCACAATTCCAGTCCAGTCTTGAGTGTTATTATTGTTGTTATTTTTTAAGCGTATGCGATAATATATTGCTAAGAACATCACTTAGTATGTTTTTTGCAGCTGATATAAGATGTGGCTTGGCTATGTTAAAACCATCTTTTAGCAACGGAACAGCCATTCTAAAGAGACCTCTAAACATACCCCCTAACCCGGAGCCATACATAACACCGCCACCTGCATAGCCAAGGAGTCTGTTCACTGCTTGATGCTGGTATATCGCGACATAATGCAGGGGTCTGTGTGGTGATTGTTGAAATATGACATTTTTAAAAAAAACAAATTGTTTCACAGGCCTAAAATGCAGCTTGGCACTCACCTTCCCATAACTGAAGCGCACGCTCTCGATATTTCGTCTTTCACTTGTATGGTTATCTCTACTGATGGACGATTTATTAACCGATACATAGTGTGGGTGTCGTATCTAACACTGACAATCTTGTGATTCTCCCCTCTAAATGTACACATCTAAGCAGCGGTATGTAGAAATCACCCACTGTCTGGTATTCTATGATATTTGTATAAATATACATACTGTAAAACTCCGCATTAATGTCAGACTGAAAGGGTGCATAAGTCATACCAGACCATTCAAGAGTATGGTCCGTAGTTTCAATAGCAACCCTCAGTTTTAATCCTAAAATATTGGCCAACTTTCCATAAAATGAAAGTGATGTTTTCGGAGGGCCTTTCAGAAACACTTTCTTTTTAACATGATCATAGCTGAGACTAGCACGTTGTGTCATGGACGCGTTGATCTCCCTGATCAAAAAATTACGTTGTCATAATATCCAGTCTTTAACGTGTAAGATGTGTTTGATATATTGCCTTCAATATTATATTCGGTGACCCGATTCTCTTTCTTTGTTGATTCACTATAGTTGAAAATGAATGTAGCATCTTCCTCATTAAATGTGTACCATGGCAGCGGATATTCAAATTCACTTAAAGCAACTTGCCACTCTCGTTTTAGATTGATGGTTTTTTAAATAATTTTGAAAATGTTGTATTACGCGAGATACGATTTTCTGGATAAACAGTCGTTGAGGCATTACAGGGCAGCATTACATAAAATCCACCCTCAGTCATGGTTGGATTTTTACACGAATGTGTGCTATCTATGGTGTTTCTTTTGTTTTATGGGGTCTGTACATTGACCAATTCTTTCTGATCAATCCATAATGCGAATTTTGAGGGTCCACTGTAAATGTTTTGTTTTTGATCACAAATATTTTCTGCAATTCCTCCTCATGAAAAAATACCATCACTGACATCGCTGTCATAATCACACAATCTATAGTTCGCGTGATATGCGTTCTGTCACGGTGAAAAACTTGTGTGCATGTTTTTCTTTATAACCATTTGTGAACAGACCTCTTACTTTAGAAATTCTAACCATGTCGTCAACTTTATATTTAAATTTGGTGGTTATGGTGTCTTTAGGTCCATAAAAGTTTTTATATACCGCAGATTCATTTTCTTTGTTCACATCAATAAGTCTCATCTTTCAATAAGTCTCATCATTTAAATTAATATTTTACCGAAGTTTCTTTTCTTGTTCCAACAAGTGCCTCTTTTCTCTCCCAAAATCATTCTTTGATTCATTGGATAAGATAATTAGTACATTTATTTGGGGAGGGAAGCCACCAAGGGTTAGTAAATCTTTATTGCAGAAATGTAAACTTATGGGAGGACTTGCATTACCCAATTTTCAATTCTATTACTGGGCTGCACACATCCATAAACTTTGTTACTGGGTTCAATCTCCTGTATCTTCTTGGTCTAAATTGGAATTATCTTCTTGGAAGGGAAACCTCTTTACCTGCTCTACTTTACACCTCTTTACCCTACAAAACTTTCCCAATATACTGATAACTCTGTTGTCCTCAGCACACTTAGGACTTGGTATCAATTTAGACGACATTTTAAATTTGTAGGTGCATCCTCTTTGTGTCCTTTAGTGAACAACCATCTATTTCCCCCCCGTGTATGGACTCCTCATTTTCAGTGTGGTATGACAAGGGTATTAAACAAGTTAGAAATTTGTATTCTGATGGTGTGTTTGATAGCTTTGCCAATTTGGCATCCACTTCGATCTCCCCTTGTCACATTTCTTTCGGTACTTTCAAAATCACGGAATTTTGTTTCTAGATGTTTTCCTGATTTCCCTTCTGCTCCTTCAGAACAGGCTTGGGAAGACCTGTTTTCAAATAACCCGCATCAGAGAGGAATGATTTCTAAGATTTATGATTTTATTTTGGACGCAAGGTGGGTCGAGTAATAAAATTAGGAATGCGTGTGAAACGGAATTAGAGTACAAATAAGTGAGGAGTGTTGGGAACATGCTATAGGGAGGGTACAGACTACCACTTCTTGTGCTCGTCTTGGCTGATACAGTTCAAAGATTTAAATAGAGTCCATTTGTCCAAGTCGAGATTGTCTGTGATGTATCTGGCTGTTGAGGACAAGTGTGATAAATGCCATGGCTCTCCCTGTCATCTTGGCCATATGTTTTTCTTCTGCCCTGAACTCCATGGTTTTTGGTCTGGCTTTTTTACCATCATGTCCACTATTCTCAGGGCAGATCTAAAGCCTTGTCCACTGATTGCGATATTTGGGATCCCTCAAGCTTCAATTCCTTTGAGTTCGATACAAAAGTTGTTATTGCTTTCACATCCCTTATAGCTAGACATTCCCTACTGTTACATTGGAAGTCTGCTAAATACCCATCTATCTCCCAGTGGATAAAGGACGTGATGTTTTTCCTGAAAATCGAGAAAATAAGATATACGATGAATG
Source organism: Ameiurus melas (assembly GCA_012411365.1). Taxonomy (NCBI): domain Eukaryota; kingdom Metazoa; phylum Chordata; class Actinopteri; order Siluriformes; family Ictaluridae; genus Ameiurus; species Ameiurus melas. The sequence goes on along the minus strand of JAAGNN010000039.1, from coordinate 112,237 downwards.
GATGTACAGATAAGTTTTTTCATAAATGGCATCCCTTTATTGCCCACTTTATGGAGTTACAGACACTACCCACTTAAAGGTTGGTGTCTGTTGTTGAATTTTATAATATCTCTATAACCAGCGACAGTTAATGGGTAGCCATGATGAGCCGGAGGGGTGGGTTGTGGGTTCAATTTTGTTTTTCTTTGTATAAAAAGAAAAAAATCTGTGAATTTTTACTGCTGTTGCTCATTTTGTATTTTTTGTGAAATGGTGGGGAGGACAGAACAGAAAAGGCGATTTGAGAATAGGCTTAGCAGTTCAACAGAAATGTTCATCAGAAGGTCAGCAAAAATGTTTAATAAAAAGAAACGTAAGAAATGTTTTGCAGAAATGTATAGCAGAAATGTTTAGCAGAACTGGTTTAGCAAAAATTGTTCAGCAGAAATGTTCAATAAAAATGAAACATAAAAAAAAAAAAAAAAAGTCTCATCTTAATGCTCCATAGCTGGCATTGTATCCAACCGTGATGTCTTATAGAATATCGATATAGTGTTTGGAGTTTGTAGCAATTAAATATCTCCACATCCGCCCTTTTAAGGTTCTATTAAAACCTTCGGTGATGGATGCTTTTAAATCGGGTGGCTGTTGCAAAATGTTGTATGTTGTAATTTTTGTCATGCTTTGAAAATGTTTAATAAAAAATTCTTTCCCATTATCTGTCTGTACAGTGCCCTTGCAAAGTATTCGGTCCCCTTGAACTTTTCAACCTTTTGCCACATTTCAGGCTTCAAACATAAAGATATAAAATTTTAATTTTTTTGAAGAATCACCAACAAGTGGGACACAGTTGTGAAGTGGAACGAAATCTATTGGATATTTTAAACTTTTTTAGCAAATAAAAAACTGAAAAGTGGTGCGTGCAAAATTATTCGGCTCCTTTACTTTCAGTGCAGCAAACTCACTCCAGAAGTTTAGCGAGGATCTCTGAATGATCCAATGTTGTCCTAAATGACTGATGGTGATAAATAGAATCCACCTGTGTGTAATCAAGTCTCTGTATAAATGCACCTGCTCTGTGTTAGTCTCAGGGTTCTGTTGAAAGCGCAGAGAGCATCAGGTCCGTAATACTGTTGTGGAGAAGTTAAAAGCCAGATTTGGATACAAAAGATTTCCCAAGCTTTAAACATCCCAAGGAGCACTGTGCAAGCGATCATTTTGAAATGGAAGGAGTATCAGACCACTGCAAATCTACCAAGACCTGGCCAACCCCTGTTTCTTTTAAAACGTCATCATTTAATTGTATTTTACCACCAAAAGACCCCGCATTTGAAGGTGTGCAATACACTTTTTTTCATTTCTTGCGACATATTGTCACTTTAGCCTCCACAAAAGAATAACTCAGATGGTCTTAAATGTCATGGTATTTATTTCAGTAAAAAAAACACAAACGTTATCATACATCATCATCGGGGGGGAGTGTAGAAATATTATACACATCACAGTGTTTTTTCTCAACCATATATGCAATATAATGTATCCATTATTTAACAGACAACAGTCTGCTCATTTCTCAGCAGAAGGATTACACATAAATCATACACATACATTATCTCCAAAAGTGAGTACACCCCTCACATTTTTCTAAATATTTGATTATATCTTTTCATGTGACAACACTGAAGAAATGACACTTTGCTACAATGTAAAGTAGTGAGTGTACAGCTTGTGTAACAGTGTAAATTTGCTGTCCCCTCAAAGTAACTCAATACACAGCCATTAATGTCTAATCCGCTGGCAAGAAAAGGGAGTACACTCCTAAGTGAAAATGTCCAAATTGGACCCAATTGCCTATTTTCCCTCCCTGGCGTCATGCAACTTGTTAGTGTTACAAGGTCTCAGGTGTGAATGGGGAACAGGTATGTTAAATTTGGTGTCATCACTCTCACACTCCCTCATACTGGTCAGTGGAAGTTCAACATGGCACCTCATGGCAAAGATCTCTCTGAGAATCTGAAAAAAGAATTGTTGCTCTACATAAAGATGGCCATAAGAAGATCCCTGACACTGAGCTGCAACACGGTGGCTAAGACCATACAGTGGTTTAACAGCACAGGTTCCACTCAGAATAGGCCTCGCCATGGTCCACCAAAGATGATGAGTGCACCTGCTCAGCGTCATATCCAGAGATTGTCTTTGGGAAATAGACATATGAGTGCTGCCAGCATTGCTCCAGAGGTTGAAGGGGATCGGGGTCAGCCTGTCAGTGCTCAGACCATACGCCACACACTGCATCAAATTGGTCTGCATGGCTGTCGTCCCAGAAGGAAGCCTCTTCTAAAGATGATACACAAGGAAACCCGTAAACAGTTTGCTGAAGACAAGCAGACTAAGGACAAGGATTACTGGAACCAGGTCATGTGGTCTGATGAGACCAAGATAACCTTATTTGGTTCAGATGGTGTCAAGTGTGTGTGTCTGCAATCAGGTGAGGAGTACAAAGACAAGTGTGCTTACGTACAGTCAAGCATAGTGGTGGGAGTGTCATGGTCTGGGGTTGCATGAGTGCTGCCGGCGCTGGGGAGCTACAGTTCATTGAGGGAACCATGAATGCCAACATGTACTGTGACATACTGAAGCAGAGCATGATCACCTCCCTTCAGAGAGTGGGCCGCATGGCAGTATTCCAGCAAGATAACGACCCCAAACACATTAAAGAAGCTGAGGGTGAAGGTGATGGACCGGCCAAGCATGTCTTTAGACCTAAACACTATTGATCATCTGTGGGGCATCCTCAAATGGAAGGTGGAGGAGCACAAGGTCTCTAACATCCACCAGCTCTGTGATGTCGTCATGGAGGAGTGGAAGAGGACTCCAGTGGCAAGCTGTGAAGCTCTGGTGAACTCCATGCCCATGAGGTTTAAGGCAGTGCTGGAAAATAATGGTGGCCACCACAAAATTGTTGACAATTTGGGCCCAATTTGAACATTTTCGCTAGTGGTGTACTTACTTTTGTTGCCAGCGGTTTAGACATTAATGGCTGTGTGTTGAGTTATTTTGAGGGGACAGCAAATTTAAACTGTTACACAAGCTGTACAATCACTACTTTACATTGTAGCAAAGTGTCATTTCTTCAGTGTTGTCACATTAAAGTTATAATCAAATATTTACAAAAATGTGAGGGGTGTACTCACTTTTGTGAGATACTGTATGTACACATGTCTGCCAGATTCTGTCACAAGATCTAGTACTTTTGTGATAGAAGCCCAAATTGGGTCACATGCATTATATACGCATATGCAACAGAGCAGACCAATCGTACCGGACCTCGCACAAGACACATCTGATTCACAAGATTTGTTAAATGTTTTGGGTAAACATTGCATCTGTTTACAGCTACGGATACATCAGCACAGTCCGTAAAGGGTATTTGTACAACATGCTGGACATCTCACACCTAATACGGCACATAAGCAGACTCTTTGCTAATCCTGTAGTGCTGCACGCATTTCTCATCTCAAACGACTGGTGCGACCCCCTTCCAGCTGTCCACGGTGTCGTAGACAATCTGCTCACTGCTGACATCCACAAGTTTCTCTCTGACCTCATGTAGCCCTTGCACGATGTACACTTTGTCCTGCAGCTCGTGCAGAACGGCATCCACCGATCCTTGAATTCTTTGGGAATTACCGCTCAAACCACACAGACTCAATGATTGAGCGATGGAATGTTTAAGTCGGGTTTTGACCAGATCACGCAATAGTTCCTCAAACAGGTTCGGACGAACATAACAAGTGTGTAATCTGACTCAGGTGATTCACCTCGTACCCCAAGCAGAGCTCTTTCAGCTTTTTGTTAATAAGATGTTCCAGAAAGACCACGACTGTGGCTTTTATAATCTTGAATGCGTCAGATCCAATACAGCCGTATGTGTCATCAATACCGACATAGGCAGATGTGCCAGTTGAAGTACCACTGATTCCATACGGATTTGTGAGGAAACTTATGTTGTGGTATCCTAATTCCTTGCAGAAATTATCTAGCCAACTGTTGTCACATGTTTGTGGGAGGGATTCTAGTGTTTCAAAGCTGGCGCTGTTTCCAGGGTGTTATGCAGGCATATGCAAAATCTTGAGACATTTTTTATATGTTGTTCATTGTAACACCGTCCACCCCGTTTTAATCAGCGCACGAGGCACGAGGGCGAGGGTTAAACATCAGCTCCTTTCCAACGTCATTTTCATGAAGAATTTTTTGACAAACTAACACATTGTTTTTTTTTTTGGACAAAAGATTAACTCCATACGCTTTTCATCAGAGTCTCTTATAGGTGTGATGCAGGAGATATTAGGAGTTCTCGGAGTAGCCATTGTGTCAGATAGTTGCAGACTGTCTTCTCTGTTTTTACCACAATGTTTTAAGACGATATTTAAAAGCCACTAACACCCCTAGACACTAACTCATTATCATAAACAAACTGATAGGATTACACCATGATCCCTGGTCATAAAATAAGTGTCTCCCCCACAAAGCTCTTGGTCAGGAAAAACACAAAGGGTCATAAATTAGACTACCTACAAATTGTCGTTCAGGAAAAAACACAAAGATCATAAATCAGCACACTACTTTGATTGACAGTTTGACAGAAAGTGTCTGCCCGTGAAACATGTGTATGGGCATGGGTTTAGAGAGTGAGAATGAGAGAGAGAAAAAAAGGAGAGAAAAGAGATGTGTGTCTGTGTAACATGTATATGGGTGGGGTTTAGAGAGCGAGAATGAGAGAGAGAGAGGTGTGTCTGAAACATATATATGTAGGTGGGGTTTAGAGAGAGAGAGTGAGAGAGAGAGTTGTGTCTGAAACGCGTATGTATGGGCGGGGTTTAGAGAGAGAGAGGTGATTCGGATTTTAACATCATTAATGCTTTAACCCAGTGAGTGGAAGACATCTCGCAAAAACTTATCTTCTAGTTTAAACAATACGGTGATTCTTTTAGCCAACACTTTAACATTTTACCTCATAAGGATCTCTGTTTAGAAGTCATGTAATATGCACAATTCATTTTAAACAGATTCTTTTTTTAAAAAAAACGCTTCACCTCCTAAATTTTTTATTCAAAAGTAAACCAGGCTCGCTAAAAACGTAATCAACATTTGTTTTCATTTATTTCACAAACAAATATTCTACTATTCTACTCATATATGTACACATTCAAACATCATGCTTTTTCTAATACTGTGGTTACACAAACAAAATATCCCCCACACAGTAACACAAACACATGCCCAATATTAACCATGGATATGCTATACAGACGTATTTCATCCCCCCAAAAACCAGACTCATTAACATAAACACCTTTGTTGGGGGGCTACTCCCCCTACACACCCCCTCTCCACCACTGCCCAGACAAACAGGGGCCAGATTGACCCATTGATACGGCGATAGGGTTACCCCCACCCCAGTCATAAATTAGGTCACCTACAATAACGTCGGCCAGGGAAGCACGATGGACCTTAAATCAGCGCACACTACTTGATTGACAGTTTAACAGAAAGTGTATGATATAACTACTTATGTACATTCTTATTTCTACTCCGTATACATTATGGGGACTCCTCCAGACAAAATTTACTTTTGCAGGGGACGTCATATTCTCCTGGACCATATCCTTTCATTTCAATGTACTCTGATTCTTCAGCGATTTGTAGGTTTTGTCCAAACAAGGACTGTGTGGCCTTGTTGATCATTTTATGAATCAAAGGGATCACGCAACAGGCCATCAGTGTTAGTATAAATCGGAGTATTACCAGAGTATTCCAGCTCCTTGACAATAGCCAGCTTAACCAGTCCACTTCTTCCTTCTCTGAGTCTGGATCAAATGAGTTCCAAACGTATTCTTTACGCAAATCCTCTAATGCTTTAATGGAAATAGTTATATGCAAATATTTATTGTGTGTGTGTGTATCAGTCCAGACTCCGAGTATTGAGGAGTCTGATGGCTTTGGGGAAGAAGCTGTCTGGTTGTGAGGGCCCGAATGCTTCAGTACCTTTTTCCAGATGGCAGGAGGGTGAAGAATGTGTGTGAGCGGTGTGTGGGACCCTGATGATTTTCTCAGCTGTCTTCACTATCCGCTGCAGGGTCTTGCGATCCGATGAAGTGCCGTTTCCGAACCGGACAGTGATGCAGCTGCTCAAGATGCTCTTAGTAGTTCCTCAATAGTTCCAAAAGTTTCCCTGGACCTTGTTGCTGGGTTAACATGGCATTTGCAAATCCTTGTTTTTCAGAGACATACAAATGGAAAGGCTTGCTATAATCGGGCCCGCCAAAGCTGGTGCAGAACAGAGATCACTTTTTAACATTTCAAATGCTGCTAATGCCTGTGGTGTCTAAACAAGGGACACATTTTCTTGATTCTGCCCTGCTGCTTGTATCAAACCTCGTAATGGAGCTGTTTTTGAGTGCGAAGTCACAGATCCACTGTGAACTATAGCCCAACATTCCCAAAAAAGAAAGCATTTGTCTTACCGTATGAGGTTTTGTGGTGGTTCTTACGGCCTCCACATGGGCTGGGGCAGGAGATCTATTCATTCCATGCAACATCCTGCCCAAGTACTCTACTTCTTCTTTACAGAACTGCAATTTGTCCCTGCTGACGTTATGACCATTTTCTGAAACACTGTAAGAACTTTTAATGAGTCCGCCCTACATTGCTCTTTTTTTAGGACTACAAATCAATAGATCATCAACATACTAAATCACTGTACTTGTTGATTGAAGCCAACTCTTCTGCTAACACGTGATTGAAAATAGATGGACTTTCACAGTACCCATCGGGGGGAGGCGCGCATATGTGTATTGTTGTCCCTCATAGGTAAATGCAAACAAATGTCTCGAATTTGGGAGTAACTGTATACTAAAGAAAGCTGAATACAAGTGTATTACTGTGTAGTACTGTATTAGTACACATTCTTCCTCAGGGATGTGCAACAAGAGGGTGTGAGGGTCTGGTACTATGGGTGTCTCTGCCCGTACAATTCTGTTAACTGCATGTAAATCAGGTACAAGTCTCCATTTTTCAGAGTTGGGCTTCCTGACAGGAAATATAGGTGTATTACATTGAATTTTGGTTGGGATCAGGACCGATGCTTCCAGGAACCCCTGTATTGCAGGCCTGATTCCTTCCCTAGCCTGTGTAGATGGAAATTGTTTCTGGTAGGGTATCCTGACATTAGGTTTAAACTCTTTACCTGTCCTGCTGATTTGACTAACGCTACATCTGTCTGGTGTTTTGTCCACAAGGTGTCAGGCACACTTTTCACCATGGTTTCCTCTTCTTCCTACGACTTCTGTTGTGTGACCAACTTCTCTACCCATGTGTATGTAGCTATCATGCTATCTACACCATTTTGTGAGATACTTGTGTACTTGTTGTCTGTTGAGGTGTGTAAATATTGATTGTTAGTGGGCTTCCACTCCTTAACCTGTGCTGCCTCCTTAATCACAGGCCCTAGGTCTTTACAGTCAAACCCTTCTGCTACCATGAGAGAGATGTGAGGGGCTGCTTCTGGCATGCGGTGCCAATCTTTCAGGTCACCTTTCAAGAGTACTATGGCAGCCACTCCTTGTGTTCCTATTACAATGTCTGTTGTTATCCCTCAATTTGTCTTTTGTTCCATAATCTCCACATCTGCCACATACTTTTCATTTTTACTCTCTTGATCAACGTACATTATACAGTGCATGGGACTTCTTGTTTCTCTGCAGTCTGGTCGGCTCTGCTTGTATCCACGTCTTCCAATTTAGATAGGTCTGTCTCATTTCTCATTTCAGATGAGTCTGGATCAGAATACTGAAGCCAGTACACTGTATCATGTCTCGTTTGTTTGTTTGCTTCTGTCAGTAGGTGCTGTCCAATGAGGTTTCATCTGGAAGGTTACCCACAGTCCTGTAGGACTGCAATGTATTCTTACTGCTAGTTTGCGCAGTAGATCTCTGCCGAGTATGGTTTACTGGGGACTTTGGTGAGTATAGAAGTGGTGCCACTGTTGTGGTGTCTTCAACTGTTAATGTCTGGGGCTCCGTGAATGTCAATACTTGTGTTGTTCCTGAGAAGCCAGTGTTTTGTTTTGTTTTTAGTTGTGAGAGAGGAGAATCTGGAGCCTTCCTGGCTTATACATGAGAATGTGGAACCTGTGTTGATCATAAACATGGCTGGATTCATGCCATTGATAGACACTATGACTGTTAGTTCTTGTCTTCAATGCAGTGTGGAGACGTACTGCATGTGCTCCTCCTCCGGCTTCTCTGGGCATCTTCAGCTCCCGTTGGCTGCAGGGTACCATTACTGCTTCCATTATTGGGGCTTGCATGGAGGCCTGTATCTTTCCAGCCTTTTCTTTTTCTTTCTTAGCCTTGGTAAGTTCTCCAAGCTGTGTTCTATAAAACTGGGTCACTAGCGCTTCAGTAGCGTCTTTGGCTTCCTTCTTATTCTTCCTGTGTTGTTCTACGTGGTGTGCAAAATGCACCTGGAATGTTTCCCAGGGAAAACTGTTAAGTCCAATCACCTGGTCCAGTGCTTCTTGTACAGCTGCAGGCATGCATATTTTCATCTTGTACAAGCTTTGATTTGTTTCATTCAGGTTCCACCCTGTTCTTGTCTCCTCTTGCCATCTGTTCTAAAAGTCTTGAATTAACTTTAGCACATTCTCTTCTCCTAGAGTCATAGCTTCCAGGTTTCCTGGGTCCATCTTGATGGGGTATGCTTCTCGTATTGCATCCCATATCTGGTTTCTGTATGCCCCAAAGACTATGTCAACTCCTCTCTCTCTGTCCATAACATTCCCCAGTCTTGCCTCTGCCAGTATCTCGGTGGCTTTGTTCTTCCCTGCCACCTGTGCCAATATGTCCTAATGACTCCTACTTCCAGTAGGTGGCCTGTTGTTTTTTCTTCAAACTTGGTTATCCATTTTTTTCCTCCTTGACATACATCTGGGAGTTGACTTGCCAGTCCTGTCATGTCCATGAATGACCATGGCACATAGTGCACTTCTCCCCCTTTGACCATCAGGGGGCACTGGTTCACCTCTGAATCTTCCATCACATATTTCTGAGGTTGTTTAACTATCCTTCCGGATCTTGTCTGTCATGTGTGACTATCCACTTGATTTCTGAGCGTCATCCGCTCTAATCTTTCAGTGTCCTGTGTAATTTCTTCCTCTGCTTGTCACATTCTCTCATTCATTTCTGCAGTGCTTCTTTCTACTAGTTCTTCCGTTGACTTCATCCTTTCTTCTGATGGTTGTATGCGCTGGTTCACCTGGGTGAGGGTTTGTTCAATCCTGTACATACGCATTTGGTCTTTTCTTCTTCCTGCCTGTAATTTGGATTCTATGTACAACACTACATTTACCTTTGTTGCTACTGGTCTGTTCACATCCATTAGGTTACTGTCAGGCACCAGGGGGTTCTGGGTGACTCCTGCCAGCCACTTGTCCATTTGTTGTGCATCTTCAAGACGGTGTTCATTTGAGAGACTGTTTTGTGCTGTTCTATTCTCTGGCTGCATGGAGAGTCCTTCCAGTGAATTAAGTGCTGCATTACCAGCTAAATATCCCCTTCCCTTTTCACTTGTTGCTGGGACAGATGGCGTGCTGTTGGGTACCCCTATCTTCCTCAGGTAACTGTTGCTTCCTTCTTCAGTTCACTAAATTCGAGTTCTCTCCTTGTACTTGAGGGGGCCCTTGAACACTCTCTAGCACTGCTCCAACCACTTTCTGATTCTCCCTCACTACCTTCTTCTCTTCTCAATACCCTTATTCTCCCTTCCATTCTTCCTTTTATCTACACTTCTCCCTCCATTTCCATCCACTCTTTTTCGGTTTGGACTACCAGCATCTGTGTAATATCAGGGTACAACCTTTCCCTCTCCCTATGATGACTCACATAAGGTGGGCACATTTCCTCCTCATACCCTCCTGTCTCCTGCTTTCTTTATCCTTCCTTGTCATCTTGTGCTACTTTCTTTTCTGCTTCTTCTTTCTTCCTCATCTCTTCTCCTTCATCTTCAAACTAGCTTAGCACCTCTAACATCTTTACTCTCTTTCCCTTAGTCTTATCATAATTTTTTCCTACTGTCACAACCTGCTATCTTGGGACGGGAAGTTTTTTTGTGCTGTGACATTCTGTGTGCAGGTCCGAACTCCCTCCCAGAATTTCCAGCCTGCCTTAGCCTGCTTTCCTTCTGCCTCCCAGGATGACCTCACTGATTGGAGGCCATATATAAAGAGGAAGAGGAATGAGAATGTGGTGGGATGTTGGAGGTGGTTACGTGTGATTTTCTGTTAGGACGTTGTTTGGTTTGTGTTGCTTGCCTTTGTGACTATGAAATGCTATTTTCTGACTGTTGTTTTGGTATTTGCCTTTTGCCTGGTTTTTGACTTCGAGTTTGGTTATCCCTAAATCTGTTTGTGTATCCTCTTCACTTTTGTATATATGTTCACTGGTTCACTGGCAGTAGGGGTGTAGCTGCTATTTCTTTTGGGAGAGGGTTCCTTTTTCTCTCTGTGTTTTTGCTTAGGTAGTTAGGGAAGAATCCTTGTATTTTTCTTCCTGTTCCTTTTAGGTAAGCTAGCTACCTAAATAATAGAATTATTTTGTTTATAATTTTGGCCTTGGACCACCCTGAAGATATGCCTGGTTTGGATAAATTGTACAGTTCAATGTATATAATTGTCTGCTTCAACATACCACAACCTTTTCCCACACAACCTTGTTTGTATTGTTATTCCTGGATTCCCTTATTTAAAGATCAATCCAACTGAATCCCAAGCTGGTTACTCGTGGCGGGCCCAACCTAGACTTGGCGGAAGCACTACCTTCCAATGTCTCATCGTTTCAGTCACTTGTTGACACTGTTCCTTGACAAATGTCCCATCCTTTGGCCATTGCCATGCTCCCTGACTCATGATAAGCCACGCTTCCTGACTTTCCACACTCCCTAACTCATGATACACTTTCTGATGTACTTTTCTTCATCTTTTTTATTTTTAGTCACTACTACATCTGATTGCACTGGCTGGCCAGACCACTTGCCCATGACACACCCTTGTCAAGCCCTAGGGGCACTACTCCTTTCTCCTGGATTTTGATTATGTCTTGACCAAACTAAATGAACGTTTCTGTTTCACTGTCACTGCTGGCCATACTGGGTTCTTTCTCCCATACCTTTCAGCAAACAAATTAATTTTAGCTAGGGATGCACCGATACCCCTTTTTTTCAGACCAAGAACAAGTACTTACATTTGGGTAACTGTTGATACACATTACCCATACCGAGTACTTCACACTTTTTGGAATACTCCCGATGGAAGCATGTCATCAAACACACCTGCTATGGCCGCGCCGCGTGTGCGAACCCCTAAACTGAAATGTATCAGTCAGGATTTAGACCTTCATCACAGCACAGAGACAGCACTAGTTAAAGTAGTAAATGACCTTCTTCTGACCTCTGATCAGGGTTGTGTCTCGCTGCTTTTGTTACTCGACCTTAGTGCAGCTTTTGATACTATAGATCACACTATTCTCCTTGATATATTAGAAAATGTTGTTGGCATTAAGGGAACAGTCCTCTCCTGGCTCAGGTCTTATCTGACCAATCGTTATCAGTTCGTAGATGTAAATGGTGATTTCTCCATGTGTACTGAGGTTACTTTTGGAGTTCCCCAGGGTTCTGTTTTGCGCCCACTGCTTTTCACTTTATATATGTTATCCCTAGGACAAATTATTCGTAAACATGGAATTAGCTTCCACTGTTATGCTGATGATACACAGCTGTATGTGTCAGCAAAGCCAGAGGACAGACAGAAGCTTAGTAAAGTTGAGGATTGTGTAAAGGACATTAGATGTTGGATGTTAACTAACTTCCTCCTACTTAATTCTGATAAACCAGAAATACTTTTATTAGGCCGACGTGTAGCTAGAAGTAATCTTCCTGACTACACAGTAACTCTGGATGGTCTTTCTGTTTCATCATGTACAGCAGTTAAAGACCTCGGGTGATTATTGACTCCAGTCTATCATTTGATGCTCATGTAGATAATATTACTAGGATAGCTTTCTTTCATCTCAGAAATATCTCTAAAATAAGAAACATATTGTCACTACATGATGCAGGAATACTGGTTCATGCATTCGTCACCTCTAGATTAGATTACTGTAATGCCTTACTGTCTGGATGTTCCAGTAGGAATATAAATAAACTCCAGTTAGTCCAGAATGCAGCTGCTAGAGTCCTAACTAGAACTAGAAGATATGACCACATCACCCCGATCTTATCCACACTGCATTGGCTCCCTGTAAAATCTCGCATTAAGTTTAAAATACTTCTATTAACCTATAAAGCACTACACGGTCTTGCACCACAATATCTAAGCGACCTTCTGGTTTTATATGATCCGCCATGCCTACTTAGATCAAAAGGTGCAGGCTATTTGACATTACCTAGAATAGTGAAGTCTTCAGCAGGGGGAAGAGCTTTCGCTTATAGAGCCCCACAGTTATGGAACAGTCTTCCTATTAGTGTTTGGGACTCAGACATAGTCTCAGTGTTTAAGTCTAGGCTTAAAACATATTTGTTTACTCAAGCTTACCCTGACTAGATTATATCTCACTACTTCACAGTCCTAATCGTTTTCTCCCTCTCTCTCCTTTTGCCGAGCCCCACACGAATTTATGAAGATATTGGAGATCCAGATCCCTTCTGCCTCTGGATGAGCCCAAATCTTCTGTTGGGACTACGGCTGCTCCTAAGGCCATACTTCTCATTTTCACACTATCTGTGTTACCTTCACATTCTGTGTTACCCAGATGAGGATGGGTTTCCCTTCTGAGTTGGGTTCCTCTCAAGGTTTCTACCTCAAAAAACATCTTAGGGAGTTTTTCCTTGCCACCGTCGCCACTCAGTGGCTTGCTCAGTTGGTATAAATTCTATTTGTTTTATATCTGTTTGTCTCTGTTTATCTGTTTCTGACTGTTTATACCTGTTTTTATTTCTGTAATGCTGCTTTGAGACAATGACTATTGTAAAAAGCGCTATACAAATTAAATTGAATTGAAAATTGAATTGAAAACTGTGTTGCTTGTAAAGCGATTCTCTGGGGAGTAAAATCCTCATCAATCCACTGTGCTGTTAAACTTATGAGACATTTGACTGACATTGCTAGTCCAAATATCAGTGGTGAATGAAGGACCGATTTTTGCATATTACCCAAAGACAATTAAAATTCAACCTAGAAGCAAATACTCACATCTGTAAACCCAATTGGAGATAGAAAAAAAAGATGACCAGCCGTGAGTGAGGAAAAGCAAGGGTCCAGTTTTTATTTCGGCCACCACACGAGATCCACACTAATGAGAATTCCCAGAAGTGATCTGATAACTGGAGCTTAAGCTCCAGTATTTATAGCTTATATACACAGTAAAAAACCAATAAACTTCAGAAAGATTAGGATAACCATGAGGTTACAAAAAGGCTTATCAAGATTACCATGAGGGAAAAAAAACCCTCAAAAATTTACCATTAGGATTGAAAAAAAGAGAGAGAGAAAACAATTTGGAGCAACAACCTTGGTCTCACAGGTGCAGTGTGATGCAGCTATTCATATAAATAGCGCCTCATGGTTTTCTCCCAAACATTCAAGGCCCATGTTTACAGCATGCCCGACCCTTCCCGCGAGACAAGAATCTTTTATAGTCTGCATTGTAAGTAAGTTTCTTTTACCTTTTTTTCTGTATCTTCTGGTTTATAATTTACTTTCATATCTGTTTTATATTTCTATTTTTATATATGGCCACACTACTTGCACAGTGGTTTACTGTACTCTCTACTTCATAATATTATTAAATTATCCTTATAATATTTTAATACTCTTTTAAAAAATGTATTCTTATAAAGTTCTAACGTTATGTGTGTGCGTTCAGGCCTTCGGGAGGGTGTGTTAGAGAGAGATGGAGAGACAGTGAGAGTGTGTGTGTGTGTGTGCCATGTCTGCACGCCTGACACTGAATGGGCAAATGTGTGTGTGTGTGTGTGTGTGTTATCTATATGTGTGTGCCTCCTAACTCTCCTTCTCTGTGACTATTAAACCATAGTGTGTCAATCCCAAAATGTGAATCCTGTTCATCACCTCCTCTATGTGCCCATTTATTGAAAGGGCTGGATTTGATTCGAGCACCCTCCAACAAATCGTGCATATCTCACTGCTGATTTTCAATAAAATTACCTATTACTCATACTACTCATACGTGTTTGTTTTATGTATATTTTTAACCACAACATGAAGCTGAAGGCCGAAATGTCCTGCAACAGGTTCCTGATGTGCTTTTTCACCAAGACATGCAGTTTTGGTAATGCGCTATCTGTAATGTGGTGATGGCTGGGAATCTCATACTTCAGCTCAAGTACGAAATACTGTATTATCTACAACTGACAACGGTTGGTCATCAAGAGCAATGAACTGGGTAAGAGATTCTGTTATTGTTACTGCTCGTGGGTTGACTCTGGACATTTTTTCTCGCGTCTCCAGCGTTTGCTGCAAACTTGGTTGTTGCTGTTTCCCGCTGCTAGTGTGATTTATTTCTCTGTTTTATATCTTGTTTAAGTGTTTGAAATGCTTTATTTTATTTTAAATGTTTGTGTGATTAGGTAAATTTATGTTAAGAGTCAGTCATTATTTCAGTATAACTGTTGAGTATGAGACATAGTGCTGTTGCGCTTGTGCAAGTGACGCACTTAGTTCATTGTGTGGTCAGGGGTCAAGGGACATGTGTAAGGGGAGAGCTGTGCAGGGCAGCGGGACGGCCTCCTCGGTCGGACTGGACAGTAAGAAACCCTCCTCAGCTTTGCAGGGCAGCGGGACAGCTTCCTCGGCTGTGCAGGGGAGTGGGACGACCATCTCAGCTGGGCTGGACAGCAGGACGGCCTCTTTGGCTGGCAGGAGCTCCACAGCTGAGACCTCCCCGTAGGCTGTAGCTCTGAGGTTGCCATGTTGACCTCAGGCCGGAGATCCACAGCTGAGATCTGGATTTGGATCTGAACACTATCAGATCACGCATCTCACAGCTGACATCACTGTTACTTCATGTTCTTCGCACCCCCGCTGGAAATGGAACTGTGGGTTTGCCCCACCTCTCAGATACAGAATCCACCCCGTGAATGTGTGTCTTGACACCTCTACACAGACAGACCCTCTGCCTGACCCTCCCTACAGCTTTCAGTCTGAGGATGAGATGGCCGTCTCTGATCTGGGCTCTGACCCTTCTTCCCTCTTCTCACCTGTCAGTAAGCTGTACTCTCAGTTTTCTCCTTATTTCACCTTTGCTGGCTATCCCCGCCCCCTGACACACCCTATTTTCTTCCCTCTACCGCTCTCCTCAGGATTACACACCCACCAGTCCTGTGAATTTTCAATAAAATTACATATTACTCATACTAGGTCTCCCTGTGTTTATTTCCTGTATATTTTATATCCAACAATGTTAATAAATTTAATTGGTGTCCATGTGTTTCTGCAGTTATTGTTGACTTCAACAGGTAAATAATGATTTCTTTCACCACCATAACACAAACACACTTCACCACACTGATGTGCCTTAACAGAATGCTTTATTAGAAGAAGGTTAGTAAAATGATACGGTAATTGTCATGGATAAATCAACCTTTTTAGCCTAAGTCAAAAACTTCAGAGACAGAGAGTTTAGTAGATGTCAAAAGTATAATAAACTTTATTGAAAACCAATAAAGTGTGACAGTCTGCAGAAAGTTTGAATTATGTAAACACACAAAGTCTTACCATAGCTCATTAATTGGAGGAATATACAGGCTGGTACAGAAAGAATAATTATTGTACACTAAGACACAGAGTTCACACACTCAAGAACTCAACACACTCAGAATATAACTTGATCAAACATTGTTCTATGGATTTAGATTATGCTTCTAACTACTGATTATACATATAGATTATGTTTTTAAATAATATTGATTATTCGATTATGATTATGTAATAATTCTAAATGTTGGTTACACATTGAATACTCTTCATTAACATATCCAAATGTTAGTTACACTTATTGTTTACACTTCATAGATATATTCTATATAATAAATGCAGTTAATGGATTAAACGATCAGTCGCCATGAGTACACCCTTCTCCTACTATTTTTTGGCCAAAGTCTCCTCTGGACCTGTGAATATATAAACAAAGAATTATATTTAAAATAAAAATTATCTAGTTTTTACACCACAGCATGGTTGAGTTCTGGATTGTGATTGGTCAGAAGGTGAGAAAGTAGTTTTCTATAACAGCAGCTCTGACACGAGTGCAGCTGGAAATTACAGGCTTATATTAATGCACTTGTTCTAGTACATTCTCGTTTCTATATTAACAGCTAATTCACAAGTATGTTTACTTAATGTGAGTCTCCAGTGGAAGGGTTGAGTAACAGGTGGCTTCATTGTACCACCAGTGATGATGAATTTACTGCAAAAGCATGACAGAGCATTTTATTCCTTATGTACTTCTATGTTTCATTTCACAACAGTGGTATAATTTTACATCATAGTTTATGATATTATAGCAATCAAACAGCCCCTAAAAATCCCACTATAATATGAACAGAAACTTTCCCATCAAATCTGTATAAAGAAATGAAGAAAACACTTGTCTTTTGAAATCAGTCCATTGCCCAGAAATGATGCCTCTTAAACAGAATGATGATGATGATGATTGTTTTATTATTATTATTATTATTTAATTTTTTAAGGGGCGGGTAGCAATATTGCATGTGTTTATTGCACCACATGAGGGTACACAATGTTAATAATTTACCAAAAATGCATACCACTAAAATAGGCAATGTGTTAATAATAGAAAGGTCATGCTAATATCAGAATTAGAACACACTGAGATAAATCAAAGTTAACCTCTGACCTTTCAGGATGATTGGTCCAAGTGTCACAACCTCAGCATGGTGGGTGGAGCTCAGGCTTCGTCTTTGCGCGGGAAGGCATCCTCGGTGACATCGTGAGTTGTAGTCATTGTTAGCACAGATCACGACGATACATTTGAGGAAGACGTTTTTTTTTTTTTGTGCAGAGGAACATAAGTGCGAGGAACCGGAACCGAACGTATTGTGTCACCCGTTCGTGTAGATGTGGAGTCTGTTTTCTCTCGGACACCTTTAAACAAGAACAAGAATGGAATTTAGCAAAATAAGTGTGATAAATAATTGCCTTATAGTATCTATAGTCTAAATAAGGGCTGTCCAATCTTATCCAGAAGAGCCGGTCGTGGGTGCAGCTTTTCATTCCAACCAGTCAGGAGCCACACCTGATTCTACCTGTTTAATCAGTTGATCTTTCAATAGACTCAGGTGTGGCTTCTGCTTGGTCAGAATGAAAACCTGCACCCACACCGGCCCTTTCCGGGTAAGATCAGACCCCCTAGTCAAATTTTTAAAATTGGAAAATCTGTTCAGAAGTCTACGATACAGCATCGTTACAACCCAAGACCTGGTTCAAGTCAAAATGCAGAATGTTTTTAAAACCTATACAGCTGCCAATAATCAATGTAGACTCCCCAGTGGAAATGTGTGCAGCATTGTTTAACATACTCACCTGTGCATCATCTGGATGATTAAATCTAACATCCACTAACTGAAATGTCAGAGCCAAAACATTATTGTCCATCAGTTTCCCAAGTCAAACTGTAAAATGTTTAGCAATTTCATGCACATTTGAAAGACAATCACAAGCTCTCTCTCTCTCTCTCTCTTTAAAATGGTTCTGCCATCATGATTGTTGTCATGACCCGCGTCTCAAATTAAAATCTCAGACTGTACAGTACACTCAAAACTAGGTACTGGAAAATTCAGAAGACTTGTATGCAAAACAGACACCGGTGTAGGGTTGAAAACTTCATTAGAGGTTAAAACAGTAATTGTAAAAGGAAAACTGGTTAGTGTTAATACTGAATAATTGTCTAGAAAAGTACACGAGTATGTGATTTGAGACACAGTGCTAAATTTGGTTATTCAGTTGTGCACGAGGCTCCCTCGTCATTATTCTGACCTCACTATTTATCTTGGTATTGCGGGAGTATCATGCGGGGTCAGGTTGATTTCTGAGGATTTTTACAAGCAACAATACAAACTAATTTTACACACACAACTATCTCTGATAGGCACATGTATAGGTAACAAGAAGAATAATTGAACCTTGAGAAAAATTACTTTCTTTCTCTGGCATTAAAGAACAACACGTCATATTTCTGTCCATTAATAATTACATTTGATGTTGTAGAATGTTCTGCGAATCAATTAGTTCATTTTACTTACTGTATGTTATGGTAGCTACAGAATAAATGTTCAGTCCCTTACCAGTCTCTCTTTTTGGAAGACTTTCCTATGTCTGAATACTTAAACTTATCTGGAAATTAATGTTCCATTTGGCCTGAACGAAATCATATATTAGACCAGTAGTGTACTCAAGTCTATCAAATGTTACTTGCTTAACTGTATGGTATTTATACCATATTATATACTATGTATCAAGAATTGTATAATATCGTCTGAAAGAGGGAGATTCACACCCTTGGTGGCAAGTTAATGCTAAATTGTCCACCCATCCATCCATCCTCTATACCGCTTATCCTTTTCGGGTCACTGGAAACCTGGAGCCAATCCCGAGGAGCATCGGGCACAAAGGCGGGGCCGGGAACACCCTGGGCAATTTGCCAATCCATCGCAGGGCACACAGTAAATTGTATTTAGAAAAATAATTGCCTACTTTACACCCCATAAAAGTGTCATTAGGTTCGAAACTTGTTAATATAATTCCAATATCACACGAAAGTAGAACTATTTTTATACAGGTTTGGAGATGATGAGTACCCTGTGTGTATAAGTGTGTGCAATCTACCCGTTGCGTATGAGGTCACGGGTCTCAGCGGTGAAGTTGTGGTTTGGTGAGGCCACACAGGAGTCGATGAATAGGTGGAGGCTGGGATCGGCTTCACTCAGCTGCACCTGCACGAACAGTTCCTGACCAAAGTTGACTAAGTAGGGGAAATCAGTGATGGGGCAGGAGAAGCTGCTGGAGTGGTAAAAGGCAACAGTAGGGTTAAACCGACCCACTCCGCTGATGGTAGCCTTTACGATCTCCTTGGTGTCGTAGAACGTCTTAACAACCACTTTGTGCCAGAACACGCAGCTCACCTCCAACAGGAAGTGAGTTCTGATCGACTCCAATGACAATTTGGTCACTTTTATATATTGGTGTAAATAATGTATCCTTTGTGGATCTGTGGAGGAGCAGTAAACAGAGATTTAAACAGAGTGTTGTATCACAATCCAATAATCCAATAAGCACTCGGTCACTTTTATGTTATTGGTGTAAATAATGTATCCGCTGTGGATCTGTGGAGGAGCAGTAAACAGAGATACTGTATCATGACACTGCAATATTATAGCTAATTGGTGGATAGCATACAATTTTAACAAAGAACTCGTAAGGTCAGAAGATTTGTTCCTTCCCGCTTGTAGCACTAGACCTTACTGCAGCTTGGAAAGAGTTATGTTGGTATTACTATTATGTTGGTGTCTGCATAGAAGCGTGGTTTATATGTGACATTGGGTTACGTTGATTCGTGTTGATGACTGACTTAATTTGGACTCTGAGTCACTTTGTGATTTTTAAGTCATACATAAGATCTGGTATTCTTGGTTTCATGGTTGACAGGGACCCATCTTACTAGAGCATCCTTCTTCCAGCTCTGGAACATGTTGCTGAGAAGTTGTAAGAGTTCCAGTGCGATCTTGTGATGGCATCAAACTAACAGACAGTGGAACCGGACTTAATGCCACTCGAGCTGATATCGAGTAAGAAAACATGCTCTAGTCCAAGGTCAGAACTGTGCGTAACCGAGACTCTGCATAACTTCAGTTTAGCGCTTACATTTGTAGATAAGTCATGAGGTATTAGTAGCAATGTGAGCAATTTTTATTTCAACTCCTCACTATGCATACATAACTCAACTCTGGATATGGTCCTTTGTGATTTGTACAAATGATAATCAGTTTAACAGCCTGTCGTTTTTAAGGGACAAAGAAGGGACAAAGTGGACAAAGGGACAAAGTGCCAAAGGGAGGAGAAACCTCTTGTGGACTAGTGGGTAGCATGCAGCAGTGTCCCGCGTCGGCCCGGTGGTTTGATTCCGGTCATGGAACCAACCCCACTGGAACTGCCCAAGCCCGGAAAATGTCAAGGGTTGCATCAGGAAGGGCTTCCGGTGAAAAATTGGTGCCAGAATCAAAAATATGTGGTCGTGGCAACCCTAAATAGGAGCAGCCGAAGGATGTTCTACAGGTCAAAATCAACTCTTTTTAATGTTGTTTCTGTGAAGCATAGCCTTACCTTCCTCCAGGTGTCACAGCTGTTGAGAGGGACGTTGAAGATAATGTCGTGGTTGTTGATTGAAGCTTTGCAGGAACTGTCACCCAAGTAAAGATCACTCCAACTGTATCCCAGCAAGTCAATGTACGATTTACTGATGGCAATGTTCATCCGACCAGAAACACAGTCCACTTGACCTGCACAACAACATACAACTGTCTGCATCAAACATTTGGAACCAGGGATGGACTAAGCTAAGTATAAGCACTGAGTATAAGGATACTGAGTATAAGAACCACTGTTATTTGGCACATTTTCCAATCCAGCGGTATCACATCTGTGACACTTCCCATAACCCAACAACAGAAACTCACAGAGAATTGACTCAGTTACTCAGAGTGGGAATTATGTGTTGTTTTATGCAAAAAAAACACCTGCTGAAGATTGGGGAGGTTCTGTTGGTTCAGTTTCTGTTTAAAAATAAACAAACAAATAAACAAACAAACAAACAAACAAACAAATAAATATATGACAGTAAAACACAGACTAACCTTAAACATGCTAACTCCAGGACTAGCATTACAGGTAACACACTATATTTTATAATATTAAACTTTTAAACCACATTACAGGAAAAAAAAAAATTAAAGTGAACATACTGTATACATTGAATGTAGTTTCATTAGTTATGCTGTACAGTAGTCAAATTACACTAAACCTGAAAAGGATGCTTTTGCTGTCATGTTTAAACAAGTTAATGAACTGAAGATTTTTAGTTTTTTCTTGTCTGAACAAATAGAGTAAAACAATCTACAAAGAAAAACTTAAAGCAACAGTTGACAAATTTAGAGTTTTACAGTAAAACTGAAACTAAATGGGGAAAAATTGTCGGCCCAGAGCAGATTTATTCACTAATGATGTACTGTTATTCTCAAAACACACCTGCTTCTCTTTGTGAAGGTTTTGTCAGGTGAGTCTCTGTTTAATAAGGATAATAAAATAAACTTCAGGTCACCTACAAACGATCACCATGGCAAACAAGCTAACCATGAACTAGCATTACATGTAGCATATTTTATGACAGTACATTTTTTTTACAATAATATTTAATTTAAAATGTACAGTAAACGTTAATTAAATATAATTTAAAACAAACAAATTCTACAACTAGAATTATACATATTTCACATTTGTGAAAACAGAGTCGTATATATCGACATTAAATTTCCACCTGGTGTTGTTTCTATTTCTTCTTTTCTTGTTGTGTAGGAATCTGTTTAAACACATGAAAATAATACATTTTAATGGTTATTTATTTTTTACTTATCTTTTTGCAGGTTGAGTTTGTGTTCTTTGCTTGGAGATGTATGACTAGAGGGTTTGAGGTTTTGAGGGCTCCCTTTTCAAAGGGAACATTTATCATACGCGACCAGCATCTGAAACTTGTGTAAAATCATGTCTATTTAAAGGCCTGCCGTGATCAGGTGTCGTGGCAATTAAGCACGTGGCGTGAAAAAAAAAAAAATCTTCTCTTTCTCTCTCTCTCTCTCTTTCTCTATTATATATATATATATATATATATATATATATATATATATATATATATATATATATATATATATATACAGTGGTGTTGAAAAGTGTTTGCCCCCTTCCTCATTTCCTGTTCCTTTGCATGTTTGTCACACTTAAGTGTTTCGGAACATCAAACCAATTTAAACAATAGTCAAGGACAACACAAGTAAACACAAAATGCAATTTGTAAATGAAGGTGTTTATTATTAAAGGTGAAAAAAATCCAAACCATCATGGCCCTGTGTGAAAAAGTGATTGCCCCCTTGTTAAAACATACTATAACTGTGGTTGTCCACACCTGAGTTCAATTTCTCTAGCCACACCCAGGCCTGATTATAGCCACACCTGTTCACAATCAAGGCATCACTTAAATAGGAGCTGCTTGACACAGTAAGGTCCACCAGAAGATCCTTAAAAGCTACACATCATGCCGAGACCCAAAGAAATTCAGGAACAATTGAGAAAGAAAGTAATTGAGATCTATCAGTCTGGAAAGGGTTATAAAGCCATTTCCAAAGCTTTGGGAATCCAGCGAACCACAGTGAGATCCATTATCCACAAATGGCAAAGACATGGAACAGTGGTGAACCTTCCCAGGAGTGGCCGGCCGCCAAAATTACCCCAAGAGCGCGCGACGACTCATCCAAGAGGTCACAAAAGACCCCACAACAACGTCCGAAGAACTGCAGGCCTCACTTGCCTCAGTTAAGGTCAGCGTTCATGCCTCCACCATCAGGAAAAGACTGGGCAAAAATGGCCTGCATGGCAGAGTTCCAAGGAGAAAACCACTGCTGAGCAAAAAGAACATCAAAGCTCGTCTCAATTTTTCTAACAACACATCTTGATGATCGCCAAGACTTTTGGGACAACATTCTGTGGACCGATGAGACAAAAAGTGGAACTCTTTGGAAGGTGTGTGTCCAAGTATATCTGGCGTAGAAGGAACACTGCATTTCATAAAAAGAACATTATACCAACAGTAAAATATGGTGGTGGTAGTGTGATGGTCTGGGCGTGTTTTGCTGCTTCAGGACCTGGAAGACTTGCCGTGATAAAAGGAACTATGAATTCTGCTGTTTACCAAGAGATCCTGAAGGAGAATGTCCGACCCCTTCGGTTACTGTAAGCTGAAACGAACTTGGGTTCTGCAGCAGGACAATGATCCTAAACACACCAGCAAGTCCACCACCGAATGGCTGAAGAAAAAACAAAATGAAGACTTTGGAGTGGCCTAGCCAAAGTCCTGAGCTGAATCCTATTGAGATGTTGTGGTATGACCTTAAAAAGGCCGTTCATCCTCGAAAACCCTCTAATGTAACTGAATTAGGACAATTCTGCAAAGATGAGTGGGCCAAAATTCCTCCAGGACGCTGTAAAAGCCTCATTGCACGTTATCGTAAACGCCTTGGTTGCAGTTGTTGCTGCTAAGGGTGGCCCAACCAGTTATTAGGTTTAGGGGGCAATCACTTTTTCACACAGGGCCATGATGGTTTTTTGATTTTTTTCACCTTTAATAATAAACACCTTCATTTACAAATTGCATTTTGTGTTTACTTGTGTTGTCCTTGACTATTGTTTAAATTGGTTTGATGTTCCGAAACACTTAAGTGTGACAAACATGCAAAGGAACAGGAAATGAGAAAGGGGGCAAACACTTTTTCACACCACTGTATATATATATACATATATATGGCACCTGTGAACCGCGCCATCAGCCTTATTATCTTCAGCAAGACTGCATGTCGGTTGTTTGTGTAAAGAAATAAAAAGATCTTTTTATCTCTATCTTTTCTCAAATTCTCTGGATACTTCTATCCCTTTAAAAAAGAGAAGAAAAAAAGGAATGAGTGAGAGAGAAAATATGAGTGAGACGTTTCAGGAAGTGTGTTACGCCTTGCTCCCATTTCATCATGGGGAGTAGTGCAAACTTTCTGAGTGAAGTGTCTAGGAATTGAGCATTCGATGGCAGCCCCTGAGAGGTCTGACTGCGCATTATAACGACTCGCTCTCTTCTCGGAAGCCAAGGCAGCTTGCCGTCTCAGGTCCAGGGGATCTCGTATGGATCTGGAAGAGGAGCCGGAGATATTGCTCTGTCTTCCGGGTCTGGCGCTCCACTAGATTTTGGAGCTTGAGTCACGACTCTTCCTTCCGTTATGAAAAGCCAAAATTTTTTTATAACAAACCACAAAAATAATAGTAATAATTCCTCTCTGAGCCAGAAGGGTGTACTAAAAACTGAGAGCAGCATATAAAGAGCTGCTTCTGGAGGAAAAACAATGCATAAGCTGTATTTATAACCCCACGATGTTGGATTATTCGGCCATTGTGGGGAATGAATGGCATGGGTATTTAACTGTGCAGAAAGTGGAGGAGGCACTTGCGAGCTACCTCTCTCCATTGATGGCAGGTGATTAGGGGGGCCGGCTTTGCCATCCAAACCACCGTATAAGGCTGCTGTAGTAATTCGATGGAGACACAGAAGGTGAGTATGGCAGCTCGCCAACCCCTGTAGACAAACAGAAAAACTGGGTGGCCGCAGTTGCGGCCTGCTAGTAGGGCTGATCTGAGAATGGTCATAAAGGCCAAGCAGACAAAGAAGAGCGGTCCTGAGGGGCCGTGGAGGGACGTATCAGGGACACATGAGGTTGTTATGGCAGTTAGCCCTGTAGCCTACTGTAGGACCTCCCCAGCCAAGGCTGTCCCAAGTTTTCAGTGTTCTCTGGTGAGCAAGCTGTCACAAGGCAAAGAAAATGTGATGCTTTACCTCCAATAGAATGTGGAATAGTTAACATCACTAAAAGACCATCTTGCAGCATGGAAACTAGTGCCAAATGTGTCTATATGGGTTCTGTCTACCATAGAAAAGGGTTACCAGATCCAGTTTAGAGCTCAACCCCCCTGGTTCCGAGGTGTGCTCACCACAGTAGTCAGCACAGACCAGAGCCCTACGTTAGAGCAGGAGGTAAGATCCCTCTTGTACAAAGGGGCCACAGAACATTTACCTCGTTCCCTGAGGGAGGGAGGTTTTACAGCCGTTATTTCCTGGTCCGCAAAAATAGACTATGCAGCATTTTTTTTTTTAGATATGCATCATCTGAACTGTACTACATACAGGTTCTACATGCTGACGCCCAAACTTATCGTTCCTCAGATCCAGTTTGAGGACTGGTTTGTGAGGATAGATCTAAAAGGTACATATTTACACATAGCCAAGATCGGGTTCTTCCCTTCGGGCTAGCTTTATCCCCTTGCACCTTCACAAAGTGCATGGATGTCATTCCGGCTCCATTGTGACTCCAGGGCATCCAAGTACTAAACTACCTGGATGACTTGTTGATTCTCGCATGATCCACGTGTTGAACTCGCAGTTCAACATCGAGATGTTGTTCTCACCCACATGAAGAGCTTGGGGCTCAGGTTAAACCTCAGAAAAATATGCTTTCTCCAGTGAAGTGGACAACTTTTCTAGGGGTGATAAGGATTCTACTGAGATGAGGGTGTTTCTATCCCCAATATGCGTAGGGTCAATATTATCGACATTTAGCAAGATAAAGCTGGATCTTGGCATCCCCTCCAGTCTCTATGGGAGACTATTGGTGCTTATGGCAACAGCAGCCAAGGTCAATTGAGAGGTCACTATGTGTTTACAGACAACACAGCGGTGGTCTCATATATTGACCACCAAGGAGGATTATGTCTGCGCCCTCTGTTTTTCAGAATTTTTTGTCAGAATTAGAAAATTACAAATTAAAAAAGTTGAAAGGTTCATACATCCATCCATCCATCCATCCATCTTCTACTGCTTACTCCTTTTCAGGGTCATGGGGAACCTGGAGCCTATCCCAGGGAGCATCAGGCACAAGTCGGGTACACCCTAACGGCAGGGTATACCCTGGACAGGATGGCAGTCCATCGCAGGGCAAGTTGAATGGTTAATAGTTTAATTATGAACTGTATTGAAATAGATACATTTTAAAGGACACACCTGCTTCTGTTTGTGGAGTTTGTGTCCGTTCAGTATCTGAAAAAAAGTAAAAAAAATAAAAATAAAAATACCTAATGTGACAGTAACAAACAAACTAGCAAATAGACAAACCACAACTTAATCTTATAGGTAACATATTTTATGACATGATACTGTAATCATACTAAATGAAGTTTAGTTGAAATATAATTTTTTTTGTAATTAAACAATTTTAACAACTAGAATTATACACCGATTCCTGTTTGACAAATTCAAATCAATTTCAAAATTAAAACTCCACCTGCTGTTGTTTTCCAGGTTCCTTCTGTTGTTGAGCCAAAATATTTTAAACAAATTAAACAAAAATTGAAGAAGAAAGTCAAAAATGATGTTGATCATTTGCTAGTTTCATTATGAATTATACAGAAATAGATTCCTTTGTACAGGACACACCTGCTTCGGCTTGTGGAGTTTGTGTCATATTAATATCTGAAAAATATCAAAGGAGACGTTTATAAGAGTAACACCAAAACATTTAAAAACATTCAATATAATTAAACATTAGTCATGAAGTAAAATCAACTTCATCATTAAAACTCCACCTGCTGTTGTTTCCCAGGTTCCTTCTTTTATCGTGCCAAAACATTTTAAAGAAATGAAACACAACAAAATGTTATTGGTTCATTGTCAGAATTAGACAATTTAATTCTTTAAAGACGAACAAAGGAAATTTTAAAAGTTGAACGGTTAATAGTTTAATTATGAACTGTATTGAAATAGATTAATTTTAAAGGACACACTTGCAACTGTTTGTAGAGTTTGTGTTGGGTCTGTATCTGGAAAAACGTTTAAAAAAAAATAACGTTCTGTGACAGTAATAAACAAACTAGGAAATAGACAAACCACAAATTAATCTTATAGGTAACATATTTTATGAGATGATACTGTAATTCTATTACAATAAAACTTTAGTTAAACAATAAACATTTATTTGTAATGAATAAATTTTAACAACTAGAATTATACACTTTTCCTGTTTGACAAAAAATTCAAATCAATTTCAACATTAAAACTCCACCTGCTGTTGTTTCCCAGGTTCCTTCTGTTGTTGAGCCAAAACATTTTAAACAAATTAAACAAAAATTGAAGAAGAAAGTCAAAAAATGATGGTGATCATTTGCTAGTTTCATTATGAATTATACAGAAATAGATTCCTTTGTAAGGACACACCTGCTTCGGCTTGTGGAGTTTGTGTCAGATTAATATCTGAAAAATATCAAAGGAGACTTTTATAAGAGTAACACCAAAACATTTAAAAACACAACAAAATGTTATTGGTTCATTGTCAGAATTAGACAATTTAATTCTTTAAAGACGAACAAAGAAAATGTAAAAAGTTGAACATTGGATAGTAGTTTATTTTAGTTTATTCATGTTTAGTTATGTTTGATTAGTTTATAGTTAATTTATGAATGATATTGAAATAGATTCCTTTGTAAGGACACACCTGCTTCTGTTAGAGGAGTCTGTGTCTGTTCAGTATCTGAAAAAAAAGTAAAAATAAATAAATAGCTAATGTAACAGTAACAAACAAACTAGCAAATAGACAAACCACAAATTAATATTATAGGTAACATATTTTATGACATGATACAGTAATCATACTAAATAAAGTTTAGTTAAAATATCAATGTTTTTTGTAATTAATCAATTTTAACAACGACAATTATTCACTTTTCCTGTTTGACAAAAAATTCAAATCAATTTCAACATTAAAAACCCACCTGCTGTTGTTTCCCAGGGTTCCTTCTGTTGTTGAGCCAAAACATTTTAAACAAAAATTGAAGAAGAAAGTCAAAAAATGATGTTGATCATTTGCTAGTTTCATTATGAATTATACAGAAATAGATTCCTTTGTAAGGACACACCTGCTTCTGTTAGTGGAGTCTGTGTCATATTAGTATCTAAAAAATATAAAAGGAGACATATATACGAGGATCACCAAAACATCTTGAAACTATTAAATAAAATTAAACATTAATCATGAAGTAAAATCAATTTCAACATTAAAACTCCACCTGCTGTTGTTTCCCAGGTTCCTTCGTTTATCGTGCCAAAACATTTTAAAGAAATGAAACACAACAAAATGTTATTGGTTCATTGTCAGAATTTGACAATTTAATTCTTTAAAGGAGGAACAAAGGAAATTTAAAAAGTTGAACGGTTAATAGTTTAATTATGAACTGTATTGAAATAGATTAATTTTAAAGGACACACTTGCAACTGTTTGTAGAGTTTGTGTTGGTTCCGTATCTGGAAAAACGTTAAAAAAAAATAAATAACGTTGTGTGACAGTAATAAACAAACTAGGAAATAGACAAACCACAACTTAATCTTATAAGTAACATATTTTATGACATGATACTGTAATTATATTACAATAAAATTTTAGTTAAACAATAAACAAATTTTTTGTTATGGATAAATTTTAACAACGAGAATTATACACTTTTCCTGTTTGACAAAAAATAAAAATCAATTTCAACATTAAAACTCCACCTGCTGTTGTTTCCCAGGTTCCTTCTGTTGTGGTCCCAAAACATTTTAAATGAACGAGAGAAGAAAAACAACACTGGTTCATTTGGAGAATCAGAAAATGTCAGTTTTGAAGAGGAACAAGAAAAATGTAAAAAGTTGAACATTGGATAGTAGTTTATTTTAGTTTATTTATGTTTAGTTATGTTTGATTAGTTTATAGTTAATTTATGAATGATATTGAAATAGATTCCTTTGTATGGACACACCTGCTTCTGTTAGAGGAGTCTGTGTCAGATTAGTATCTAAAAAATATAAAAGGAGACATATATAAGAGGATCACCAAAACATCTTAAAACTATTAAATAAAATTAAACATTAATCATGAAGTAAAATCAATTTCATCTAATAAATCCTCCCATCTTAGCTAAATAAAATTTAAAAAATATATTTTTCATGTTGAAAAAATTATAAATCAATTTCAACATTAAAACTCCACCTGCTGTTGTTTCGTTCCTTCTGTTGTTGAGCCAAAACATTTTAAACAAATTAAAAAAAAATTGAAGAAGAAAGTCAAAAAATGATGTTGATCATTTGCTAGTTTCATTATGAATTATACAGAAATAGATTCCTTTGTAAGGACACACCTGCTTCGGCTTGTGGAGTTTGTGTCATATTAATATCTGAAAAATATCAAAGGAGACTTTTTAAAAGAGTAACACCAAAACATTTAAAAACATTCAATATAATTAAACATTAGTCATGAAGTAAAATCAATTTCATCATTAAAACTCCACCTGCTGTTGTTTCCCGGTTTCCGTTTATCGTACAAAACATTTTAAAAATGAAACACAACAAAATGTTATTGGTTCATTTTCAGAATTTGACAATTTAATTCTTTAAAGAGGAACAAAGGAAATTTAAAAAGTTGAACGGTTAATAGTTTAATTATGAACTATAATTCAACTGTATTGAAATAGATTAATTTTAAAGGACACACCTGCTTCTGTTTGTGGAGTTTGTGTCCGTTCAGTATCTGAAAAAAAAGTAAAAAATAAATAAATAGCTAATGTAACAGTAACCAACAAACTAGCAAATAGACAAACCACAACTTAATCTTATAGGTAACATATTTTATGACATGATACTGTAATCATACTAAATAAAGTTTAGTTAAAATATCAATGTTTTTTTATAATTAATCAATTTTAACAACTAGAATTATACACTTTTCCTGTTTGACAAAAAATTCAAATCAATTTCAACATTAAAACTCCACCTGCTGTTGTTTCCCAGGTTCCTTCTGTTGTGGTCCCAAAACATTTTAAACAAATTAACGAGAAGAAAAAACAACATTGGTTCATTAGGAGAATCAGAAAATGTCAGTCTTTGAAGAGGAACAAAGAAAAATGTAAAAAGTTGAACATTGGATAGTAGTTTATTTTAGTTTATTTATGTTTAGTTATGTTTGATTAGTTTATAGTTAATTTATGAATGATATTGAAATAGATTCCTTTGTAAGGACACACCTGCTTCTGTTAGAGGAGTTTGTGTCATATTATTACGAAAAATATAAAAGGAGACATATATAAGAGGAACACCAAAACATCTTGAAACTATTAAATAAAATTAAACATTAATCATGAAGTAAAATCAATTTCAACATTAAAACTCCACCTGCTGTTGTTTCCCAGGTTCCTTCTTTTATCGTGCCAAAACATTTTAAAGAAATGAAACACAACAAAATGTTATTGGTTCATTGTCAGAATTTGAGAATTTAATTCTTTAAAGAGGAACAAAGGAAATTTAAAAAGTTGAACGGTTAATAGTTTAATTATGAACTATAATTCAACTGTATTGAAATAGATTAATTTTGAAGGACACACCTGCTTCTGTTTGTGGAGTTTGTGTCCATTCAGTATCTGGAAAAAAAAGTAAAAAAAAAAAAAAAAAAACCTAACGTGACAGTAACAAACAAACTAGCAAATAGACAAACCACAACTTAATCTTATAGGTAACATATTTTATGACATGATACTGTAATCATACTAAATAAAGTTTTAGTTAAAATATCAATGTTTTTTTGTAATTAATCAATTTTAACAACTAGAATTATACACTTTTCTTGTTTGACAAAAATAAAAATCAATTTCAACATTAAAACTCCACCTGCTGTTGTTTTCCAGGTTCCTTCTGTTGTTGAGCCAAAACATTTTAAACAAATTAAACAAAAATTGAAGAAGAAAGTCAAAAAATGATGTTGATCATTTGCTAGTTTCATTATGAATTATACAGAAATAGATTCCTTTGTAAGGACACACCTGCTTCTGTTAGAGGAGTCTGTGTCAGATTAGTATCTAAAAAATATAAAAGGAGACATATATAAGAGGTATCACCAAAACATCTTGAAACGATTAAATAAAATTAAACATTAATCATGAAGTAAAATCAATTTCAACATTAAAACTCCACCTGCTGTTGTTTCCCAGGTTCCTTCTTTTATCATGCCAAAACATTTTAAAAAATGAAACACAACAAAATGTTATTGGTTCATTGTCAGAATTTGAGAATTTAATTCTTTAAAGAGGAACAAAGGAAGTTTTTAAAAGTTGAACGGTTAATAGTTTAATTATGAACTGTATTGAAATAGATTAATTTTAAAGGACTCACTTGCAACTGTTTGTAGAGTTTGTGTTGTTCTGTATCTGGAAAAAAAAAAACAAAAAAAAAAAAAAAAAAAAAAAAAAAAAAAAAAAAAAAAAAAAAAAAAAAAAAAAACGTTCTGTGACAGTAATAAACAAACTAGGAAATAGACAAACCAAAACTTAATCTTATAGGTAAAATATTTTATGAGATGATACTGTAATTCTATTACAATAAAATTTTAGTTAAACAATAAACATTTATTTGTAATGAATAAATTTTAACGAGAATTATACACTTTTCCTGTTTGACAAAAAATTCAAATCAATTTCAACATTAAAACTCCACCTGCTGTTGTTTCCCAGGTTCCTTCTGTTGTGGTCCCAAAACATTTTAAACGAATTGCGAGAAGAAAAAACAACATTGGTTCATTAGGAGAATCAGAAAATGTCAGTCTTTGAAGAGGAACAAAGAAAAATGTAAAAAGTTGAACATTGGATAGTAGTTTATTTTAGTTTATTTATGTTTAGTTATGTTTGATTTATGATTGATTAGTTTATAGTTAATTTATGAATGATATTGAAATAGATTCCTTTGTAAGGACACACCTGCTTCTGTTAGTGGAGTCTGTGTCATATTAGTATCTAAAAAATATAAAAGGAGACATATATACGAGGATCACCAAAACATCTTGAAACTATTAAATAAAATTAAACATTAATTAAGAAGTAAAATCAATTTCAACATTAAAACTCCACCTGCTGTTGTTTCCCAGGTTCCTTCGTTTTATTGCCAAAACATTTTAAAGAAATGAAACACAACAAAATGTTATTGGTTCATTGTCAGAATTAGACAATTTAATTCTTTAAAGAGGAACAAAGGAAATTTTACAAGTTGAACGGTTAATAGTTTAATTATGAACTGTATTGAAATAGATTAATTTTAAAGGACACACTTGCAACTGTTTGTAGAGTTTGTGTTGGGTCTGTATCTGGAAAAACGTTTGAACAAAAAAAAAACCTTTGTGTGACAGTAATAAACAAACTAGGAAATAGACAAACCACAACTTAATCTTATAGGTAACATATTTTATGAGATGATACTGTAATTCTATTACAATAAAATTTTAGTTAAACAATAAACATTTATTTGTAATGAATAAATTTTAACAACGAGAATTATACACTTTTCCTGTTTGACAAAAAATAAAAATCAATTTCAACATTAAAACTCCACCTGCTTTTGTTTCCCAGGTTCCTTCTGTTATGGTCCCAAAACATTTTAAAAACTAACTAGGAGAAGAAAAAACAACACTGGTTCATTAGGAGAATCAGAAAATGTCAGTTTTGAAGAGGAACAAAGAAAAATGTAAAAAGTTTGAACATTGGATAGTAGTTTATTTTAGTTTATTCATGTTTAGTTATGTTTGATTAGTTTATAGTTAATTTATGAATGATATTGAAATAGATTCCTTTGTAAGGACACACCTGCTTCTGTTAGAGGGAGTCTGTGTCAGATTAGTATCTAAAAAATATAAAATGAGACATATATAAGAGGAACACCAAAACATCTTAAAACTATTAAATAAAATTAAACATTAATCATGAAGTAAAATCAATTTCATCATTAAAACTCCACCTGCTGTTGTTTCCCAGGTTCCTTCGTTTATCATGCCAAAACATTTTTTAAAAATGAAACACAACAAAATGTTATTGGTTCATTGTCAGAATTTGACAATTTAATTCTTTAAAGAGGAACAAAGGAAATTTAAAAAGTTGAACGGTTAATAGTTTAATTATGAACTATAATTCAACTGTATTGAAATAGATTAATTTTAAAGGACACACCTGCTTCTGTTTGTGGAGTTTGTGTCCGTTCAGTATCTGAAAAAAAGTAAAAAAAAAATAAATAAAAATACCTAATGTGACAGTAACAAACAAACTAGCAAATAGACAAACCACAACTTAGTCTTATAGGTAACATATTTCATGACATGATACTGTAATCATACTAAATAAAGTTTAGTTAAAATATCAGTTTTTTGTAATTAATCAATTTTAACAACTAGAAATTTATACACTTTTCTTGTTTGACAAAAATAAAAATCAATTTCAACATTAAAACTCCACGGTCTGTTGTTTTCCAGGTTCCTTCTGTTGTTGAGCCAAAAATTTAAACAAATTAAACCAAAATTAGAAGAAGAAAGTCAAAAAATGATGTTGATCATTTGCTAGTTTCATTATGAATTATACAGAAATAGATTCCTTTGTAAGGACACACCTGGTTCTGTTAGTGGAGTCTGTGTCATATTAGTATCTAAAAAAATAAAAAGGATGACATATATAAGAGGAACACCAAAACATCTTGAAACTATTAAATAAAATAAACATTAATCATGAAGTAAAATCAATTTCAACATTAAAACTCCACCTGCTGTTGTTTCCCAGGTTCCTTCGTTTATATGCCAAAACATTTAAAAAATGAAACACAACAAAATGTTATTGGTTCATTGTCAGGAATTGGACAATTTAATTCTTTAAAGAGGAACAAAGGAAATTTTACAAGTTGAACGGTTAATAGTTTAATTATGAACTGTATTGAAATAGATTAATTTTAAAGGACACACTTGCAACTGTTTGTAGAGTTTGTGTTGGGTCTGTATCTGGAAAAAGCAAAAAAAAAAAAAAAAAAAACGTTTCTGACAGTAATAAACAAACTAGGAAAAAGACAAACCAAAACTTAATCTTATAGGTAACATATTTTATGAGATGATACTGTAATTCTATTACAATAAAATTTTAGTTAAACAATAAACATTTATTTGTAATGAATAATTTTTAACACAACCAATTATACACTTTTCCTGTTTGACAAAAAAATAAAAATCAATTTCAACATTAAAACTCCACCTGCTGTTGTTTCCCAGGTTCCTTCTGTTCGTCCCAAACAACATTTTAAATGAATTAACGAGAAGAAAAAACAACATTGGTTCATTAGGAGAATCAGAAAATGTCAGTCTTTGAAGAGGAACAAAGAAAATGTAAAAGTTGAACATTGGATAGTAGTTTATTTTAGTTTATTTATGTTTAGTTATGTTTGATTAGTTTATAGTTAATTTATGAATGATATTGAAATAGATTCCTTTGTAAGGACACACACCGCTTCTGTTAGAGGAGTCTGTGTCAGATTAGTATCTAAAAAATATAAAAGGATGACATATATAAGAGGCACCAACAAAACATCTTGAAACTATTAAATAAAATTAAACATTAATCATGAAGTAAAATCAATTTCAACATTAAAACTCCCTACTGTTGTTTCCCAGGTTCCTTCGTTTATCGTGCAAAACATATTTTAAAAAATGAAACAACAAAATGTTATTGGTTCATTGTCAGAATTAGACAATTTAATTCTTTAAGAGGAACAAAGGAAATTTTAAAAGTTGAACGGTTAATAGTTTAATTATGAACTGTATTGAAATAGATTAATTTTAAAGGACACACTTGCAACTGTTTGTAGAGTTTGTGTTGGTTCTGTATCTGGAAAAACGTAAAAAAAAAAAAAAAAAAAACGTTCTGTGACAGTAATAAACAAACTAGGAAATAGACAAACCAAAACTTAATCTTATAGGTAAACATATTTTATGAGATGATACTGTAATTCTATTACAATAAAATTTTAGATAAACAATAAACATTTATTTGTAATGAATAAATTTTAACAATAAGAATTATACACTTTTCCTGTTTGACCAAAAATAAAAATCAATTTCAACATTAAAACTCCACCTGCTGTTGTTTCCCAGGTTCCTTCTGTTATGGTCCCAAAACATTTTTAAACGAATTAACGAGAAGAAAAAACAACATTGGTTCATTAGGGAGAATCAGAAAATGTCAGTTTTGAAGAGGAACAAAGAAAATGTAAAAGTTGAACATTGGATAGTAGTTTATTTTAGTTTATTCATGTTTAGTTATGTTTGATTAGTTTATAGTTAATTTATGAATGATATTGAAATAGATTCCTTTGAAGGACACACCTGCTTCTGTTAGAGGAGTCTGTGTCAGATTAGTATCTAAAAATATAAAAGGGAGACATATAAAGAGGAACACCAAAACATCTTAAAAACTATTAAATAAAATTAAACATTAATCATGAAGTAAAATCAATTTCATCTAAAACTCCACCTGCTGTTGTTTCCCAGGTTCCTTCGTTTATCATGCCAAACATTTAAAAAAATGAAACACAACAAAATGTTATTGGTTCATTGTCAGAATTTGACAATTTAATTCTTTAAAGAGGAACAAAGGAAATTTTACAAGTTGAACGGTTAATAGTTTAATTATGAACTATAATTCAACTGTATTGAAATAGATTCATTTTAAAGGACACCTACTTCTGTTTGTGGAGTTTGTGCCATTCAGTATCTGGAAAAATAAGTAAAAAAAAAATAAAAAAACACCTAATGTGACAGTAACAAACAAACTAGCAAATAGACAAACCACAACTTAGTCTTATAGGTAACATATTTTATGACATGATACTGTAATCATACTAAATAAAGTTTAGTTAAAATATCAATGTTTTTTGAAATTAATCAATTTTAACAACTAGAATTATACACTTTTCCTGTTTGACAAAAAATTCAAATCAATTTCAACATTAAAACTCCACCTGCTGTTGTTTTCCAGGTTCCTTCTGTTGTTGAGCCATAACATTTTAAACAAATTAAACAAAATTTTGAAGAAGAAAGTCAAAAAATGATGTTGATCATTTGCTAGTTTCATTATGAATTATATAGAAATAGATTCCTTGTAAGGACACACCTGCTTCGGCGCGGGTTTGTGTCATATTAATATCTGAAAAATATCAAAGGAGACGTTTATAAGAGTAACACCAAAACATTTAAAAACATTCAATATAATTAAACATTAGTCTTTGAAGTAAAATCAATTTCATCATTAAAACTCCACCTGCTGTTGTTTCCCAGGTTCCTTCGTTTATCGTGCCAAAACATTTTAAAAGAAACACAACAAAATGTTATTGGTTCATTTCGAATTTGACAATTTAATTCTTTAAGAGGAACAAAAGGTATATTTAAAAGTTGAACAGTTAATAGTTTAATTATGAACTATAATTCAACTGTATTGAAATAGATACATTTTGGAAGGACACCTGCTTCTGTTTGTGGAGTTTGTGTCCATTCAGTATCTGAAAAAAAAGTAAAAATAAATAAATAGCTAATGCAACAGTAACCAACAAACTAGCAAATAGACAAACCACAACTTAGTCTTATAGGTAACATTTTATGACATGATACTGTAATCATACTAAATAAAGTTTAGTTAAAATATCAATGTTTTTTGTAATTAATCAATTTTAACAACTAGAATTATACACTTTTCCTGTTTGACAAAAAAATTCAAATCAATTTCAACATTAAAACTCCACCTGCTGCTTGTTTCCCAGGTTCCTTCTGTTGTGGCCCCAAAACATTTTTAACGACGAATTAACGAAAAAGAAGAAAAAACAACATTGGTTCATTAGGAGAATCAGAAAATGTCAGTCTTTGAAGAGGAACAAAGAAAAATGTAAAAAGTTGAACATTGGATAGTAGTTTATTTTAGTTTATTTATGTTTAGTTATGTTTGATTTATGATTGATTAGTTTATAGTTAATTTATGAATGATATTGAAATAGATTCCTTTGTAAGGACACACCTGCTTCTGTTATTGGAGTCTGTGTCATATTAGTATCTAAAAAAATATAAAAGGAGACATATATACGAGGATCACCAAAACATCTTGAAACTATTAAATAAAATTAAACATTAATCATGAAGTAAAATCAATTTCAACATTAAAACTCCACCTGCTGTTGTTTCCCAGGTTCCTTCGTTTATCGTACCAAAACATTTTAAAGAAATGAAACACAACAAAATGTTATTGGTTCATTGTCAGAATTAGACAATTTAATTCTTTAAAGAGGGAACAAAGGAAATGTAAAAAGTTGAACGGTTAATAGTTTAATTATGAACTGTATTGAAATAGATTAATTTTAAAGGACACACACAACTGCTTGTAGAGTTTGTGTTGGGTCTGTATCTGGAAAAACGTTTGAACAAAAAAAAACCTTGTGTGACAGTAATAAACAAACTAGGAAATAGACAAACCACAACTTAATCTTATAGGTAACATATATTATGAGATGATACTGTAATTCTATTACAATAAAATTTTAGTTAAACAATAAACATTTATTTGTAATGGATAAATTTTAACAACGAGAATTATACACTTTTCCTGTTTGACAAAAAATAAAAATCAATTTCAACATTAAAACTCCACCTGCTGTTGTTTCCCAGGTTCCTTCTGTTATGGTCCCAAAACATTTTAAATGAATTAACGAGAAGAAAAAACAACATTGGTTCATTAGGAGAATCAGAAAATGTCAGTTTTGAAGAGGAACAAAGAAAAATGTAAAAAGTTGAACATTGGATAGTAGTTTATTTTAGTTTATTTATGTTTAGTTATGTTTGATTAGTTTATAGTTAATTTATGAATGATATTGAAATAGATTCCTTTGTAAGGACACACCTGCTTCTGTTAGAGGAGTCTGTGTCAGATTAGTATCTAAAAAATATAAAAGGAGACATATATAAGAGGAACACCAAAACATCTTAAAACTATTAAATAAAATTAAACATTAATCATGAAGTAAAATCAATTTCAACATTAAAACTCCGCCTGCTGTTGTTTGCGAGGTTCCTTCGTTCATCATGCCAAAAAAATTTTTTTAAAAATGAAACACAACAAAATGTTATTGGTTCATTGTCAGAATTTGACAATTTAATTCTTTAAAGAGGAACAAAGGAAATTTAAAAAGTTGAACGGTTAATAGTTTAATTATGAACTATAATTCAACTGTATTGAAATAGATTAATTTTAAAGGACACACCTGCTTCTGTTTGTGGAGTTTGTGTCCGTTCAGTATCTGAAAAAAAGTAAAAAAAATAAATAAATAAAAATACCTAATGTGACAGTAACAAACAAACTAGCAAATAGACAAACCACAACTTAGTCTTATAGGTAACATATTTCATGACATGATACTGTAATCATACTAAATAAAGTTTAGTTAAAATATCAGTTTTTTTGTAATTAATCAATTTTAACAACTAGAATTGTACACTTTTCTTGTTTGACAAAAAATAAAAATCAATTTCAACATTAAAACTCCACCTGCTGTTGTTGTCCAGGTTCCTTCTGTTGTTGAGCCAAAACATTTTAAACAAATTAAACAAAAATTGAAGAAGAAAGTCAAAAAATGATGTTGATCATTTGCTAGTTTCATTATGAATTATACAGAAATAGATTCCTTTGTAAGGACACACCTGGTTCTGTTAGTGGAGTCTGTGTCATATTAGTATCTAAAAAATATAAAAGGAGACATATATAAGAGGAACACCAAAACATCTTGAAACTATTCAATAAAATTAAACATTAATCATGAAGTAAAATCAATTTCAACATTAAAACTCCACCTGCTGTTGTTTCCCAGGTTCCTTCGTTTATCGTGCAAAACATTTTAAAAAAATGAAACACAACAAAATGTTATTGGTTCATTGTCAGAATTAGACAATTTAATTCTTTAAAGAGGAACAAAGGAAATTTTAAAAGTTGAACGGTTAATAGTTTAATTATGAACTGTATTGAAATAGATTAATTTTAAAGG
The DNA here is from genome assembly GCA_012411365.1 of Ameiurus melas. Lineage (NCBI taxonomy): Eukaryota > Metazoa > Chordata > Actinopteri > Siluriformes > Ictaluridae > Ameiurus > Ameiurus melas. The sequence goes on along the minus strand of JAAGNN010000039.1, from coordinate 73,358 downwards.
ACACACTTGCAACTGTTTGTAGAGTTTGTGTTGGTTCTGTATCTGGAAAAAACGTAAAAAAAAAAAAACAAAAAAACGTTCTGTGACAGTAATAAACAAACTAGGAAATAGACAAACCAAAACTTAATCTTATAGGTAACATATTTTATGAGATGATACTGTAATTCTATTATAATATAATTTTAGTTAAACAATAAACATTTATTTGTAATGAATAAATTTTAACAACGAGAATTATACACTTTTCCTGTTTGACAAAAATAAAAATCAATTTCAACATTAAAACTCCACCTGCTGTTGTTTCCCAGGTTCCTTCTGTTATGGTCCCAAAACATTTTAAATGAATTAACGAGAAGAAAAAACAACATTGGTTCATTAGGAGAATCAGAAAATGTCAGTTTTGAAGAACCAAGAAAAAAAAAATGTAAAAAAGTTGAACATTGGATAGTAGTTTATTTTATTTTATTTATGTTTATTTTGATTAGTTTTATAGTTAATTTATGAATGATATTGAAATAGATTCCTGTTAAGGACACACCTGCTTCTGTTAGAGGAGTCTGTGTCAGATTAGTATCTAAAAAATATAAAAGGGAGACATATATAAGAGGAACACCAAAACATCTTAAAACTATTAAATAAAATTAAACATTAATCATGAAGTAAAATCAATTTCAACATTAAAACTCCACCTGCTGTTGTTTCCCAGGTTCCTCGTTTATCATGCCAAAACATTTTTTAAAAATGAAACACAACAAAATGTTATTGGTTCATTGTCAGAATTTGACAATTTAATTCTTTAAAGAGGAACAAAGGAAATTTAAAAAGTTGAACGGTTAATAGTTTAATTATGAACTATAATTCAACTGTATTGAAATAGATTAATTTTAAAAGGACACACCTGCTTCTGTTTGTGGAGTTTGTGTCCGTTCAGTATCTGAAAAAAGTAAAAAAATAAATAAATAAAAAATACCTAATGTGACAGTAACAAACAAACTAGCAAATAGACAAACCCACAACTTAGTCTTATAGGTAACATATTTCATGACATGATACTGTAATCATACTAAATAAAGTTTAGTTAAAATATCAGTTTTTTGTAATATCAATTTTAACAACAGAATTATACACTTTTCTTGTTTGACAAAAAATAAAAATCAATTTCAACATTAAAACTCCACCTGCTGTTGTTTTCCAGGTTCCTTCTGTTGTTGAGCCAAAACATTTTAAACAAATTAAACAAAAAAAATTGAAGAAGAAAGTCAAAAAATGTAATTATTTTTTTTTTTTTTTTTATATGTTGATCATTTGCTAGTTAATTTATGAATGATATTGAAATAGATTCCTTTGTAAGGACACACCTGCTTCTGTTAGAGGAGTCTGTGTCAGATTAGTATCTAAAAATATAAAAGGATGACATATATAAGAGGAACACCAAAACATCTTGAAACTATTAAATAAAATTAAACATTAATCATGAAGTAAAATCAATTTCAACATTAAAACTCCACCTGCTGTTGTTTCCCAGGTTCCTTCGTTTATCGTGCCAAAACATTTTAAAAAATGAAACAACAAAATGTTATTGGTTCATTGTCAGAATTAGACAATTTAATTCTTTAAAGAGGAACAAAGGAAATTTTAAAAGTTGAACGGTTAATAGTTTAATTATGAACTGTATTGAAATAGATTAATTTTAAAGGACACACTTGCAACTGTTTGTAGAGTTTGTGTTGGTTCTGTATCTGGAAAAACGTAAAAAAAAAAAAAAAAACGTTCTGTGACAGTAATAAACAAACTAGGAAATAGACAAACCACAACTTAATCTTATAGGTAACATATTTTATGAGATGATACTGTAATTCTATTACAATAAAATTTTAGATAAACAATAAACATTTATTTGTAATGAATAAATTTTAACAACGAGAATTATACACTTTTCCTGTTTGACAAAAAATAAAAATCAATTTCAACATTAAAACTCCACCTGCTGTTGTTTCCCAGGTTCCTTCTGTTATGGTCCCAAAACATTTTAAACGAATTAACGAGAAGAAAAAACAACATTGGTTCATTAGGAGAATCAGAAAATGTCAGTTTTGAAGAGGAACAAAGAAAAATGAAAAAAGTTGAACATTGGATAGTAGTTTATTTTAGTTTATTCATGTTTAGTTATGTTTGATTAGTTTATAGTTAATTTATGAATGATATTGAAATAGATTCCTTTGTAAGGACACACCTGCTTCTGTTAGAGGAGTCTGTGTCAGATTAGTATCTAAAAAATATAAAAGGAGACATATATAAGAGGAACACCAAAACATCTTAAAACTATTAAATAAAATTAAACATTAATCATGAAGTAAAATCAATTTCATCATTAAAACTCCACCTGCTGTTGTTTCCCAGGTTCCTTCGTTTATCATGCCAAAACATTTAAAAAAATGAAACACAACAAAATGTTATTGGTTCATTGTCAGAATTTGACAATTTAATTCTTTAAAGAGGAACAAAGGAAATTTTACAAGTTGAACGGTTAATAGTTTAATTATGAACTATAATTCAACTGTATTGAAATAGATTCATTTTAAAGGACACACCTGCTTCTGTTTGTGGAGTTTGTGTCCATTCAGTATCTGGAAAAATAAGTAAAAAAAATAAAAATAGCTAATGTAACAGTAACAAACAAACTAGCAAATAGACAAACCACAACTTAGTCTTATAGGTAACATATTTTATGACATGATACTGTAATCATACTAAATAAAGTTTAGTTAAAATATCAATGTTTTTTTGAAATTAATCAATTTTAACAACTAGAATTATACACTTTTCCTGTTTGACAAAAATTCAAATCAATTTCAACATTAAAACTCCACCTGCTGTTGTTTTCCAGGTTCCTTCTGTTGTTGAGCCAAAACATTTTAAACAAATTAAACAAAAATTGAAGAAGAAAGTCAAAAAATGATGTTGATCATTTGCTAGTTTCATTATGAATTATACAGAAATAGATTCCTTTGTAAGGACACACCTGGTTCTGTTAGTGGAGTCTGTGTCATATTAGTATCTAAAAAATATAAAAGGAGACATATATAAGAGGAACACCAAAACATCTTGAAACTATTCAATAAAATTAAACATTAATCATGAAGTAAAATCAATTTCAACATTAAAACTCCACCTGCTGTTGTTTCCCAGGTTCCTTCGTTTATCGTGCCAAAACATTTTAAAAAATGAAACACAACAAAATGTTATTGGTTCATTGTCAGAATTAGACAATTTAATTCTTTAAAGAGGAACAAAGGGAAAATTTTAAAAGTTGAACGGTTAATAGTTTAATTATGAACTATAATTCAACTGTATTGAAATAGATACATTTTGAAGGACACACCTGCTTCTGTTTGTGGAGTTTGTGTCCATTCAGTATCTGAAAAAAAAGTAAAAAATAAATAAATAGCTAATGTAACAGTAACCAACAAACTAGCAAATAGACAAACCACAACATAATCTTATAGGTAACATTTTATGACATGATACTGTAATCATACTAAATAAAGTTTAGTTAAAATATCAATGTTTTTTTTGTAATTAATCAATTTTAACAACTAGAATTATACACTTTTCCTGTTTGACAAAAAATTCAAATCAATTTCAACATTAAAACTCCACCTGCTGTTGTTTCCCAGGTTCCTTCTGTTGTGGTCCCAAAACATTTTAAACGAATTAACGAGAAGAAAAAACAACATTGGTTCATTAGGAGAATCAGAAAATGTCAGTCTTTGAAGAGGAACAAAGAAAAATGTAAAAAGTTGAACATTGGATAGTAGTTTATTTTAGTTTATTTATGTTTAGTTATGTTTGATTTATGATTGATTAGTTTATAGTTAATTTATGAATGATATTGAAATAGATTCCTTTGTAAGGACACACCTGCTTCTGTTAGTGGAGTCTGTGTCATATTAGTATCTAAAAAATATAAAAGGAGACATATATACGAGGATCACCAAAACATCTTGAAACTATTAAATAAAATTAAACATTAATCATGAAGTAAAATCAATTTCAACATTAAAACTCCACCTGCTGTTGTTTCCCAGGTTCCTTCGTTTATCGTGCCAAAACATTTTAAAGAAATGAAACACAACAAAATGTTATTGGTTCATTGTCAGAATTAGACAATTTAATTCTTTAAAGAGGAACAAAGGAAATGTAAAAAGTTGAACGGTTAATAGTTTAATTATGAACTGTATTGAAATAGATTAATTTTAAAGGACACACTTGCAACTGTTTGTAGAGTTTGTGTTGGGTCTGTATCTGGAAAAACGTTTGAAAAAAAAAAAAACCTTGTGTGACAGTAATAAACAAACTGGAAATAGACAAACCACAACTTAATCTTATAGGTAACATATTTTATGAGATGATACTGTAATTCTATTACAATAAAATTTTAGTTAAACAATAAACATTTATTTATAATGGATAAATTTTAACAACGAGAATTATACACTTTTCCTGTTTGACAAAAATAAAAATCAATTTCAACATTAAAACTCCACCTGCTGTTGTTTCCCAGGTTCCTTCTGTTATGGTCCCAAAACATTTTAAATGAATTAACGAGAAGAAAAAACAACATTGGTTCATTAGGAGAATCAGAAAATGTCAGTTTTGAAGAGGAACAAAGAAAAATGTAAAAAGTTGAACATTGGATAGTAGTTTATTTTAGTTTATTTATGTTTAGTTATGTTTGATTAGTTTATAGTTAATTTATGAATGATATTGAAATAGATTCCTTTGTAAGGACACACCTGCTTCTGTTAGAGGAGTCTGTGTCAGATTAGTATCTAAAAAATATAAAAGGAGACATATATAAGAGGAACACCAAAACATCTTAAAACTATTAAATAAAATTAAACATTAGTCATGAAGTAAAATCAATTTCAACATTAAAACTCCACCTGCTGTTGTTTCCCAGGTTCCTTCGTTTATCATGCCAAAACATTTTAAAGAAACGAAACACAACAAAATGTTATTGGTTCATTGTCAGAATTAGACAATTTAATTCTTTAAAGAGGAACAAAGGAAATTTAAAAAGTTGAACGGTTAATAGTTTAATTATGAACTATAATTCAACTGTATTGAAATAGATTAATTTTAAAGGACACACCTGCTTCTGTTTGTGGAGTTTGTGTCCGTTCAGTATGTGAAAAAAGTAAAAAATTAAATAAATAAAAATACCTAATGTGACAGTAACAAACAAACTAGCAAATAGACAAACCACAACTTAGTCTTATAGGTAACATATTTCATGACATGATACTGTAATCATACTAAATAAAAGTTTAGTTAAAATATCAGTTTTTTGTAATTAATCAATTTTAACAACTAGAATTATACACTTTTCTTGTTTGCCAAAAAATAAAAATCAATTTCAACATTAAAACTCCACCTGCTGTTGTTGTCCAGGTTCCTTCTGTTGTTGAGCCAAAACATTTTAAACAAATTAAACAAAATTTGAAGAAGAAAGTCAAAAAATGTTTATGGTGATCATTTGCTAGTTTCATTATGAATTATATAGAAATAGATTCCTTTGTAAGGACACACCTGCTTCGGCTTGTGGAGTTTGTGTCATATTAATATCTGAAAAATATCAAAGGAGACGTTTATAAGAGTAACACCAAAACATTTAAAAACATTCAATATAATTAAACATTAGTCATGAAGTAAAATCAATTTCATCATTAAAACTCCACCTGCTGTTGTTTCCCAGGTTCCTTCTTTTATCGTGCCAAAACATTTTAAAAAATGAAACACAACAAAATGTTATTGGTTCATTGTCAGAATTTGACAATTTAATTCTTTAAAGAGGAACAAAGGAAATTTAAAAAGTTGACGGGTTAATAGTTTAATTATGAACTATAATTCAACTGTATTGAAATAGATACATTTTGAAGGACACACCTGCTTCTGTTTGTGGAGTTTGTGTCCATTCAGTATCTGAAAAAAAAGTAAAAAATAAATAAATAGCTAATGTAACAGTAACCAACAAACTAGCAAATAGACAAACCACAACATAATCTTATAGGTAACATTTTATGACATGATACTGTAATCATACTAAATAAAGTTTAGTTAAAATATCAATGTTTTTTTGTAATTAATCAATTTTAACAACTAGAATTATACACTTTTCCTGTTTGACAAAAAATTCAAATCAATTTCAACATTAAAACTCCACCTGCTGTTGTTTTGCCAGGTTCCTTCTGTTGTGGTCCCAAAACATTTTAAACGAATTAACGAGAAGAAAAAACAACATTGGTTCATTAGGAGAATCAGAAAATGTCAGTCTTTGAAGAGGAACAAAGAAAAATGTAAAAAGTTGAACATTGGATAGTAGTTTATTTTAGTTTATTTATGTTTAGTTATGTTTGATTTTTGATTAGTTTATAGTTAATTTATGAATGATATTGAAATAGATTCCTTTGTAAGGACACACCTGCTTCTGTTAGTGGAGTCTGTGTCATATTAGTATCGAAAAATATAAAAGGAGACATATATACGAGGATCACCAAAACATCTTGAAACTATTAAATAAAATTAAACATTAATCATGAAGTAAAATCAATTTCAACATTAAAACTCCACCTGCTGTTGTTTCCCAGGTTCTTCGTTTATCGTGCCAAAACATTTTAAAGAAATGAAACACAACAAAATGTTATTGGTTCATTGTCAGAATTTGAATTTAATTCTTTAAAGAGGAACAAAGGAAATGTAAAAGTTGAACGGTTTAATAGTTTAATTATGAACTGTATTGAAATAGATTAATTTTAAAGGACACACTTGCAACTGTTTGTAGAGTTTGTGTTGGGTCTGTATCTGGAAAAACGTTTGAAAAAAAAAAAAACCTTGTGACAACAGTAATAAACAAACTAGGAAATAGACAAACCACAACTTAATCTTATAGGTAACATATTTTATGAGATGATACTGTAATTCTATTACAATAAAATTTTAGTTAAACAATAAACATTTATTTGTAATGGATAAATTTTAACAACGAGAATTATACACTTTTCCTGTTTGACAAAAAATAAAAATCAATTTCAACATTAAAACTCCACCTGCTGTTGTTTCCCAGGTTCCTTCTGTTATGGTCCCAAAAAATTTTAAATGAATTAACGAGAAGAAAAAACAACATTGGTTCATTAGGAGAATCAGAAAATGTCAGTTTTGAAGAGGAACAAAGAAAAATGTAAAAGGTTGAACACTGGATAGTAGTTTATTTTAGTTTATTTATGTTTAGTTATGTTTGATTTATGATTGATTAGTTTTAGTTAATTTATGAATGATATTGAAATAGATTCCTTTGTAAGGACACACCTGCTTCTGTTAGTGGAGTCTGTGTCATATTAGTATCTAAAAAATATAAAAGGAGACATATATACGAGGATCCCAAAACATCTTGAAACTATTAAATAAAATTAAACATTAATCATGAAGTAAAATCAATTTCAACATTAAAACTCCACCTGCTGTTGTTTCCCGGGTTCCTTCGTTTTCGTGCCAAAACATTTTAAAGAAATGAAACACAACAAAATGTTATTGGTTCATTGTCAGAATTTGAGAATTTAATTCTTTAAAGAGGAACAAAGGGAATATAAAAAGTTGAACGTTTAATAGTTTAATTATGAACTGTATTGAAATAGATTAATTTTAAAGGACACACTACGCAACTGTTTGTAGAGTTTGTGTTGGGTCTGTATCTGGAAAAACGTTTGAAAAAAAAAAAAACCTTGTGTGACAGTAATAAACAAACTAGGAAATAGACAAACCACAACTTAATCTTATAGGTAACATATTTTATGAGATGATACTGTAATTCTATTACAATAAAATTTTAGTTAAACAATAAACATTTATTTGTAATGAATAAATTTTAACAACGAGAATTATACACTTTTCCTGTTTGACAAAAAATAAAAATCAATTTCAACATTAAAACTCCACCTGCTGTTGTTTCCCAGGTTCCTTCTGTTATGGTCCCAAAACATTTTAAATGAATTAACGAGAAGAAAAAACAACATTGGTTCATTAGGAGAATCAGAAAATGTCAGTTTTGAAGAGGAACAAAGAAAAATGTAAAAAGTTGAACACTGGATAGTAGTTTATTTTAGTTTATTTATGTTTAGTTATGTTTGATTAGTTTATAGTTAATTTATGAATGATATTGAAATAGATTCCTTTGTAAGGACACACCTGCTTCTGTTAGAGGAGTCTGTGTCAGATTAGTATCTAAAAAATATAAAAGGAGACATATATAAGAGGAACACCAAAACATCTTAAAACTATTAAATAAAATTAAACATTAATCATGAAGTAAAATCAATTTCAACATTAAAACTCCACCTGCTGTTGTTTCCCAGGTTCCTTCGTTTATCGTGCCAAAACATTTTAAAGAAATGAAACACAACAAAATGTTATAGGTTCATTGTCAGAATTAGACAATTTAATTCTTTAAAGAGGAACAAAGGAAATTTAAAAAGTTGAACGGTTAATAGTTTAATTATGAACTATAATTCAACTGTATTGAAATAGATTAATTTTAAAGGACACACCTGCTTCTGTTTGTGGAGTTTGTGTCCGTTCAGTATCTGAAAAAAAGTAAAAAAAATAAATAAATAAAAATACCTAATGTGACAGTAACAAACAAACTAGCAAATAGACAAACCACAACTTAGTCTTATAGGTAACATATTTCATGACATGATACTGTAATCATACTAAATAAAGTTTAGTTAAAATATCAGTTTTTTTGTAATTAATCAATTTTAACAACTAGAATTATACACTTTTCTTGTTTGACAAAAAATAAAAATCAATTTCAACATTAAAACTCCACCTGCTGTTGTTGTCCAGGTTCCTTCTGTTGTTGAGCCAAAACATTTTAAACAAATTAAACAAAAATTGAAGAAGAAAGTCAAAAAATGATGTTGATCATTTGCTAGTTTCATTATGAATTATATAGAAATAGATTCCTGTGTAAGGACACACCCTTTTTGCTTGTGGAGTTTGTGTCATATTAATATCTGAAAAATATCAAAGGAGACGTTTATAAGAGTAACACCAAAACATTTAAAAACATTCAATATAATTAAACATTAGTCATGAAGTAAAATCAATTTCATCATTAAAACTCCACCTGCTGTTGTTTTCCAGGTTCCTTTGTTTATCGTGCCAAAACATTTTAAAAAATGAAACACAACAAAATGTTATTGGTTCATTGTCAGAATTTGACAATTTAATTCTTTAAAGAGGAACAAAGGACATTTTAAAAGTTGAACGGTTAATAGTTTAATTATGAACTATAATTCAACTGTATTGAAATAGATACATTTTGAAGGACACACCTGCTTCTGTTTGTGCGGTTTGTGTCCGTTCAGTATCTGAAAAAAAGTAAAAATAAATAAATAGCTAATGTAACAGTAACCAACAAACTAGCAAATAGACAAACCACAACTTAATCTTATAGGTAACATATTTTATGACATGATACTGTAATCATACTAAATAAAGTTTAGTTAAAATATCAATGTTTTTTTTGTAATTAATCAATTTTAACAACTAGAATTATACACTTTTCCTGTTTGACAAAAAATTCAAATCAATTTCAACATTAAAACTCCACCTGCTGTTGTTTCCCAGGTTCCTTCTGTTGTGGTACCAAAACATTTTAAACGAATTAACGAGAAGAAAAAACAACATTGGTTCATTAGGAGAATCAGAAAATGTCAGTCTTTGAAGAGGAACAAAGAAAAATGTAAAAAGTTGAACATTGGATAGTAGTTTATTTTAGTTTATTTATGTTTAGTTATGTTTGATTAGTTTATAGTTAATTTATGAATGATATTGAAATAGATTCCTTTGTAAGGACACACCTGCTTCTGTTAGAGGAGTCTGTGTCAGATTAGTATCTAAAAAATATAAAAGGAGACATATATAAGAGGAACACCAAAACATCTTAAAACTATTAAATAAAATTAAACATTAATCATGAAGTAAAATCAATTTCAACATTAAAACTCCACCTGCTGTTGTTTCCCAGGTTCCTTCGTTTATCGTTGCCAAAACATTTTTAAAAAATGAAACACAACAAAATGTTATTGGTTCATTGTCAGAATTGGGACAATTTAATTCTTTAAAGAGGAACAAAGGAAATTTAAAAAGTTGAACGGTTAATAGTTTAATTATGAACTATAATTCAACTGTATTGAAATAGATTAATTTTTAAAGGACACACCTGCTTCTGTTTGTGGAGTTTGTGTCCGTTCAGTATCTGAAAAAAGTAAAAAAAATAAATAATAAAATACCTAATGTGACAGTAACAAACAAACTAGCAAATAGACAAACCACAACTTAGTCTTATAGGTAACATATTTCATGACATGATACTGTAATCATACTAAATAAAGTTTAGTTAAAATATCAGTTTTTTGTAATTAATCAATTTTAACAACTAGAATTATACACTTTTTCTTGTTTGACAAAAAATAAAAATCAATTTCAACATTAAAACTCCACCTGCTGTTGTTGTCCAGGTTCCTTCTGTTGTTGAGCCAAAACATTTTAAACAAATTAAACAAAAAAAAAAATTATTTTGAAGAAGAAAGTCAAAAAATGATGTTGATCATTTGCTAGTTTCATTATGAATTATATAGAAATAGATTCCTTTGTAAGGACACACCTGCTTCGCTTGTGGAGTTTGTGTCATATTAATATCTGAAAAATATCAAAGAAGACTTTTATAAGAGTAACACCAAAACATTTAAAAACATTCAATATAATTAAACATTAGTCATGAAGTAAAATCAATTTCATCATTAAAACTCCACCTGCTGTTGTTTTCCAGGTTCCTTCTTTTATCGTGCCAAAACATTTTAAAAAATGAAACACAACAAAATGTTATTGGTTCATTGTCAGAATTTGACAATTTAATTCTTTAAAGAGGAACAAAGGACATTTTAAAAAGTTGAACGGTTAATAGTTTAATTATGAACTATAATTCAACTGTATTGAAATAGATACATTTTGAAGGACACACCTGCTTCTGTTTGTGGAGTTTGTGTCCGTTCAGTATCTGAAAAAAAAGTAAAAAATAAATAAATAGCTAATGTAACAGTAACCAACAAACTAGCAAATAGACAAACCACAACTTAATCTTATAGGTAACATATTTTATGACATGATACTGTAATCATACTAAATAAAGTTTAGTTAAAATATCAATGTTTTTTTGTAATTAATCAATTTTAACAACTAGAATTATACACTTTTCCTGTTTGACAAAAAATTCAAATCAATTTCAACATTAAAACTCCACCTGCTGTTGTTTCCCAGGTTCCTTCGTTTATCGTGCCAAAACATTTTAAAGCATTTTGGTGGTTTTTTTTTATTTAAAAATCCACCTGCGTTGTTTCCAGGTTCTTCTGTTATGGTCCCAAAACATTTTAAATGAATTAACGAGAAGAAAAAAACATTGGTTCATTAGGAGAATCAGAAAATGTCAGTTTTGAAGAGGAACAAAGAAAAATGTAAAAAGTTGAACATTGGATAGTAGTTTATTTTAGTTTATTTATGTTTAGTTATGTTTGATTAGTTTATAGTTAATTTATGAATGATATTGAAATAGATTCCTTTGTAAGGACACACCTGCTTCTGTTAGTGGAGTCTGTGTCATATTAGTATCTAAAAAATATAAAAGGAGACATATATAAGAGGATCACCAAAACATCTTGAAACTATTAAATAAAATTAAACATTAATCATGAAGTAAAATCAATTTCAACATTAAAACTCCACCTGCTGTTGTTTCCCAGGTTCCTTCGTTTATCGTGCCAAAACATTTTAAAGAAATGAAACACAACAAAATGTTATTGGTTCATTGTCAGAATTAGACAATTTAATTCTTTAAAGAGGAACAAAGGAAATTTAAAAAGTTGAACGGTTAATAGTTTAATTAGACTATAATTCAACTGTATTGAAATAGATTAATTTTAAAGGACACACCTGCTTCTGTTTGTGGAGTTTGTGTCCGTTCAGTATCTGAAAAAAGTAAAAAAAAAATAAATAAAAAATACCTAATGTAACAGTAACAAACAAACTAGCAAATAGACAAACCACAATTTAGTCTTATAGGTAACATATTTTATGACATGATACTGTAATCATACTAAATAAAGTTTAGTTAAAATATCAGTTTTTTGTAATTAATCAATTTTAACAACTAGAATTATACACTTTTCTTGTTTGACAAAAAATTCAAATCAATTTCAACATTAAAACTCCACCTGCTGTTGTTGTCCAGGTTCCTTCTGTTGTTGAGCCAAAACATTTTAAACAAATTAAACAAAAATTGAAGAAGAAAGTCAAAAAATGATGTTGATCATTTGCTAGTTTCATTATGAATTATATAGAAATAGATTCCTTTGTAAGGACACACCTGCTTCGGCTTGTGGAGTTTGTGTCATATTAATATCTGAAAAATATCAAAGGAGACGTTTATAAGAGTAACACCAAAACATTTAAAAACATTCAATATAATTAAACATTAGTCATGAAGTAAAATCAATTTCATCATTAAAACTCCACCTGCTGTTGTTTCCCAGGTTCCTTCTTTTATCGTGCCAAAACATTTTAAAAAATGAAACACAACAAAATGTTATTGGTTCATTGTCAGAATTTGACAATTTAATTCTTTAAAGAGGAACAAAGGAAATTTTAAAAGTTGAACGGTTAATAGTTTAATTATGAACTATAATTCAACTGTATTGAAATAGATACATTTTGAAGGACACACCTGCTTCTGTTTGTGGAGTTTGTGTCCGTTCAGTATCTGAAAAAAAAGTAAAAAATAAATAAATAGCTAATGTAACAGTAACCAACAAACTAGCAAATAGACAAACCACAACATAATCTTATAGGTAACATTTTATGACATGATACTGTAATCATACTAAATAAAGTTTAGTTAAAATATCAATGTTTTTTTTTGTAATTAATCAATTTTAACAACTAGAATTATACACTTTTCCTGTTTGACAAAAAATTCAAATCAATTTCAACATTAAAACTCCACCTGCTGTTGTTTCCCAGGTTCCTTCTGTTGTGGTCCCAAAAACATTTTAAACGAATTAACGAGAAGAAAAAACAACATTGGTTCATTAGGAGAATCAGAAAATGTCAGTCTTTGAAGAGGAACAAAGAAAAATGTAAAAAGTTGAACATTGGATAGTAGTTTATTTTAGTTTATTTATGTTTAGTTATGTTTGATTAGTTTATAGTTAATTTATGAATGATATTGAAATAGATTCCTTTGTAAGGACACACCTGCTTCTGTTAGTGGAGTCTGTGTCATATTAGTATCTGAAAAATATAAAAGGAGACATATATAAGAGGAACACCAAAACATCTTGAAACTATTAAATAAAATTAAACATTAATCATGAAGTAAAATCAATTTCAACATTAAAACTCCACCTGCTGTTGTTTCCCAGGTTCCTTCGTTTATCGTGCCAAAACATTTTAAAGAAATGAAACACAACAAAATGTTATTGGTTCATTGTCAGAATTTGACAATTTAATTCTTTAAAGAGGAACAAAGGAAATGTAAAAAGTTGAACGGTTAATAGTTTAATTATGAACTGTATTGAAATAGATTAATTTTAAAGGACACACTTGCAACTGTTTGTAGAGTTTGTGTTGGGTCTGTATCTGGAAAAACGTTTGAAAAAAAAAAAAAACCTTGTGTGACAGTAATAAACAAACTAGGAAAAGACAAACCACAACTTAATCTTATAGGTAACATATTTTATGAGATGATACTGTAATTCTATTACAATAAAATTTTAGTTAAACAATAAACATTTATTTGTAATGAATAAATTTTAACAACGAGAATTATAACAATTTTCCTGTTTGACAAAAAATAAAAATCAATTTCAACATTAAAACTCCACCTGCTGTTGTTTCCCAGGTTCCTTCTGTTATGGTCCCAAAACATTTTAAACGAATTAACGAGAAGAAAAAACAACATTGGTTCATTAGGAGAATCAGAAAATGTCAGTTTTGAAGAGGAACAAAGAAAAATGTAAAAAGTTGAACATTGGATAGTAGTTTATTTTAGTTTATTTATGTTTAGTTATGTTTGATTAGTTTATAGTTAATTTATGAATGATATTGAAATAGATTCCTTTGTAAGGACACACCTGCTTCTGTTAGAGGAGTCTGTGTCAGATTAGTATCTAAAAAATATAAACGGAGACATATATAAGAGGAACACCAAAACATCTTAAAACTATTAAATAAAATTAAACATTAATCATGAAGTAAAATCAATTTCAACATTAAAACTCCACCTGCTGTTGTTTCCCAGGTTCCTTCGTTTATCGTGCCAAAACATTTTTTAAAAATGAAACACAACAAAATGTTATTGGTTCATTGTCAGAATTAGACAATTTAATTCTTTAAAGAGGAACAAAGGAAATTTAAAAAGTTGAACGGTTAATAGTTTAATTATGAACTATAATTCAACTGTATTGAAATAGATTAATTTTAAAGGACACACCTGCTTCTGTTTGTGGAGTTTGTGTCCGTTCAGTATCTGAAAAAAAGTAAAAAAAATAAATAAATAAAAATACCTAATGTGACAGTAACAAACAAACTAGCAAATAGACAAACCACAATTTAGTCTTATAGGTAACATATTTCATGACATGATACTGTAATCATACTAAATAAAGTTTAGTTAAAATATCAGTTTTTTTGTAATTAATCAATTTTAACAACTAGAATTATACACTTTTCTTGTTTGACAAAAAATAAAAATCAATTTCAACATTAAAACTCCACCTGCTGTTGTTGTCCAGGTTCCTTCTGTTGTTGAGCCAAAACATTTTAAACAAATTAAACAAAAATTTGAAGAAGAAAGTAAAAAATGATGTTGATCATTTGCTAGTTTCATTATGAATTATATAGAAATAGATTCCTTTGTAAGGACACACCTGCTTCGGCTTGTGGAGTTTGTGTCATATTAATATCTGAAAAATATCAAAGAAGACTTTTATAAGAGTAACACCAAAACATTTAAAAACATTCAATATAATTAAACATTAGTCATGAAGTAAAATCAATTTCATCATTAAAACTCCACCTGCTGTTGTTTTCCAGGTTCCTTCTTTTATCGTACAAAACATTTTAAAAATGAAACACAACAAAATGTTATTGGTTCATTGTCAGGAGTTGACAATTTAATTCTTTAAAGAGGAACAAAGGACATTTTAAAAGTTGAACGGTTAATAGTTTAATTATGAACTATAATTCAACTGTATTGAAATAGATACATTTTGAAGGACACACCTGCTTCTGTTTGTGGAGTTTGTGTCCGTTCAGTATCTGAAAAAAAGTAAAAAATAAATAAATAGCTAATGTAACAGTAACCAACAAACTAGCAAATAGACAAACCACAACTTAATCTTATAGGTAACATATTTTATGACATGATACTGTAATCATACTAAATAAAGTTTAGTTAAAATATCAATGTTTTTTTGTAATTAATCAATTTTAACAACTAGAATTATACACTTTTCCTGTTTGACAAAAAATTCAAATCAATTTCAACATTAAAACTCCACCTGCTGTTGTTTCCCAGGTTCCTTCGTTTTCGTTACAAAAACATTTTAAAGAAATGAAACACAACAAAATGTTATTGGTTCATTGTCAGATTTGACAATTTAATTCTTTGAAGAGGAACAAAGGAAATGTAAAAAGTTGAACGGTTAATAGTTTAATTATGAACTGTATTGAAATAGATTAATTTTAAAGGACACACTTGCAACTGTTTGTAGATTTGTGTTGGGTCTGTATCTGGAAAAACGTTTGAAAAAAAAAAAAAACCTTGTGTGACAGTAATAAACAAACTAGGAAATAGACAAACCACAACTTAATCTTATAGGTAACATATTTTATGAGATGATACTGTAATTCTATTACAATAAAATTCTAGTTAAACAATAAACATTTATTTGTAATGAATAAATTTTAACAACGGAATTATACAATTTTCCTGTTTGACAAAAAATAAAAATCAATTTCAACATTAAAACTCCACCTGCTGTTGTTTCCCAGGTTCCTTCTGTTGTATGGTCCCAAAACATTTTAAATGAATTAACGGAGAAGAAAAACAACATTGGTTCATTAGGAGAATCAGAAAATGTCAGTTTTGAAGAGGAACAAAGAAAAATGTAAAAAGTTGAACATTGGATAGTAGTTTATTTTAGTTTATTTATGTTTAGTTATGTTTGATTAGTTTATAGTTAATTTATGAATGATATTGAAATAGATTCCTTTGTAAGGACACACCTGCTTCTGTTAGTGGAGTCTGTGTCATATTAGTATCTGAAAAATATAAAAGGGAGACATATATAAGAGGAACACCAAAACATCTTGAAACTATTAAATAAAATTAAACATTAATCATGAAGTAAAATCAATTTCAACATTAAAACTCCACCTGCTGTTGTTTTCCAAGGTTCCTTCGTTTATCGTGCCAAAACATTTTAAAGAAATGAAACACAACAAAATGTTATTGGTTCATTGTCAGAATTAGACAATTTAATTCTTTAAAAGAGGAACAAAGGAAAATTAAAAATTTGAACGGTTAATAGTTTAATTATGAACTATAATTCAACTGTATTGAAATAGATTAATTTTTAAAGGACACACCTGCTTCTGTTTGTGGAGTTTGTGTCCGTTCAGTATCTGAAAAAAGTAAAAAAAATAAATAAATAAAAATACCTAATGTGACAGTAACAAACAAACTAGCAAATAGACAAACCACAATTTAGTCTTATAGGTAACATATTTCATGACATGATACTGTAATCATACTAAATAAAGTTTAGTTAAAATATCAGTTTTTTTGTAATTAATCAATTTTAACAACTAGAATTATACACTTTTCTTGTTTGACAAAAAATAAAATCAATTTCAACATTAAAACTCCACCTGCTGTTGTTGTCCAGGTTCCTTCTGTTGTTGAGCCAAAACATTTTAAACAAATTAAACAAAAATTGAAGAAGAAAGTCAAAAAATGATGTTGATCATTTGCTAGTTTCATTATGAATTATATAGAAATAGATTCCTTTGTAAGGACACACCTGCTTCGGCTTGTGGAGTTTGTGTCATATTAATATCTGAAAAATATCAAAGAAGACTTTTATAAGAGTAACACCAAAACATTTAAAAACATTCAATATAATTAAACATTAGTCATGAAGTAAAATCAATTTCATCATTAAAACTCCACCTGCTGTTGTTTTCCAGGTTCCTTCTTTTATCGTGCCAAAACATTTTAAAAAATGAAACACAACAAAATGTTATTGGTTCATTGTCAGAATTTGACAATTTAATTCTTTAAAGAGGAACAAAGGACATTTTAAAAGTTGAACGGTTAATAGTTTAATTATGAACTATAATTCAACTGTATTGAAATAGATACATTTTGAAGGACACACCTGCTTCTGTTTGTGGAGTTTGTGTCCGTTCAGTATCTGAAAAAAAAGTAAAAAATAAATAAATAGCTAATGTAACAGTAACCAACAAACTAGCAAATAGACAAACCACAACATAATCTTATAGGTAACATATTTTATGACATGATACTGTAATCATACTAAATAAAGTTTAGTTAAAATATCAATGTTTTTTTTGTAATTAATCAATTTTAACAACTAGAATTATACACTTTTCCTGTTTGACAAAAAATTCAAATCAATTTCAACATTAAAACTCCACCTGCTGTTGTTTCCCAGGTTCCTTCTGTTGTGGTCCCAAAACATTTTAAACGAATTAACGAGAAGAAAAAACAACATTGGTGCATTAGGAGAATCAGAAAATGTCAGTCTTTGAAGAGGAACAAAGAAAAATGTAAAAAGTTGAACATTGGATAGTAGTTTATTTTAGTTTATTTATGTTTAGTTATGTTTGATTAGTTTATAGTTAATTTATGAATGATATTGAAATAGATTCCTTTGTAAGGACACACCTGCTTCTGTTAGTGGAGTCTGTGTCATATTAGTATCTGAAAAATATAAAAGGAGACATATATAAGAGGAACACCAAAACATCTTGAAACTATTAAATAAAATTAAACATTAATCATGAAGTAAAATCAATTTCAACATTAAAACTCCACCTGCTGTTGTTTCCCAGGTTCCTGCGTTTATCGTGCAAAACATTTTAAAGAAATGAAACACAACAAAATGTTATTGGTTCATTGTCAGAATTTGACAATTTAATTCTTTAAAGAGGAACAAAGGAAATGTAAAAAGTTGAACGGTTAATAGTTTAATTATGAACTGTATTGAAATAGATTAATTTTAAAGGACACACTTGCAACTGTTTGTAGAGTTTGTGTTGGGTCTGTATCTGGAAAAACGTTTGAAAAAAAAAAAAAACCTTGTGTGACAGTAATAAACAAACTAGGAAATAGACAAACCACAACTTAATCTTATAGGTAACATATTTTATGAGATGATACTGTAATTCTATTACAATAAAATTTTAGTTAAACAATAAACATTTATTTGTAATGAATAAATTTTAACAACGAGAATTATACAATTTTCCTGTTTGACAAAAAATAAAAATCAATTTCAACATTAAAACTCCACCTGCTGTTGTTTCCCAGGTTCCTTCTGTTATGGTCCCAAAACATTTTAAACGAATTAACGAGAAGAAAAAACAACATTGGTTCATTAGGAGAATCAGAAAATGTCAGTTTTGAAGAGGAACAAAGAAAAATGTAAAAAGTTGAACATTGGATAGTAGTTTATTTTAGTTTATTTATGTTTAGTTATGTTTGATTAGTTTATAGTTAATTTATGAATGATATTGAAATAGATTCCTTTGTAAGGACACACCTGCTTCTGTTAGAGGAGTCTGTGTCAGATTAGTATCTAAAAAATATAAACGGAGACATATATAAGAGGAACACCAAAACATCTTAAAACTATTAAATAAAATTAAACATTAATCATGAAGTAAAATCAATTTCAACATTAAAACTCCACCTGCTGTTGTTTCCCAGGTTCCTTCGTTTATCGTGCCAAAACATTTTTTAAAAATGAAACACAACAAAATGTTATTGGTTCATTGTCAGAATTAGACAATTTAATTCTTTAAAGAGGAACAAAGGAAATTTAAAAAGTTGAACGGTTAATAGTTTAATTATGAACTATAATTCAACTGTATTGAAATAGATTAATTTTAAACACACCTGCTTCTGTTTGTGTGAGTTTGTGTCCGTTCAGTATCTGAAAAAAGTAAAAAAAATAAATAAATAAAAATACCTAATGTGACAGTAACAAACAAACTAGCAAATAGACAAACCACAACATAATCTTATAGGTAACATATTTTATGACATGATACTGTAATCATACTAAATAAAGTTTAGTTAAAATATCAATGTTTTTTTGTAATTAATCAATTTTAACAACTAGAATTATACACTTTTCCTGTTTGACAAAAATCAAATTCAATTTTTCAACATTAAAACTCCACCTGCTGTTGTTTCCCAGGTTCCTTCTGTTGTGGTCCCAAAACATTTTAAACGAATTAACGAGAAGAAAAACAACATTGGTGCATTAGGAGAATCAGAAAATGTCAGTCTTTGAAGAGGAACAAAAAAAATGTAAAAAGTTGAACATTGGATAGTAGTTTATTTTAGTTTATTTATGTTTAGTTATGTTTGATTAGTTTATAGTTAATTTATGAATGATATTGAAATAGATTCCTTTGTAAGGACACACCTGCTTCTGTTAGTGGAGTCTGTGTCATATTAGTATCTGAAAAATATAAAAGGAGACATATATAAGAGGAACACCAAAACATCTTGAAACTATTAAATAAAATTAAACATTAATCATGAAGTAAAATCAATTTCAACATTAAAACTCCACCTGCTGTTTCCCGGTTCCCTTCGTTTATCGTGCCAAAACATTTTAAAGAAATGAAACACAACAAAATGTTATTGGTTCATTGTCAGAATTTGACAATTTAATTCTTTAAAGAGGAACAAAGGAAATGTAAAAAGTTGAACGGTTAATAGTTTAATTATGAACTGTATTGAAATAGATTAATTTTAAAGGACACACTTGCAACTGTTTGTAGAGTTTGTGTTGGGTCTGTATCTGGAAAAACGTTTGAAAAAAAAAAAAACCTTGTGTGACAGTAATAAACAAACTAGGAAATAGACAAACCACAACTTAATCTTATAGGTAACATATTTTTATGAGATGATACTGTAATTCTATTACAATAAAATTTTAGTTAAACAATAAACATTTATTTGTAATGAATAAATTTTAACAACGAGAATTATACAATTTTCCTGTTTGACAAAAATAAAAATCAATTTCAACATTAAAACTCCACCTGCTGTTGTTTCCCAGGTTCCTTCTGTTATGGTCCCAAAACATTTTAAACGAATTAACGAGAAGGAAAAACAACATTGGTTCATTAGGAGAATCAGAAAATGTCAGTTTGAAGAGGAACAAAGAAAAATGTAAAAAGTTGAACATTGGATAGTAGTTTATTTTAGTTTATTTATGTTTAGTTATGTTTGATTAGTTTATAGTTAATTTATGAATGATATTGAAATAGATTCCTTTGTAAGGACACACCTGCTTCTGTTAGAGGAGTCTGTGTCGGATTAGTATCTAAAAAATATAAACGGAGACATATATAAGAGGAACACCAAAACTATCTTAAAACTATTAAATAAAATTAAACATTAATCATGAAGTAAAATCAATTTCAACATTAAAACTCCACCTGCTGTTGTTTCCCAGGTTCCTTCGTTTATCGTGCAAAAACATTTTTTAAAAATGAAACACAACAAAATGTTATTGGTTCATTGTCAGAATTAGACAATTTAATTCTTTAAAGAGGAACAAAGGAAATTTAAAAAGTTGAACGGTTAATAGTTTAATTATGAACTATAATTCAACTGTATTGAAATAGATTAATTTTAAAGGACACACGCCTGTTTGCGGGTTTGTTGTCCGTTCAGTATCTGAAAAAAGTAAAAAAAATAAATAAATAAAAATACCTAATGTGACAGTAACAAACAAACTAGCAAATAGACAAACCACAACTTAGTCTTATAGGTAACATATTTCATGACATGATACTGTAATCATACTAAATAAAGTTTAGTTAAAATATCAGTTTTTTGTAATTAATCAATTTTAACAACTAGAATTATACACTTTTCTTGTTTGACAAAAATAAAAATCAATTTCAACATTAAAACTCCACCTGCTGTTGTTGTCCAGGTTCCTTCTGTTGTTGAGCCAAAACATTTTAAACAAATTAAACAAAAATTGAAGAAGAAAGTCAAAAAATGATGTTGATCATTTGCTAGTTTCATTATGAATTATATAGAAATAGATTCCTTTGTAAGGACACACCTGCTTCGGCTTGTGGAGTTTGTGTCATATTAATATCTGAAAAATATCAAAGAAGACTTTTATAAGAGTAACACCAAAACATTTAAAACATTCAATATAATTAAACATTAGTCATGAAGTAAAATCAATTTCATCATTAAAACTCCACCTGCTGTTGTTTTCCAGGTTCTTTCTTTTATCGGGCCAAAACATTTTAAAAAATGAAACACAACAAAATGTTATTGGTTCATTGTCAGAATTTGACAATTTAATTCTTTAAAGAGGAACAAAGGACATTTAAAAGTTTAGTACGGTTAATAGTTTAATTATGAACTATAATTCAACTGTATTGAAATAGATACATTTTGAAGGACACACCTGCTTCTGTTTGTGGAGTTTGTGTCCGTTCAGTATCTGAAAAAAGTAAAAAAATAAATAAATAGCTAATGTAACAGTAACCAACAAACTAGCAAATAGACAAACCACAACTTAATCTTATAGGTAACATATTTTATGACATGATACTGTAATCATACTAAATAAAGTTTAGTTAAAAATATCAATGTTTTTTTGTAATTAATCAATTTTAACAACTAGAATTATACACTTTTCCTGTTTGACACAAAAATTCAAATCAATTTCAACATTAAAACTCCACCTGCTGTTGTTTCCCAGGTTCCTTCTGTTGTGGTCCCAAAACATTTTAAACGAATTAACGGAAAGAAAAAACAACATTGGTTCATTAGGAGAATCAGAAAATGTCAGTCTTTGAAGAGGAACAAAGAAAAATGTAAAAGTTGAACATTGGATAGTAGTTTATTTTAGTTTATTTATGTTTAGTTATGTTTGATTAGTTTATAGTTAATTTATGAATGATATTGAAATAGATTCCTTTGTAAGGACACACCTGCTTCTGTTAGTGGAGTCTGTGTCATATTAGTATCTGAAAAATATAAAAGGAGACATATATAAGAGGAACACCAAAACATCTTGAAACTATTAAATAAAATTAAACATTAATCATGAAGTAAAATCAATTTCAACATTAAAACTCCACCTGCTGTTGTTTCCCAGGTTCCTTCGTTTATCATGCCAAAACATTTTAAAGAAACGAAACACAACAAAATGTTATTGGTTCATTGTCAGAATTTGAGAATTTAATTCTTTAAAGAGGAACAAAGGAAATTTAAAAAGTTGAACGGTTAATAGTTTAATTATGAACTATAATTCAACTGTATTGAAATAGATTAATTTTAAAGGACACACCTGCTTCTGTTTGTGGAGTTTGTGTCCGTTCAGTATCTGAAAAAAAGTAAAAAAAATAAATAAATAAAAATACCTAATGTGACAGTAACAAACAAACTAGCAAATAGACAAACCACAACTTAGTCTTATAGGTAACATATTTCATGACATGATACTGTAATCATACTAAATAAAGTTTAGTTAAAATATCAGTTTTTTTGTAATTAATCAATTTTAACAACTAGAATTATACACTTTTCTTGTTTGACAAAAAATAAAAATCAATTTCAACATTAAAACTCCACCTGCTGTTGTTGTCCAGGTTCCTTCTGTTGTTGAGCCAAAACATTTTAAACAAATTAAACAAAAATTGAAGAAGAAAGTCAAAAAATGATGTTGATCATTTGCTAGTTTCATTATGAATTATACAGAAATAGATTCCTTTGTAAGGACACACCTGCTTCGGCTTGTGGAGTTTGTGTCATATTAATATCTGAAAAATATCAAAGAAGACTTTTATAAGAGTAACACCAAAACATTTAAAAACATTCAATATAATTAAACATTAGTCATGAAGTAAAATCAATTTCATCATTAAAACTCCACCTGCTGTTGTTTTCCAGGTTCCTTCTTTTATCGTGCCAAAACATTTTAAAAAATGAAACACAACAAAATGTTATTGGTTCATTGTCAGAATTTGACAATTTAATTCTTTAAAGAGGAACAAAGGACATTTTAAAAGTTGAACGGTTAATAGTTTAATTATGAACTATAATTCAACTGTATTGAAATAGATACATTTTGAAGGACACACCTGCTTCTGTTTGTGGAGTTTGTGTCCGTTCAGTATCTGAAAAAAAAGTAAAAAATAAATAAATAGCTAATGTAACAGTAACCAACAAACTAGCAAATAGACAAACCACAACTTAATCTTATAGGTAACATATTTTATGACATGATACTGTAATCATACTAAATAAAGTTTAGTTAAAATATCAATGTTTTTTTTGTAATTAATCAATTTTAACAACTAGAATTATACACTTTTCCTGTTTGACAAAAAATTCAAATCAATTTCAACATTAAAACTCCACCTGCTGTTGTTTCCCAGGTTCCTTCTGTTGTGGTCCCAAAACATTTTAAACGAATTAACGAGAAGAAAAAACAACATTGGTTCATTAGGAGAATCAGAAAATGTCAGTCTTTGAAGAGGAACAAAGAAAAATGTAAAAAGTTGAACATTGGATAGTAGTTTATTTTAGTTTATTTATGTTTAGTTATGTTTGATTAGTTTATAGTTAATTTATGAATGATATTGAAATAGATTCCTTTGTAAGGACACACCTGCTTCTGTTAGTGGAGTCTGTGTCATATTAGTATCTGAAAAATATAAAAGGAGACATATATAAGAGGAACACCAAAACATCTTGAAACTATTAAATAAAATTAAACATTAATCATGAAGTAAAATCAATTTCAACATTAAAACTCCACCTGCTGTTGTTTCCCAGGTTCCTTCGTTTATCGTGCCAAAACATTTTAAAGAGCGAAACACAACAAAATGTTATTGGTTCATTGTCAGAATTTGAGAATTTAATTCTTTAAAGAGGAACAAAGGAAATTTAAAAAGTTGAACGGTTAATAGTTTAATTATGAACTATCATTCAACTGTATTGAAATAGATACATTTTAAAGGACACACCTGCTTCTGTTTGTGGAGTTTGTGTCCGTTCAGTATCTGAAAAAAGTAAAAAATAAATAAATAAATAAAAATACCTAATGTGCAGTCACAAACAAACTAGCAAATAGACAAACCACAACTTAGTCTTATAGGTAACATATTTTATGACATGATACTGTAATCATACTAAATAAAGTTTAGTTAAAATATCAGTTTTTTGTAATTAATCAATTTTAACAACTAGAATTATACACTTTTCCTGTTTGACAAAAATAAAAATCAATTTCAACATTAAAACCCCACCTGCTGTTGTTTTCCAGGTTCCTTCTGTTGTTGAGCCAAAACATTTTAAACAAATTAAACAAAATTGAAGAAGAAAGTCAAAAAATGATGTTGATCATTTGCTAGTTTCATTATGAATTATACAGAAATAGATTCCTTTGTAAGGACACACCTGCTTCTGTTAGAGGAGTCTGTGTCAGATTAGTATCTAAAAATATAAAAGGAGACATATATAAGAGGAACACCAAAACATCTTGAAAATATTAAATAAAATTAAACATTAATCATGAAGTAAAATCAATTTCATCATTAAAACTCCACCTGCTGTTGTTTCCCAGGTTCCTTCGTTTATCATGCCAAAACATTTTAAAGAAATGAAACACAACAAAATGTTATTGGTTCATTGTCAGAATTTGAGAATTTAATTCTTTAAAGAGGAACAAAGGAAATTTTACAAGTTGAACGGTTAATAGTTTAATTATGAACTATAATTCAACTGTATTGAAATAGATTAATTTTAAAGGACACACCTGCTTCTGTTTGTGGGTTTGTGTCCGTTCAGAATCTGGAAAAAAAATAAAAAAAAAAAACCTAACGTGACAGTAACAAACAAACTAGCAAATAGACAAACCACAACTTAATCTTATAGGTAACATATTTTATGATATGATACTGTAATCATACTAAATAAAGTTTAGTTAAAATATCAATGTTTTTTTGTAATTAATAAATTTTAACAACTAGAATTATACACTTTTCCTGTTTGACAAAAAATTTAAATCAATTTCAACATTAAAACTCCACCTGCTGTTGTTTCCCAGGTTCCTTCGTTTATCATGCCAAAACATTTTTTAAAAATGAAACACAACAAAATGTTATTGGTTCATTGTCAGAATTTGACAATTTAATTCTTTAAAGAGGAACAAAGGACATTTTAAAAGTTGAACGGTTAATAGTTTAATTATGAACTATAATTCAACTGTATTGAAATAGATACATTTTGGAAGGACACACCTGCTTCTGTTTGTGGAGTTTGTGTCCGTTCAGTATCTGAAAAAAAGTAAAAAATAAATAAATAGCTAATGTAACAGTAACCAACAAACTGCAAATAGACAAACCACAACTTAATCTTATAGGTAACATATTTTATGACATGATACTGTAATCATACTAAATAAAGTTTAGTTAAAATATCAATGTTTTTTGTAATTAATCAATTTTAACAACTAGAATTATACACTTTTCCTGTTTGACAAAAAATTCAAATCAAGCCAAAACATTTTAAACAAATTAAACAAAAATTGAAGAAGAAAGTCAAAAAATGATGTTGATCATTTGTCTAGTTTCATTATGAATTATACAGAAATAGATTCCTTTGTAAGGACACACCTGCTTCTGTTAGAGGAGTCTGTGTCAGATTAGTATCTAAAAAATAAAAAGGAGACATATATAAGAGGAACACCAAACATCTTGAAAATATTAAATAAAATTAAACATTAATCATGAAGTAAAATCAATTTCATCATTAAAACTCCACCTGCTGTTGTTTCCCAGGTTCCTTCGTTTATCATGCCAAAACATTTTAAAGAAATGAAACACAACAAAATGTTATTGGTTCATTGTCAGAATTTGAGAATTTAATTCTTTAAAGAGGAACAAAGGGAAATTTTACAAGTTGAACGGTTAATAGTTTAATTATGAACTATAATTCAACTGTATTGAAATAGATTAATTTTAAAGGACACACCTGCTTCTGTTTGTGAGTTTGTGTCCGTTCAGAATCTGGAAAAAAAAGTAAAAAAAAAAACCTAACGTGACAGTAACAAACAAACTAGCAAATAGACAAACCACAACTTAATCTTATAGGTAACATATTTTATGATATGATACTGTAATCATACTAAATAAAGTTTAGTTAAAATATCAATGTTTTTTTTTTTAATTAATAAATTTTAACAACTAGAATTATACACTTTTCCTGTTTGACAAAAAATTTAAATCAATTTCAACATTAAAACTCCACCTGCTGTTGTTTCCCAGGTTCCTTCGTTTATCATGCCAAAACATTTTTTAAAAATGAAACACAACAAAATGTTATTGGTTCATTGTCAGAATTTGACAATTTAATTCTTTAAAGAGGAACAAAGGAAATTTAAAAAAGTTGAACGGTTAATAGTTTAATTATGAACTGTATTGAAATAGATTAATTTTAAAGGACACACTTGCAACTGTTTGTAGAGTTTGTGTTGGGTCTGTATCTGGAGAAACATTAAAAAAAAAAAAAAACAAACGTTGTGTGACAGTAATAAACAAACTAGGAAATAGACAAACCACAACTTAATCTTATAGGTAACATATTTTATGAGATGATACTGTAATTCTATTACAATAAAATTTTAGTTAAACAATAAACATTTATTTGTAATGAATAAATTTTAACAACGAGAATTATACACTTTTCCTTGTTTGACAAAAATAAAAATCAATTTCAACATTAAAACTCCACCTGCTGTTGTTTCCCAGGTTCCTTCTGTTGTGGTCCCAAAACATTTTAAATGAATTAACGAGAAGAAAAAACAACATTGGTTCATTTGGAGAATCAGAAAATGTCAGTCTTTGAAGAGGAACAAAGAAAAATGTAAAAAGTTGAACATTGGATAGTAGTTTATTTTAGTTTATTTATGTTTAGTTATGTTTGATTAGTTTATAGTTAATTTATGAATGATATTGAAATAGATTCCTTTGTAAGGACACACCTGCTTCTGTTAGTGGAGTCTGTGTCATATTAGTATCTAAAAAATATAAAAGGAGACATATATACGAGGATCACCAAAACATCTTGAAACTATTAAATAAAATTAAACATTAATCAAGAAGTAAAATCATTGGTTTATTGTCAGATTTAGAAAATTGATATCATTGAAACAAGTTAATTGAAAAAAGTTGCATATTTGATAGTTTAATTATGAATTTTTAATATAGAGATTAAGTTTGCCAAAACACGTTTTCTGTTTGTGTGAGTTCAGTATCGGTTTAAAGCAAATAATTCAATTCATTGTATATTACTATAACACATAAAGTAGAATTACAGCAACAGGCTAAGTGAAGAATTGTATTAAACATGCTAACCACAGTTCTAGCATTACATTATTTTTGTAATACTTAACATATTTCTGTTCACTGACATACAATTTAAATAAATTGATATGATACATTTCATTAAACATGTTAACCACAAACTAGATTTAAGGTGTAGAGGAAAATAAAAGTTGACAAATGAATAGGGTCACAGTTGACATATCACAGCAAACCAGTGACTACATTCCCCATCCTGCACTGTGGCCTACAAACATGGCCACCATGACTACACTTCTCACACACATTCACCTTCTCCAGAATTCTAATCACACACACCTGTTGCCAATCTCACACTCACTCACTACACACTCTATAAAATACTTTTTAAACACCACGACCTTGCCTAGTATTGAGTGTTCTCACCTTACCAAGCATTTATACCTGTTTCCTTGTTTTGTTTTATGGTCATTGATCTTGCTTCTTGTTCTTCATGATTCTTGCCTTGCCTAGTTTATGAATGTTTACCAATCACCTGACCCTTTGCCTGTTATCTTGACCACGCTATTGTTTCGTGATTCGAATTTGTCTTCCTGTCTCTCTCTAACTCAACTCTTATCTGCATATGTATCCATCCTAACCTTCTTTACGTGAATTTCCTGACAACAGTAAATCGAATTTAATGGGGAAAACATTCAAGTCAAAAAACATACCTGCTATTTGTGGAGGTTGTGTTGGTTCAGTATCTGCTTAAAGAGAACAGTCATTGAAACATTCTACCATTCAAACAAACATGTTAACTACACAGGCATTAAATATGTCTTCTTCTGAAATAACTTTCTAATTCACTTATGTTTTATGATACTATACTTCATATACTTACATTAAACTAACACTGAACTGATACACTGATCGATACTTGACATTCAAATGAATACATTATTAATAAAAATGAATACACAGGCAAATCACTAACTAGTCTAAACAGTCTTTATTAGTGATTAGCAGGCAAAAAATACATCATTATTAAACTACTTTAATTAGAAAATACATTTCACATGTGAGTACATTGTAAATTTATGTTCTAACTGGAATAATTGAAGTTGTCTTTTAAATTTGGCATACTCAGTTCAGTTACTGTATATTATGTTGTTACACACATAATTGAAACTCCACCTGGTTTCTGTGTATCGGGGTATGTCCTCCATTGACCACGTAATCAAGAGGGGTGTGGTTTGATTGGTGATGTAAGAGCCAGCGTTGAGGTGGGGAGGGTGGGAGTACGGTTAAAGAAAGGAACGGTGAAAATTAACAGAAGGGAGAGACCAGAGACAAGGAAGGCAAAGGGGGAAATAGGGAGAAGGGGGAGAAGAAGTAGAAAGGGGATCATGTGTAAGTGGAGGAAAAAGTCCCCTGACTTGGCTGAAGATCTAATGAAAAACAAACGATCGATCGATAGATAGATAGATAGATAGAAATATTTAAATAAATAAACAAGCAAATATAGAAATAAAAACAGACAAATAAATAAAGGTGTTGACTCTTTGAAATTGTGTTATTCCAGTGACCTTAAAGGGGCTTCCTGACTTTAAATATAACCAGCACAACTCATCGATTATTGCTATAAGGAAATCTGAAGCAACTTTCATTAGTATCTATTCAACACATCTTCACAACTTTGAATTTTGAAATTTGCATCTGCTAATGCACATAATGATCTTTTTGCATTTTCTACATATGCAGAGGTTCAAATATAACTGCGCATTTCAGTATATTTGTGAAAATCATTCCAATGCTTGTTAACAACTTAGTAGATGCTAAAGCTCATAGAAAACCAAACCTTTTTCATTGTTTTTGTTTTCATCTGGATGTAGAGACAAGTAGAGAAAGAAACCAAATTACTATTAGATCATGGTTACTTCTAGATTACATTTTGTTTTAGTTTATTAGAATTTCATACCTTTTTTTTTTGTAGTAGTTGTTGTTGTGTCGTTGTTGTTACTGTTGTTGTTGTTGTTGTTGTTGTTGTTGCTTGTTGCTGTTGTTGTTGTTGCTGTTGTTGCTGTTGTGGGCGCCGTCTCTGCAAAGGGAAAAAAATAATCTCATGTCACAGATTATTAATACACAGATTAGCATAATAATAAGGAGGCATGTATTTAGTGAGACTATATAGGGGTGTATGTGGTCTGCAGCAATGTTTTAGGTAGGTGGTATGTGTCAAAGTAACATCTACATGAGTTCAGGACCCAAGGTTTCCCAGCAGCACATTGTCCAGAGGATCACACTTCCTCCAATAGCTCGCCTTCTTCCCATAGTGCACCTGGTGCCATCTCTTCCTCAGGAATGTGACACATGCACACGGCCTCCACAAGAGGAAAAATAAAACATGATTCATCAGACCAGGCCACCATCTTCCACTGCTCCATGGTCCAGTTCTGATGTTCCCGCGTCCATTGTAGGAGCTCGTGGTGTCCGAGGGTCAACATGGGCACTCTGACCGGTCTGCAGCTACGCACCTCCATACACATCAAGGTGTGATGAACTGTGTGTTCCGAGTCCTTTCTAGCAGAACCAGCATGAACGTTTTCAGCAGTTTGTGCTACAGTAACTCTTCTGTGGGTTTGGACCAGTTGGGCTAGCTTTCGCTCTGCATGCACGTCAATGAGCCTTGGGCAAGACACTGTCCACGGTTCACCTGTTGTACTTTCTTGGGCCACTTTTGGTAGGAATCACTGAATACTGGGAACACCCCACAAGACCTGCAGTGTGCGGAAGGCAAGATGGATTCACTGATGTGTTGATATTTCTGTAAAGCTGCTTTGAGACAATGTCCATTGTAAAAAGCACTATACAAATAAAATTGAATTGAATTGAATTGAAGTATAAGGAAATCCTAGGAGAAAACCTCATGCCATCTGTGAGGAAGCTGAATCTTGGGCAACATTGGACCTTCCAACAGGACAATGATTCCAAGCATACCTCAAATTCCACCAAGGCTAGGTTGAAGAGGAAGTCCTGTAACATTCTACAGGGCCATCACAGTCACCTGACTTGAACTGCGTAGAAAATCTTGGGTGGGATTTGAAGAAGGCGGTTGCAGCACCCCCCTGAACTGGAGGCCGTTGCTCATAAGGAATGGGATAAGATTCCTCAGGAATGCTGCAGGAGCTCTGCATCTCGTTTGCAGCAGGTCATACCAGCAAAATGGTACTCTACTAAATACTAAAGACACTAAAGCTATCACAGTGGCATGCAGTAAATTACTCGGTTTGTTAATGCTAATGAGAAGGTAGTGGTTTGGCTGGCTCTAATCCGTGCAGGATACAGGTTACAGTTTCACAATGGACCACTCACAGACATACTAGAAATGTGTGATACCCAAGCCAATTGACTATACTTTCTCCAAAAGTATAAAAGGCAGGCTTTCTGTATCTGGCTGGACTGTTATACTGCTATTGCTATAGCCAAATGAGGTGGTGAATTAAATGCGTTGTTGGGGACTAGAGTGCAAACAGGTCATGGTGTGGCTTAATCCAGCATTTCTCAAGATATTGGCACACCATCATATAATCTATAATCTATAATCATTTTATACACAAGAGTGTGTTATATTGATAGGCGAAGTTATATGTTACTTCATCACAACCCATGCGCTCTGTGGTACTTTTGAGTGATTCTCAATTTCAATAAACAATGGTTTCAGCATTATTTAAGAATGCTGCCTGTTATTTTCTGGTGCACTGTCAGAATATGTTGCAGACCCTTGTGACAACATTGATAGTAGTCTTCAAGACTTACGGAAGAAAACAGCTTTTCCAGTCCAGAATGTAAAGAAATAGTATAGAAGATTTTGTATGTACTTTTTAGTTGAAGACCACCAGGACAACTTGGTCAATTGACCAATTAGTATACACTTCTGCATGAGTAATGACTCATTGTAATGACTCAAACACTATTCAATGTCCAGAAGAGGAGAAGATGGGTTCCCTTTTAAGTCTAGCTCCTCTCGATGTTTCTTCCTCATGTCATCCATCGCATTTGGGTTGCTCATTAAATATACTTTTCGCGAGGCTACGATACTGTGGTCAAATTTGTCTTTGTCACATCGCGATGAACTCGCAAATACAGTTCCCAGAATGCAGTGCCAACTACAAACATGGCCGACGAGAACTTCACTTGCCGACCATGCACGCACGTGTTCCCCGGAGTACTGAGTGCTAACACCTGTACTGCCTCATAGGTTATAAAAGGCCTCGTTAACTTCAGCGCCTCGTGAAGTAAATGCTCAGAAGGCCTCATTTACCTCATTAACAGCACCTCACAAAGTAAACGCTCAGCAGCCTTTCCTCTGACGTTCACCAAGCCTTTGTTTATGTTTCGGATTTCTATGGTTTTTGTAGTTTTCGCCTGTAATTGGATTACATTTCCCTGCCTAGCCCAGTCTGGATTGTTCGCCCGACCTACTGCTGTCTTCGGTGTTTCACCTCCCGCCTGATCCCCGCACTCTGGTAATGTTTGTGCGCTTGCCTCCGACAAGGTAACGTGCGTCTTTTTTTACTCAACAAGCATAAAGAAGCAGAAAGACATGATTAGTTCTAAAAGTAAATGTCCTGAGGGTCCTCCACTTAGTTGAAAATACAGTTACATATATACCTTCCATTTTACAGATAATATTTAATGTTTATTCAGAAAATAAATATACCTGTTGGTGTTGTCGTCTCCGGACCAGTTGTAGTGAAACAATAGTCTATAAGAGTAATAATAAATGAGTGATAATAATAAAATAATCTAGGCATTATAATTATATAGTTTTTGTAATAAAAAGCTCATAATTATCAATTAAATAAAGTGTACAAATAAATTCATAAAACACACTTTAGGTTTAGAACAAAACTTTTTATTTTTACTAACATCTACTTTTCCAGCCTTTTCTTGACCCTGTCCCAACTTTTTTGAGACATGTTGCCACCATCAAATTCGAAATTACCTTACTTTTTTTTTTTTTTTTTCTAAATTTCCTCAGTTTAAACATTGATATATTTTCTATGTTCTATTGTGAAATACAGGTTTATGAGATATGCAAATCGTTGCATTCTGTTTTTATTTACATTTTACACAGTGTCCCAACTGTTTTTTGGTATTGGGGTTATACTATATAACTGTAGAACATGAGATATAGTTTGGTTTGTTAAGATTTTGTTTAGGAGACAGCTAAAATGTAAGTTACTGGAAGGGATTTCTCTGTAACAAACTTCTCCTTTGCGTTGCTATTTAAACAATGAATGCACAGACAATTAGAATGAAGAACAAACAGGTTAACCATTAACAAACAAGGTTCTAGTAAACATATCCAATAAATCCTATAATAATAATTCTAGTCATGACCATGATAACAGCAAACACAACACAGCAAAAAGGCTTCATTTAATAATAAATATAAAATATTACCACAGGAAATGTACCTGGTGTTGTTGTTGAACTGGAACAATAATCTATGAGAGCGATAATATTTAGAGCTCAAAATTAGCATGCATTGTATATTAGCTACATATTATAGATTATTTTCTCAGTTCTATCCATTAACGTTTTATATGAATTATATTAATATAAATATTTTTACGTTTATTATATCTATTAAAGTACAACTGAACCAACATTTCTAAACAAATTTGCCTGATAATATATTTCAAAGACTAAATTCAGTCAATATGCATTATCTGTATACTACGAAGTAGTTAAGCATTCTTATGCACATGACTTTTATGCACTCGTTAACTTTTATCTTTATCTTTTTAACATTTTATTTCCTCACCATCATAATCATAGCAGCAGTTTCTGTTGTCCCGACAATCACTGGTGCAGGAACACACAGTGAGGTTGTAGCCACAGTTACACCTGCAGGATGGGTTCTCTGTTCACAGAAATAAATAAATAAATAAATGTAGTAGATCTGCCAAGGTTTCTTGGTGTCTGAAGTTTAATTATTTAATTTTGCAGAGGCGCTACAGGCCCAATGTAGTTACCAAGTATGGAAATGTTATAAGCTCTAGTTTAATGTATAATGAAGAGTTAATACCAAGATTGCAGACAAATATTTAGAGATACACCTTGGATGAGATGATAATTAATTACAGAGCATCGTGCACACACACTTCAGATACTAATTCAAAGGGAATATTTCAGAGTCATAAATCCACCTACATTATGGTTTCCACCTACAGTGGTGGGAAAAAGAATGTATGTCATAGTTGAACATCTCATTCTGGTTCTTATAGGAAGGCTTTTCCCCTAGATTTTGGAACATGGTGTGGAGATTTATGTATGTTCAGTCAGGAGAATATTATTAAATTTAGACAGTTATATTAGCTGTTATGGCCCTTGTCATGTAACCAGATAAGTAACTCTGAACTTCAGTTCCCAGCAACCACTGCATCACAGTCACATGACCACCTGCACCTGAATCACGTTCCTGGTAATTGTGCACTCGTGTGTATAGCCACAGTTTGCACTGCACTCTTTGTCTCATGTTTGTCTTTCTTTACCTTTGTCCCTGTTTCCGTGTTTTGTTCTTTAATTTATGTTTAATCTTTACCACAGTGTTTTGTTCATAGTCCTAGTGTCTGTATTTTTGTTTTGTTCTTTATTAAACTTTAAAATTCTGCATTTGCATCGGTCTCAACTTCCATACGTGACAGCCTGGCTAACATGGATGAGGTGAAGTAACTGTTAGCTCACAGCTCTAGTGCAAAACAAAAAAGTTAAGTCCATGTACCAAACATATCCTGGCTGTTAATATGATTAACTTTAATAGTTCAGAACACACACACACACACACACACACACACACACACACACACATACACAATTACTTGGAATTGGTGTAAATTATGCTGAAACATACCCAGGAAATTCCATTCTGCATGAAACCCTTTGTAAATCATGCTTTCATAGCTGGAAAAAGTGACTGTCATGTATCTGCTGCTGGAATTGAAAGCATTTCACGATTTCCAGTCAGAATGTCCAAAAGTGGATACTCCGTCACTTGGGCCATCATACACATGGATCAGGTCCAACCACCACTTCACACTAAATCAAAACAAATGAAAAAGAGTTCAGCTCAGCACTGTGTAAAGTAGCCTGGAAAAAAAGCCTTATAGCAAACACTTTAATCACAAATTAGTCTTAAAAGGTACACAAAAATAATTTAGAATATAGTGGAAAAGTTCTTTTCTCCACAATTTAATTCAAAAAAGTGGAACTTTTCATATATTCTAGATTCATTACACAAAGTGAAATATTTCAAGCCTGTTTGTTTTAATTTAGATGATTACATCTTAAAGCTCACGGAAATAAAAAAAAAAATACAATACCTCAAAATATTAGAATAAAGAATTTATAATACAGAAATGTTGACCTTCTGAAAAAAGTTTTACATGTGGCGATAATCACAATTAAAGCAAGAAAAGGCTTGAAATGTTTCACTTGAAATGTTTTACTGTAATGAATCTAGACTATATGAAAGTTCCACTTTATCAATTAAATTACAGAAAAAAGGAACATTTCTACAATATTAAAAACTTTTAAGATGCACCTGTGTAGTAAACATGCTAGCATTGTTAAAAATATGTAATACATCAGCAATTAAAGCAATAATTAATTAATTATGATTAAATTACTAAATTAATTGAGTCTTAATTAAGCCTTTTCTTACTTAACAAATGTGAAGTTTAGCATAACCAACTGTTGCTCAGAACCAATGAGCCTCCATGTGCACTCTGCCTCTGGATAACTATTGGGATAAGGGGTTGGGGCTGAAAATTCCCCTTCGATTGAGTCAGATCTTCACCACACACAACTCCACCTGAAAATCATCATGGTTCACAGTGTATTGAATAATTAAAGTGTAAAAACAAAAAATCACAGCTGCAGTGACCCTATGGTGGTTCCTTTAAATTGAATAGATGAGGAACCAAAGACAAACCCTAGCTTTACTGGTGCAAGCTAAAGCTGTTTTTTAATTCTGTAATTTCTGTTTGTATGCACCCAAAATATTTTCTCAACTTGTCCAATTCTCTTCAATAAAATTAAATAAAAGGATTTACACCTAATAAATACAAGGAGTAGACACATGTTTATTTGCGACATTTAGGCTACAGCACACATTTAAACCATCAATGTGAAAAAGACAAGTTCAATATACGTTCTTAACATAAGAAATGTACCTTCAGGATCGTCTCTGTCTGAACAGTATTCTGTAAGAGAAAGAATAATGAAATGTTAGCATTATCTGAGAATTAAGAAATACATGGTTTTGTAATTCTTTAATTTTAATAAAGAAGAGCACTTGAAGACAGTTACACACTACTGATTGCACAATGCTCAGTTCTTATAACTGAACGGTATCTTAACCTAACCCTAGCTATTCCACTATTCCTTTTAGACAGTATAACAATGTTATATGTTTATACACTGAACAATAAAAATCAATGATAAAAAAATCACTACAAAACTGAGATATCATCACCAGTGAGTAAACTACACAACTAGTTTAAATATATTAGAGTCCAGAAAACTAAAAAAAAAAAAAAAAAAAAAAAAAAAGGGCTAAAAACAACTAAAAGACTACATGGTGAAAAATGTCTGGGTTACACATGTAAGGAGAACGAGACGTTGCATTTAGCATAACACTATGCGAGCACCCCTTCCGCGTGACCGGCATCTGAAGCTTGTGTAAAATCATGCCTATTTATAGGCTTGCCGTAATCAGGTGAGGTGGCAATTAAGTGCGTGATATGCAGTATCTCACAAAAGTGAGTACACCCTTTACGTTTTTGTAAATATTTGATGATATCTTTCATGTGCCAAAACTTGTCACGTGCCACTGGCGCAGGAATGAGGCAAGGACGTAAATGCAGCGAAGCACGGTGAGGTTTATTGCGCGTACCAGCAAAAGATACAAAACAAAACCAAAACAATAACACACTGACTAACCTAGGTTAACTGGGCTAGCACTGCTAATGCTAGTGCAAGCGGCTAAAGCTAGGAATGCTACTCAACAGAAACATGAACAGTAATGACTACTAAACAGAAACATGAACAGTAACGTAAATCGAGCCCGGAGTCAGAATGACATACTCTCCACAGTTCAGAACGAACCGCATCGTGTAAGGCACGAAACCACGGTATATTTACACAGTCCTTGATTCCTCACAGCTCTCAGCTGTGCGGTGTTTTCTCTGGCACGCCCCACATGACCCTGTGACCTTTCGTACGAGGCGTGACGTTGTTGATGACTACGTCTGCGCATGCGCAGTAGCGGGCCGACGCACGTCACGGTCCCAGCCGAACCGTGACAGAACACCCCCCCCCCAAAGGCACTCCTCCTGGAGTGCCAAGAGTCCTCCCCTTTCATTGGCGGCCCCGGGCCCCTGGGCTGAATGTCCCCTACAGCATCAGGAAACCGCACACCTTGGCGCAGCAGGGAAGCGGAGCAAGGTCTCTAGCCGAACAGGGAGGCAGGGCAAGGACTACAGCCGGGAAGACTGTAGCGTTCTCCGCGGTGCTTGGGAGCGGTGCATCATCCTCAGCTGAGTGGGGAGGCTGGGCGGCGCCCCCAGCAGAACAGGCAGGCTGGGCGACATCCTAAGCTGGACGTGGGCGCGAACGGCGTCCCCAGCGGAACAGGCAGGCTGGGCGCGCCCCAGCGGAACAGGCAGGCTGGGCAGCATCCCCAGCGGAACAGGCAGGGCTAAGAGGCGTGGCGGGGACAGGGCTCAGAGGCGTGTCCGGGACAGGGCTCAGAGGCGTGGCCAGGACATGACTAGGAACATGGCTCGAAACACAAATACAAACATGGCGAGGGCCAGAAATGTGGCGTGAGGCATGAGGTGAGCTATAGCTAAGACCTGGGGACTCGGCATGGACTGTAGCCAGGGCTTGAATGAGGGGCATGGCTGTGGTATTGGGATCATGGACCTGGGATGGGACATGGCATGAACTAGAGTGAGAACCCGGCTTGAGCTTGGATGAAGGTCTCGATTTGGCTCTCGGAGACTTGAGCTTGGCTCGTGGGGCGCTTGAGCATGGGATTCGTGCTCTTGAGCGTGGGACTTGGGCGCGCTGAGATTGGGACTCTGGCGGGCTTGTAGCCCGGAAACTTGAGCTTGGCTTTCCGAGACTTGAGCGTGGAACCCAGGCACTTGAGCATGGAACCCGGGCACTTGGCCAGGACCTGAGACTGGGGTTGAACGTGTCCATCGTAAACCTGAAATTTTGGCTCGGCTGAACCTTCTAGCTCCTGGGTTTTGGCCATGAGATCCATATGCAATGCCGAGATCTTGGAGTTGCAGCTGGTCACTTCTTCCTTCTCCAGAAGCTCTTTCAGTCAACCCTGTTCATCCTCCAGTTGACGAATCTGTGTGATCAGAGCTTGTTTCTAGAGTGTCACCTCTCTCAACTTACTTTGGGACTCCTGTAGTTGCAACTCTACAGCTGAGGATCTTTCAGTAGCTTGCCGCGACTACTCCTCACCTCAGACAGAGTGCTGCTCAAAACCTCCAACTCCACCTGCATCATGCTCATCTCCTTCTTCTGCTTCTCGCTCTGTCTCCGTTGGGGCTCCCGCAGCTGAACTGTGCCGCTTGCTTGTCACGGTTCGGGATCCCTCTATCTGGAATGATTCCGACTGGATCGTGAGGCAAGGCGTGGTGGCGGGAACATGAGGCATGGCTGTGGTGTCGGGAACGTGAGGCATGGCTGTGGTGTCGGGAACGTGAAGCATGGCTGTGGTGTCGGGAATGTGAGGCATGGCTGTGGTGTCGGGAACGTGGCTGGAAGCCTGGAGAGAGGGCTGGGACGTTACTGGTCCTTTGATGCCCCTACCCTTTCTCAGTTCTACCTGCTCATAATAGTCACGAAACAGTGGTTCAGCCGGGTCTTGTGATTACCTTTCTGCAGTATGCTATCCAAATTATACTGCTGCCCCCCCGCCCCCCAAACAAAAAGTCCACAAGAAAGGGTCAGGAAGTGCGCCAAATGTCCATTGTCACCGGGTATCTCCGTCCATAACTGCTCTGCCCAGGCACCGCGGGACCCTCAAAGCGAGACATGATTAACTGCGTGAACTGACCTTCAGAGGGTTTTGGATCGCTCAGACTGGCAAAGTACTGCTGGCATTTCATAAGGAAATAATCCAGGCGGTCCAGGCTGTCAAACGGCCTTGGCAGAAACATCGGAGCTTTCTGGGCGAAGCGCATGGATTTAAAGGCAGGGAAGGCAGGAGCGCTGGGCCGCTGTCGGCGGTCCTTCCGTCTTTGCGCTACGTCCATGGTAGGCAGTTTGTTCTGTCACGCGCCGCTGGCGCAGAAATGAGGCGAGGACGTAAATGCAACGAAGCACGGTGAGGTTTATTTACAGTGTAGCAAAAGATACAAAACCAAAAACAACAATAACACACTCACTAACCTAGACTCACTGGGCTAGCACTGCTAATGCTAGTGCTAGTGGCTAAAGCTAGAAATGCTACTCAACAGAAACATGAACAGTAACGTAAATCGAGCCCGGAGTCAGAATGACATACTCTCAACAGTTCAGAACGAACCGCGTCGTGTAAGGCACGAACCGCAGTATATATACACAGTCCTTGATTCCTCACGAGCTCTCAGCTGTGCGTGCTTTCCTGGCACACCCCCACATGACCCTGTGACCTTTCGTGACGAAGGCGTGACGTCGTTGATGACGACGTCCGCACATGCGCAGTAGCGGCCGGCGCACGTCACGGTCCCAGCCGAACCGTGACAACACTGAAGAACCGACACTTTGCTACAATGTAAAGTAGTGAGTGTACAGCTTGTTTAACAGTGTAAATTTGCTGTCCCCTCAAAATAACTCAAAACACAGCCATTAATGTCTAAACCGCTGGCAACAAAAGTGAGACCCCTAAGCATAAAATGTCCAAATTGGGCCCAAAGTGTCAATATTTTGTGTGGCCATCATTATTTTCTAGCACTGCTTTAACCCTCTTGGGCATGGAGTTCACCAGAGCTTCACAGGTTGCCACTGGAGTCCTCTTCCAGTCCTTCATGATGACATCACGGAGCTGGTGGATGTTAGAGACCTTGTGCTCCTCCACCTTCGTTTGAGGATACCCCACAGATGCTCAATAGGGCTTACGTCTGGAGACATGCTTGACCAGTCGATCTGATCACCTTCACCCTCAGCTTCTTTAGCAAGGCAGTGGTCGTCTTGGAGGTGTGCTTGGGGTCATTATCATGCTGTAATACATGCTGGGTATTACTGTGCTTCAGTATGTCACAGTACATGTTGGCATTCATGGTTCCTTCATTGAATTGTAGCTCGCCAGTGCCGGCAGCACTCCTGCAGCCCCAAACAATGACACTCCCACCACCATGCTTGATTGTAGGCAAGACACACTTGTCTTTGTACTCCTCACCTGGTTGCTGCCAAACACGCTTGACACCATCTGAGCCAAATAAGTTTATCTTGGACTCATCAGACCACAGGACATGATTCCAGTACTCCATGTCCTTAGTCTGCTTGTCTTCAGCAAACTGTTTGCGGGCTTTCTTGTGCATCATCTTTAGAAGAGGCATTCTTCTCGGACGACAGCCATGCAGACCAATTTTGAGGTGCGGCGACTGATGGTCTGAGCAGTGACAGGCTGACCCCCACCCCCTAACCCTGCAGCAATGCTGGCAGCACTCATCCATCTATTTCCCAAAGACAACCTCTGGATATGACGCTGAGTACGTGCAGTCAACTTCTTTTGTGGACCATGGCGAGGCCTGTTCTGAGTGGAACCTGTCCTGTTAAATTGCTGTATGATCTTGGCCACCATGCTGCAGCTCAATGTCAGGGTCTTGGTAATCTTCTTATAGCCTAGGCCATCTTTATGTAGAGCAACAATTCCTTTTTTTTAGATCCTCAGAGAGTTCTTTGCCATGAGGTGCCATGTGGAGCTTCCAGTGAGCAGTATGTGAGAGCGATGACACCAAATTATACAGACGTGTTCCCAATTCACACCTGAGACCTTGTAACACATGACACCGGGGAGGAAATTATAAAGTTTTTTTTTGTTTAGATATTTAACGTTTTGTTTGATTTTTGTGTGAGCGTTATTATTTATTTTGAAAAAATTAAAAATAAATAATGTGTAAGAGAAAAGACAGCAAATTTACACTGTTACAGCACACTCACTACTTTACATTATAGCAAAGTGTCATTTCTTCAGTGTTGTCACATGAAAAGATATCATCAAATATTTACACAAATGTGAGGGGTGTACTTACTTTTGTGAGATACTGTATACTCATTTTAATTTGTGTGTATAATGTTATTTTACTTACCTGTGTGATTATTTTTGTTGTTTTACTCTCCTTTTTGAGTAATTATTTTGTATTTTGTTTTAAAATGTGGAAATGAGAGCACATGGTGACCATTGCACATCATGTTTATTTTATAGAGCACAGTGTGGGCAGCGATTCGCTCAAAGAGACTGCTTATTTGTGTTATCAGAGAATAAATGAAGTCTCAACTCCACCTGCTGTTGTTTCCCAGGTTCCTTCTGTTGTGGTCCCAAAACATTATAAACGAGAAGAATAAACAACATTGGTTCATTGGGAGAATAAGAAAATGTCACTCTTTGAAGAGTAACAAAGTAAAATTTAAAAAGTTGAACATTTGAAAGTTTAATTATGAATGATATTGAAATAGACCCATTTTAAAGGACACACCTGCTTCTGTTTTGTGTAGTTTGGGCCAGATTAGAATCTGAAAATATAAAAGTAACCTCATAGGAGACTAATACCTAAACATTAAATAACATAAAAAATTGATCATGAAGTCAAAATCAATTTCAACATTAATACTCCACCTGCTGTTGTTTTCCAGATTCCTTTTGTGTGTGGTTTATTGTCAGATTTAGAAAATTGATATGATACATTTCATTAAACATGTTAACCACAAACTAGATTTAAGGTGTAGAGGAAAATAAAAGTTGACAAATGAATAGGGTCACAGTTGACATATCGCAGCAAACCAGTGACTACATTCCCCATCCTGCACTGTGGCCTACAAACATGGCCACCATGACTACACTTCTCACACACATTCACCTTCTCCAGAATTCTAATCACACACACCTGTTGCCAATCTCACACTCACTCACTACACACTCTATAAAATACTTTTAAAACCACCGCGACCTTGCCTAGTATTGAGTGTTCTCACCTTACCAAGCATTTATACCTGTTTCCTTGTTTTGTTTTATGTTCATTGATCTTGCTTCTTGTTCTTCATGATTCTTGCCTTGCTTAGTTTATGCCTGTTTGCCAATCACCTGACCCTTTGCCTGTTATCTTGACCAAGCTATTGTTTCGTGATTCGGATTTGTCTTCCTGTCTCTCTCTAACTCAACTCTTATCTGCATATGTATCCATCCTAACCTTCTTTACATGAATTTCCTGACAACAGTAAAGCGAATTTAATGGGGAAACATTCAAGTCAAAAAACATACCTGCTATTTGTGGAGGTTGTGTTGGTTCAGTATCTGCTTAAAGAGAACAGTCATTGAAACATTCTACCATTCAAACAAACATGTTAACTACACATGCATTAAATATGTCTTCTTCTGAAATAACTTTCTAATTCACTTATGTTTTATGATACTATACTTCATATACTTACATTAAACTAACACTGAACTGATACACTGATCGATACTTGACATTCAAATGAATACATTTTAATAAAAAATGAATACACAGGCAAATCACTAACTAGTCTAAACAGTCTTTATTAGTGATTAGCAGGCAAAAAATACATCATTATTAAACTACTTTAATTAGAAAATAGTAGAGTGGAGGAAAAAGTCCCCTGACTTGGCTGAAGATCTAATGAAAACAAACGATCGATCGATCGATCGATCGATCGATAGATAGATAGATATATTTAAATAAATAAACAAATAAAAATAGACAAATAAATAAAGGTGTTGACTCTTTGAATTGTGTTATTCCAGTGACCTTAAAAGGGCTTCCTGACTTTAAACATAACCAGCACAACTCATCAATTACTGCTATAAGGAAATCTGAAGCAACTTTCATTAGTATCTATTCAACACATCTTCACAACTTTGAATTTTGAAATTTGCATCTGCTAATGCACATGATGATCTTTTTGCCTTTTCTACATATGCAGAGGCTCAAATAGGCGCATTTCAGTATATTTGTGAAAATCATTCCAATGCTTGTTGTCACAATTGAAGACATTTAATAACTTAGTAGATGCTAAAGCTCGTAGAAAAACCAAAGCTTTTTCACTGTTTTTGTCTTCATCCGGTGTAGAGACAAGTAGAGAAAGAAACCAAATTACTATTAGATCATGGTTACTTCTAGATTACATTTTTGTTTTAGTTTTGTTTTACTTTTTTCTTTGTAGTTGTTGTTGTTGTTGTGTCTGTCTCTGTTTAAGGGGAAAAAATCTCATGTCACAGATTATTAATACACAAATTAGCATAATAATAAGCAAGCATGTATTTAGTGAGACTATATAGGGGTGTATGTGGCCTGCAGCAATGTTTTAGGTAGGTGGTACGTGTCAAAGTAACATCTACATGAGTGCAGGACCCAAGGTTTCCCAGCAGCACATTGTTCAGAGGATCACACTTCCTCCACCAGCTCGCCTTCTTCCCATAGTTCACCTGGTACCATCTCTTCCTCAGGAATGTGACACATGCACCCGGCCTTCACAAGAGGAAAAATAAAACGTGATTCATCAGACAAGGCCACCATCTTCCATTGCTCCATGGTCCAGTTCTGATGTCTCGTGCCCATTGTAGGAGCTTTGGGTGGTATACAGGCGTAAACTTTGCAAAGTAAGGTGTGATGAACTGTGTGTTCTTTCTAGCAGAACCAGCATGAACGTTTTCAGCAGTTTGTGCTACAGTAACTCTTCTGTGGGTTCGGACCAGATGGGCTAGCTTTCGCTCTGCACGCACGTCAATGAGCCTTGGGCAAGACACTGTCGCCAGTTCACCTGTTGTTCTTTCTTCGGCCACTTTTGGTAGGAATTAATCACTGAATACTGGGAACACCCCACAAGACCTGCAGCGTGTGGAAGGCAAGATGGATTCATTGATGTGCTGATATTTCTGTAAAGCTGCTTTGAGACAATGTCCATTGTAAAAAGCACTATACAAATAAAATTTAATTGAATTGAAGTATAAGGAAATCCTTGGGAGAAAACCTCATGTTAACTGTGAGGA
Organism: Ameiurus melas; assembly: GCA_012411365.1. Classification (NCBI taxonomy): domain Eukaryota; kingdom Metazoa; phylum Chordata; class Actinopteri; order Siluriformes; family Ictaluridae; genus Ameiurus; species Ameiurus melas. The sequence goes on along the minus strand of JAAGNN010000039.1, from coordinate 29,296 downwards.
AGCTGAATCCTGGGCATCATTGGACCTTCCAATAGGACAATGATCCCAAGTACACCTCAAATTCCACCAAGGCTAGGTTGCAGAAGAAGTCCTGGAAGATTCTACAGGGCCATCACAGTCACCTGACTTGAACTCCGTAGAAAATTCTCTGGTGGATTTGAAGAAAGCGGTTGCAGCACGCAAAACCCAAGAATTTTACTGAACTGGAGGCCGTTGCTCATGAGGAATGGGATAAGATTCCTCAGGAATGCTGCAGGAGCTTTGCATCTCGTTTGCAGCAGGTCATACCAGCAAAACGGTGCTCTACTAAATACTAAAGACACTTGCCATGAAGGGGTTGAATAATTTTGAGACTTTTGAGACTGGAGAAATGATTATAAGCTGCATTTTCAGTTGAATTTGGGGAAACCACTTGAAGTATTCGTAGTGTTGATCTACTTCAATTGCTTTAATTTGATTTGTTCATTGCAAACAGCTGAAAGTATATATATATATATATATATATATATATATATATATATATATATATATATATATATATATATACATGTCACGTGGCGTGACGACAAACAAGTATATAGGATGCACTTGCAGTTCAAACGGGGAGTTTTATTTACAAAGTGTTGAAAACATAAACAGAAACAATACTCTCTCTTCAACTAAGCTAAGCTAAACTAAACTAGGACTTTGGCTAACGCTAACGCTAATGCTAAGGCTATGGCATAAACCGGACATGAAACAAAGACTTGGTAACGTCGCACTTGGAGCTATAAATGGCAAGGATAGATAGAGACATACATAAGGTCAAAGTATTCAACCGCGGCCGCTGAAGCACGGCTCACGGTATATATCCACACAGTCATTAGCCCGGAATTGCTTCCAGCTGCGGGCACTTCACATCACCGCCACACATGACGCGAGGAGGCGAAAACATGACGTCACTTCATAAACAGAATGCCATGGCCAAGGTACGTTGCTGCAGACGGGGGAATCGTGACAATACATATATATATATATATATGTGTGTGTGTGTGTGTATATATGTATACACACTCACACACACACACACACACACACAGAGAGAAGGAAGGAGGAAGGGGAAAAACCTAACTTTTCTTGGTGTAGTTTTTGTTGTTTCAGTATCTGTTTAAAGAAAATAATGATATAAATAATATTATATGGCAGTACAACATAAACTAAGGAAGCCATTAATAAGTATGATGAAAATATATTTTTATCATATAAATTAATTTAAAAAACATGGATATGTGCATATGGATATATGTAAATTGGGAAAAAACAATCTTATCAAAAAGAAATGACAAAATATATGGTTTTATACTCAAAGCAAGTCATTTAAGGAAATGCATAACTGATATGTTATAGAAGAAAGTCTAGAACAAAATAATGTCATGATCCAGAATTTTTTTTTTTTTTAAATGAGGAAACAGAGTTCAACTTTCTAAAACTCCAGATGGCCAGGACGATTTCTTCTGGAAGCTATCACAGTGGCATGCAGTAAATTACTCGGTTTGTTAATGCTAATGAGAAGGTAGTGGTTTGGCTGGCTCTAATCCGTGCAGGATACAGGTTACAGTTTCATTGGTGTTTTTTGTTTAAGAATATGCAAAAAAAAAAAAGGGTGGGGGTGGGGATGTTGTTTGGGGGGAATGTGGTGGTTTGCTAAAGATATTGCACACCATCATATAATGTATAATCTATAATCTAACCTTCCAGAGTGTGTTACATTGATAGGCGAAGTTATATGTTACTTCATCACAACCCACGCGCTCTGTGGTACGTTTGAGTGATTCTCAATTGCAATAAACAATTGTTTTAGCATTATTTGAGAATTCTGTCTGTTATTTTCTGGTGCACTGTCAGAATATGTTGCAGACCCTTGTGAAAACAAATGATAGGTAGTCTACACTACACTCGAAGAAAACAGTTTTGCCAGTCCAGAATGTAAAGAAATAGTATAGAAGATTTTGTATGTAGTTATTTGTAAAGACAAGGAGAGTGCCCAAGGAGTGCCATCTAGCAGGGATATTATCTCTGAGAACCATATTCGAGCTGGCCAATAAGGTACTAGGAACTCTAGCTAGAACTTGTGGGAGCAGAGTGATTTGGGGATACAGATGCACCAAGGTGTCCAGCCCTAATTTTGTGGGAGGAGTGAGGGCGAACCACAGCGGGCCATGTGTGTCCTCCTCCAGAGGCGAACGCATGCAATCCAAACCTTGGCCAAACTCGCCATATGGACTTCACCACTTGTTGATAGAGTCACCAATTCCTGGGCCTCAGCCCCACCTTCAACAAGATGTCTGCCCCCATATTCCCAGAATGTACATTGCACTCACTGACAAACATTCCTTCTGTCCAGAGATGAATTAGTTGCGCCTGCCTGAACATGTTGTGTTGACATCATTTTGTGAAGGTGTGACGGGATAAAGCTAGCGATATTTCTATGCAGAAATGTATACATTTTAGATCTATCCTCACAAACTAGTCCTCAAACTGAATCTGTGGAACAATAAATTTGGGCGTCAGCATCTTGAAATTGTATGTCTGAAGAGTATAGTTCAGATGACACAGATATAAAATTGGCCGCATACTCCCTCCCTCCCTCTGGGAACGGAGTGCATGTTCTATGGCCCCATTGTCCAAGAGGGATCTTACTTCCTGCGCTAATGTCGGGCTCTTGTCGGTGCTGACTACTGTGGTGAGCACACCTCTGAACCTGGGGGGCGCTGACCAGAGAACACCAGTGGATCCAGGAACTGGCGGTTCAACATCGAGATGTTGTTCTCACCCACATGAAGAGCTTGGGGCTCAGGTTGAACACAAGCTGTCAATTTACTTATGGACCTGAATGTACTGTATATGATTAGATCACCTGTAAAGTTCCAGTGTGCAATGAATCCTTTCCAGTTAACAGAGTTATCACTGGAGAAAACCACAGTTAGAGTGTTCCTGCTCGAGCTGAAGGTCTTCCTTCCAAATCCACATACAGCTTCCAATAACGGAGATGAAGTAGACGGGCCGTCGTACACGTATACAGCGTCACAGATACAGTCGGGGCAGAACTCGATACTGAGAAGAACAAACATTTACGTTTACATTTAAATGTACTGTACTGAGAAGATGCTCTTATCCAAGTGGCTTATAGAAATGCTTTGTTATCTTCTTGGAAAATGTGTATGATGTTTGTGTCCTAAAGATAAAGATACTAAAATTCTAAGTGTCACCAATCGTGATGGGATGAAGATAGGACGGATGCAATTGCATTTTAGAACTGTAGTTTTATTTAAAAGAGAGACAGGCAGACAAATCCAAAACGTGATACAAAATGTAATCCACAAACACACGAGAGGTCAGGCGAACGGCAAACAGGCATAAACAAGGCAAGGCAGAGATCAAGGTTGTGGATCAGAAAACGGGGTCGAGATTCATAAACATGAAACAGGAACATGAGCGAGGGACTGGTAGCAGCGAAACCAGTAACTAAACTAACTAACTTTGACATGAACTTAGACTATGACTATGACTAGGAACAGGACATGAACAAGACAAAGGAAACTAACATCTATATTCTAAGCTATGATATTCTACGTTATTTTAATCTAATAAACCACGCCGTGTGCTGGGAGGCGCGCGGTATATATCCCGGCATGAATCAGCCTCTAAACTGCTAGCAGCTGAGGTCAATACAGACACACGTGAAATCCCAGGCAATGACAGAACAGGGAGGAGACATGACAGAAACAAACACAAATGTGAGAGCAGAGCGACATTCTCAATGGATTAGGAAAGCGGAGCGACGTCCTTGGCTGAACAAGTAGGCAGAGCAAAGACCACAGCCGGGCAGACAGGCTGGGGCGGTGTCCTTCGCGAAGTATGATAGTGTGCAACGTCCTCATCGGAGCATGAGAGTGGAGCGACGCGCCTCATCGAAGCATGAGAGCGGAGCGAACGTCCTCATCGAAGCATGAGAGGCGGAGCGACGCGCCCTCATCGAAGCATGAGAGCGGAGCGACTTGGGAAATAGTGCCCGGAGTGCAGGAGGGCTGAGCGATGTCCTCGGGAGAGCAGGAAAGCAGAGCAACGACCACAACAGAGCAGTCAGGCTGAGCAACGCTTCTGCTCGGCGCTTGGAGTGGTGTAACGTCCTCGGCAGAGCTTGGGACATCACCCTTGGCTGAACAGGAACGCTGGAGCGACGACCTCAGCTGCACAGGAAGGCTGAGCGATGACCTCAGCTGCACAGGAGGGCTGAGCGACGACCTCTCAGCTGCACAGGAGGGCTGGAGCAATGACCTAAGCTGCACAGGAGGGCTGAGCAATGACCTCAGCAGCACTGGAAGGCTGAGCAATGACCTCAGCTGCACAGGAAGGCTGAGCGATGACCTCAGCAGACAGGAAGGCTGAGCGACGACCTCAGCAGCACAGGAAGGCTGAGCGGTGACCTCAGGTGCACAGGAAGGCTGGAGCTGACGACCTCAGCTGCACAGGAAGGCTTAGCGGACGTCCTAAGCTGGACAGGAATGCTGAGCGACGTCCACAGCTGAACATGAAGGCTGCAGTTCTGGGGTTGAGGCCTCTCGTAGGCCTCCTCGGCTGGACAGCAGACAGCTTCCTCGGCTGTGCCGGGAAGCAGGACGGCCTCCTCGACTGGCATGAGCTCCACCATAGAGACCTCCCCTAGGTCTCAGGCTGGAGCCCGCTGTCCTCATAGCCTATCCCCCCCCCCCAAAAAATATATATATATTCTGAGCCTGCATTAGTAGACTCCGGGCGTGAGCAGGACTTGACTGTCTGTGTCAGCAGATTTGGGCATGGACTGAACTTGGATGTCTGTGCCAGCAGACTCGGGCATGGACTGAATTTGGAAGTCAGAGACTGGAGACTGGACTTGGACATCAGAGACTGGACACTCGACTTGGACGTCAGAGACTGGACACTCGACTTGGAGGTCAGAGACTGGAGACTCGACTTGGACGTCTAAAACTTGAGACTGGACTTGAGACTTGGCTGGGACTTGGACTTGAGGCTTGGCTGGGAATTGGACTTGAGATTTGGCTGGGACTTGGACTTGAGACTTGACCGGGACTTCAGAGACTTTAGACTTGGAGATCAGCGGAACTCTGAGAATTCAGTTAGCAGACTTGGACACGAATGAAACTCGCTTAACAGACTTGGACATGAACGTGACTTGGGAAGCAGGCTTGGGTGTGCACAGGACTTGGTTGTCTGTGTTGTCTATTCGTCACATTAACTACGTCCAACAGTTAATCCAAGTTGTAGCGCTGCTCTGGTTCTCCGAATTCCCTCAGAAACAAGTCAGAGAACTGCCTACTGTCCTCCAGTATCCAGCGTCTCGTGGCCCACGTGCGAGCCAAGCCAAAAAATCAGGACCCCATGAATTGAACCCACTGTTTTCCCCTTGGCTTTGGGTCAAACAGGCTGGAAAAATAACTTTGGCAGTCTATCGACGAAATAGTCCGGATAACCAAAGAAGCCATCATACTGATCGGGAAGATCCATGAAAGTTCACTGCGAAAACTGCATTGAGTCCAAGGCGGGATGAGACGCGGCGGACTTCCGTGTTCTCGTCCTTCCGTTCTCATGCTGCATCCATAGTAAGGCGGTTTATTCTGTCACCGATCGGTGATGGGATGAAGATAGGATGGATGTAATCGTAGTTTAGAACGGTAGTTTTATTTAAAAGAGAGACAGGCAGACAAATCCAAAACTTGATCCACAAACATGCGAGAGGTCAGGCGAACGGCAAACAGGCATAGACAGGGCAATTCATAGATCAAGGTCGTGGTACAGAAAACGGGTCGAGATTCATAAACATGAAACAGGAACATGAGCGAGGGACTGGTAGCTGTGAAACCAGTAACTAAACCAACTAACCTTGACATGAACTAAGACTAAGACTATGAGTAGGAAAAGGACATGAACAAGACAAAGGAAAATAACATATATATTCTAAGCTAGCGATATTCTACGTTATTCTAATCTAATAAACCGGTATATATCCCGGCATGAATCAGCCTCTAAACTGCTAGCAGCTGAGGGCAATACAGACACACGTGAAATCCCAGGTAATGACAGAACAGGGAGGAGACATGACAGAAACGTAAACAAACACACGTGTCCAAATGTCACTTCTGTCAACCACGGTAAAGCAGGTGCTCGCGCATTTGCGCTTTAGAACACGCTGCCTCAAGGGGGAACCATGACACTAAGTACTGAAACAGGATACTTACTACTAAATATGTGCAGGGTTTGTATATGAAGGTGCTTATTGAAGAGGGGAATCTGGGTGATTTTAACATTATTTTTTCAACATTTCATCTAATATAATTTTAATATGATAAATATGCATTTAAGCATTGAGTGTGTTTAATCCATCTCAAGCAGAAATCATCTAATTTTTGCAAGGTTTCTTTTCTGACAGTGGCTGCGTTTTACTCTTAAATGAGTAAATGGCTTGTGAATTTTAGCATAGAAATAGCAAATACAAAATATGAGGATGAACTGCATTCATGCCAATGACATGAGGACATTATAAGTAACTCATTGGAATGTCATTAATGTGTTTGTTTACATTGATTATTTAATTTTAATCTGTAATGTGTTTTTCATTGACTCCATCTGTCAAACTTGCATTGTACGAAGCTAACCACAAAGAAACATTCGTATAATTTTCACATTTACACATTGATATGTAATTTATCAGCAAATAAAAATGAAGGAAAGAAATTTCTTACTCAAAAAACATGAAGGTTAACGACACCACCTGCTGCTCAGGGCTCAGGAGTCTCCATGTGCAGTGTGTACCTTTTGGATATGCAAAGGGGAAATTTGGGCTCAAAAGTTCCCCTTGTGCCTGAGTCAGATCTCCACCACATGGAGGTCCACCTGAAAAATATAACAGTTGTATCTTAATATCAACATTTAAATGCTGTATCTCTGCAGTTAAAGAACAGAGGTGCAGCTAATTATTTAGGCAAGCATGCATGCTACAGCAAGCATGAACCAATAAACAACTTCAGTGTCATCATTTCCTAACACTTCCTCTTCTAATATAATGTTAAAAAAATCAGTACATATTTAATCAATTATTCCTGTTGATGAAACTACTGCCAAATGTGTCTCCATGGGTTCTGTCTACCGTAGAAAAGGGTTACTGGGTCCAGTTTAGAGCTCAAACCCCAGGTTCAGAGGTGTGCTCACCACAGTAGTCAGCACAGACCAGAGCCTGACGTTAGCGCAGGAAGTAAGATCCCTCTTGGACAAAGGGGCCATAGAACATGTACCCCCTTCCCTGGGGGAGGGAGGTTTTTACATCCGTTATTTCCTGGACCACAACAAATAGGCCAATTTTAGATCTGCGTCATCTGAACTGTACTCTTCGGACATACAGGTTCAATATGCTGACGCCCAAGCTTGTCGTTCCACAGATTCAGTTTGAGGACTGGTTTGTGGGGATAGATCTAAAAAGGGCATATTTCCAAATAGAAATATTGCTAGCTTCATCCCCCGCACTTTCACAAAGTGATGTCCATGCCGCCTGTTCAGGAAGGCACAACTAATTCTTCTCAGGGCAAAAGGAAAGTTTGTCAGTGAGTGCAATGTACATTCTGGGAATATGGGGGCAGGCATCCTGTTGAGGCAGGGGCTGAAGCCTAGGAATTGCTGGCTCCATGCACAAGTGGTGGAGTCCATATGGCGAGGTTAGGCTAAGTGCGACAGCATGTGATAGCGTCTGAGTATGCCACATGGCTCACTGTGGTTCGCCCTAACTCCTCCCACACAATTATGGGCTGGACGCCATGGTGCACATGTGGCCGAGGCCACATCTGTGTGCTGTTCCACCCATCTCTCTGCTTCCACAAGTTCTAGCGAGAGATTGCCAAGACAGTCTATTTCTGCTGCTAGTAGCACCTTATTGGTCAGCTCAAATATGGTTCTGAGAGATAATATCCCTGCGAGATGGGGTCCACTGTAGACCCAGTAAACTGCACAATAGCTACAGTCCTGGAGTTCTTACAAGAACGTTTCACAGTGGGGTGGGCTCCTTCTACAATCAGGGTTTTTTGAACAGGCTGTACCCTCAGTGTGATGGAGTGGGTTTTCTTGTTCCCATACTGTTATGCTAAATGCAACATCGGAGTTCACTGGCGAAGGGAGCGTCTGGGTTACGCATGGAACCCTGTTCCGCGAAAAGGGAACGAGATGTTGCATAGCTTTGTCATATCAGGGCAGGCCTCTAAATTGCGTCTTCACTTCAGATAATAGATGCTAATGGAGCAGTTCACAGGTGCCATATTTATATCACGTGACACTCTTAATTGCCACCTCACCTGATCATGGCAGGCCTATAAATAGGCATGATTTTACACAAGCTTCAGATGCTGGTTACGCACGAGAGGCGTTCCCCATAGTGTTATGGTAAATGCAACTTATCGTTCCCTTCTCAGGGAACAGGGTTACATGCATAACCCAGACATTTTCTGTATTCAGCCGCTCTGACAGTAATTTAGCTGCAAATTATTGCACTCAGGCCAAGACATTGTGGTTTCCAACAGATCATTCACAGAGACTTAATTCAGATTCTGGTAAAGTTTTCTGTAAGGAGATATGTATTTAACATTTAGGGAAGGAACACAGGAGGAACCTTCAGAACAGAGGAGTTTTGCAGTTTCTCAGTAACATGACAAGCTGCTTTTTTTCCGTCTTATGAACTTTGTGAGAGAAAGAAATTGGTGTGGGAACAGCTGTTTATAGGTGTTAAATTTCCATGTATCTCAGGAATCTCAAATTATGTGTTTCAGATCTTCCGTCATGCCTTTCCAAACTTTCTTTACTTCTACTTCTATTAACTTTTAGAAAGTGTGGTTTACTGTAGAGCAGCTGTCCCCAACCTTTTTTCCGCCACGGACCGATTTAATATCAGACAATATTTTCACGGACCGGCCTTTAAGGTGTGGCGGATAAATACAACAAAATAAAATGATACGACCAGCATCAAAACTGGAGTATTTTAAAAATATAATAATAAACGTGAATCCAATGTGAAATCGCAGCTTTATTAGCAGTGTCCTGGTAACATCACGCCAACAACATAGCATGAGTAATTTCCGCCTCCCCTTAATGTAGCGACGTGCGTAACATATCACGTGACCGAGACAGCGCCTTGACTTGCCTCAAGAGCGAGTCGTAGACGGATGTAATGGAGAGAATCCGATCATTTTTCAAAATAAAACATAATTCAGACTCGATAAAAAATAAAATGGAAATAATGCAAGTTATTTATTCTATTTGTGCGCCGGTACCAAATGACCCACGGACCGTACCCTGCTGTAGAACGTTCAGGCCTGGGAGGTCTAAGATGAATACACACTGGCACATGCATGCTCATAGAGACATCCCAGTTTATTCATGCAAAGGGGAAGAAGTATTTATACATATTGATTACAGCAGTGAATGGACGGTTTCTACTGGTGCAGGGGCCAGACAGATAAACAAAACAAAACACACCGCACACTATGAAAATAGGTCTTTTCAAGAGACAGAAAATACATGTGCCAGATATAAGAAAGGATGGCAGTTGATCAGCTTATTTAAAAAAGGTAATTAAATGTATACATTCATCATAGGTATTTGATAGCACAGAGACACACAAGCAGAAACTATAACCCAGTATTCCCCATATTCCCCATATGTTTTATTCCTGCTCATGTAAATGTACCTGAAGATGGTGTTGTTGTTTCAGGGACAGTTGTGGAACAGTACTCTGTTAGAGAGATTATATTAAGAAATAAACATCATTAGGCTTTTTTGTTATTATATACAGTATGAATACTTGCTGTACATTATCTTGAAGATATTATTCTACAAGTGTTTCCTTGGGATATTTTTTACAACTTTTTTCTCACCATTATAATCATAACAGCAGTTTCTGTTGTCCTGACAGTCGCTGGTGCAGGAACACACACTGAGATTGTTACCACAGTTATACCTGCAGGATGGGGAATCTGTTCAAGGAACAAAAAACATGTTTAAAACCAATAATTTACTTGCTATAACGTTCGTTGCCCAAATATATATTGGTATCCATTGTACTCCAAATGCAGTCATAAGAAACCAAGAGATGATTTGTGTCTGACGTTTGCTTCTATGGTTTTGTACCGGACCTTTTATGGATCCTAAAAAAATTGTGAAAATTTTTTATGAGAATGTAGCCATTAGCAGCATGAAACTAAATGGTAAATGGCACACTTATATAGCACTTTTATCCAAAGCACTTTACATTGTGTTTCATTCACCCATTCACACATACACACACACACACACACACCAGTGGTAGCAGAGCTGCCGTGCAAGGCGTTAACTTGCCATCGGGAGCAACTTGGTGTTCAGTGTCTTTCCCAGGACACTATGGCATGTGGAATCGTGCGAGCCGGGAATCAAATCGCCAACCCTACGATTAGTGGACACACCCACTCTTCCACCTGGTCCAAAGCCGCCCCATGACCATGTTTATGCAGAAATTTTTACTAGTGGTAGAAAATTACTAGTGGTAGAAAAATATAATTGTAAATATGAGGAGCTCCCATCAAAATTATTATTAATAATGTCATCATAATTGCTGCCTATGGTACATCTATGGATTGACTGGGATGAAATCCTTTTTAGAGAGAGATTTGGCATTTAGAACCCCTTTTGCTGAGGGTGATGAGTCAATTTTAACAATCGGTTTCATTTGCAAGATTTTGCTTGATCTTTGTTTGCAATATGCTCCAATTTTTGAGAGGCCAATGACAACAGCAAATTCCTTTCTACTCTAGGGCAGCGGCCCCCAACCTTTTTTGCGCAACGGACCGGTTTAAGATCAGGTGATATCTTCACGGACCGGCCTTTAAGGTGTGGCGGACGAATACAACAAAATAAAATGATACGACCAGCATAAAAACGGGGGTATTTAAAAAAAAAATATAACAATAAACGTGAATCCAATGTGAAATCGCAACTTTATTAGCAGCATCCCGGTATCATCACGCCAACAACATAACACGAGTAACATCCGCTCTGCCCCCCCTAATGCGTAACGTATCACGTGACCGGGACAAGCGGAGTCATAGACGGATGTAACGGAGAGAATCCGGTCAAAATAAAACATCGTTCAGACTCAGATAATAAATAAAATGGAAATAATGTAAGTGATTTATTCTTTCTGTGCGGCCCGGTACCAAATGACTCACGGACCGGTACCGGTCCGCGGCCCGGGGGTTGGGGACCCCTGCTCTAGGGTATTTATCTACAAGCACATTTTAATAAATTTGGAAATGGGCATCACCAAATGCTGACATTCCTCCAGTGAGATGCAGGCCTTTCAGCAGTCGCCTTTCATTTCCATGTATATATGTCTATGTCGCTTGTATATGTATATTAGAACAAAATGCCGTTTTTCCAGGACCATGGCGCAACACATAACAGACAAACTATATAAAGTGTAATACACAACAGACGAGTGCAGGACAATAATTACACAGAACAATAATTACACAGAGAATGGGTTGTAAAAGGTAGGGTTGCAGCAATACAGTTACTGTTCCATTTAGAAAAATAAATAATGATTGGGTGGTGTGATGAAGGATGCTCTACAACAGCAGGTCCTAGTGTTTTATTCCTCTTATACCAATGCAATTTTCTAAAATTTAAATTACAACGTGGCACGTGTAAATTAATCCATTGTGCCAGAGCTGCCTACTAGGCATGCACTCAAGAAAAACCTTATAAAGAATAGCTCAGGTCTCCATCACTAAAGTGTCTTGTGGAGTCTGCTCAAGAAGGAGCTGCTATGCAACTGGGATGCATTACAGCTAAAAATAAATAAATAAATAAATTGCGCACTTGGCAGCACCAACATCAGACCAGTGGATCCAGGGGACAATGCTGCAGGTGCACAAACGTCAGCCCTGCTATTGGGACTTAACCTTTTTAGAGCTCAGGGTCTTATCAATTTTGCCATAACATGTTCTGCTCTGCTCCAAGAAATGTGTTTCATCTTGGACAGAGGCACGATCAAGACATATTTGGTGTTTGATTCTAGATTTGAGAGGGCTGAAATTGTTCCTGAAAGCTCTCCTGTTCATTATGTTTAAGTTCAGATGTTATTCATGCCATTTAGGCACAGGACAGGTTTACATCAGTGGGTGTAAATGGGTCATTTGTTCATGTTCCCTTTGTTAAAGAGCACAGGTGATTTTTGACATATGCTTTCCCAGAACAATTCAAAGTCTTTACAAAGTCTTCCAATTCAAAGTTTTACACTTCCACCACTCTATTTAACCATTGGTGTACGCAAGCTGGCTAGAGGAGTACGGATACTGCCATGTTTGGACAACTGGCTCAAGATAAATTCCCCCACTATGCCTATATATTTTTTCACTGAACTGTCCATAAACAAAATTAATGGAGTTGAAATGAGATTAAATAACATTTACCTATGAAAGTCCATTCTGCTCGAAAAACCTTGTCCAGTCACACTGCGGTCAGTGGAGAAAATGACAGTCATGTATCTGCTGCTGGAGTTGAAGGTAGCGCTCTGATTTCCAGTCACAGAACCCAAAAGTGAATACTGAGCAGTCGGGCCGTCGTACACACGAATAAAGTCACAGCATGACTCCAAACTGAAGAAAGTGTAATAAAACTAGCCTTACAGACCAACCATGAACAAATATTCTTAAATGATAAAGATCTAAACAAAGTCAGGTATGATTTATCAGCAGGTGAGAAACAGGAAGGTGATTTCTTACTCGACGAATGTGAAGTTTAACGAAACCACCTGCAGTTCTCCAGCCAGCAGCCTCCATGTGCAGTGTGCGTAATTGGGATAATAATTGGGATAATTGGGACTGAAAAATTCCCCTCGTGACTGAGTCAGAGTTCCACCACATGGAACATCACCTGAAAAACACCATGGTTCTCAGTGAATCACAGGATCAGTATTATAAACACAATAAAAGTGTGATCATTTGGTTTGACAAAATATAATGTATTTTAAAAATCAGTACATTACTAAAAAGTTACTCCTCAGTCAGGGAAACAGTTCTGTTCATCATTTTACACACTTTCTTTTCCACTCTTCTGAACAAAATGATGATCGCCTTTGCTGTGACCTCTTTTCTCTGATGGTTTTTGAAATGTATTTATCCTGAATCAGAACCCAGAGAAGACAGTTCCCCTTATGCTACCTTCTTCAAGGCTATTGAAGTGGCGTTGCTGTTAGCACCCGAAGTTGATTATTTTCTTTAACAGCATGTTCGCTAGTGTTCCCTTTCAATGGGAACTCCACGTTGCATTTAGCATAACACTATGGGGAGCATCCTTGCACGCAACCGGCATCTGAAGCTTGTGTGAAATCATTCCTATTTAAAGGCCTGCTGTGATCGGGGGCGGGGCAATTAAGCACATAGCGTGATACAAATATGGCACCTGTGAAACACGCCATCAGTCTTTATAATCTTTAGTGAAAGACTGCATGTCAGTTGTTTGTGTAAAGAAACAAAAGGATGCTTCCTTTCCGCTTCATGACCATGACAGGCCTATAAATAAGCATGGTTTTACTCAAGCTTCAGATGCTGGTCACACGTGAGGGCGCTCCCATAATGTTATGCTAAACACAACGTCTTGTTCCCTTCTCAGGAAACAGGGAACATGCCTAACCCAGATGTATCTAACAGCTCATTCACAGAGACTTAATGCAGATTCTGTTGAAGTTTTTTGAAAGGAGATATATATTTAACATTTATGGAAGGAACACTGAGGAGTGTTCCTTCAGAAGGGAGTAGACCTTCAGAAGGGAGGAGTTTTGCAGTTTCTCAGTAATATGGCAAGCTGCTTATTTCCGTCTTATTAACTTTGAGAGAGAAAGAATCTGTTGTGGAACGGCTGTTTATAGGTGTTCTAACATAAGAGAGAACAGGAACTAACTTGTTTCAGAACGTTTCACAACATTAAATGTAACTATAAACAGTAAGTCCACATCACACCAGTCTGTCACTGATTACTTTTATAATAGCACCACATCATGTGTTTAATTCCTGTTCATGTAAATGTACCTGAAGATGGTGTTGTTGTTTCAGGGACAGTTGCGGAACAGTACTCTGTTAGAGAGATTATATTAAGAAATAAACATTATTATGCTTTTTCGTTATTTATATATGAATTCGTGATGTACATTATCTTGAAGAGATTATTCTATATGTGTAATTGGTTGTTTTTAATCGTTAACTTTTTTCTCACCATTATAATCATAACAGCAGTTTCTGTTGTCCTGACAGACGCTGGCCAAAAGGGGACACACTGAGATTGTTACCACAGTTATACATGCAGGATGGGGAATCTGTTCAAGGAACAAAACATGTTTAAAACCAATAATTTACAAGCCATGATATTCGTTGCACAAATGTAATCATAAGAAACCAGGAGATGATTTGTGTCTGACGTTTGCTTCTATAGTTTTATACTAGAGCTTTGAGGATCTGAAAAAAACTGTGAAGATATGTAGCTGTTAGTGGAGTGAAAGGGAATGTGAAGATAACAAGCTGGAAAGTTAACAGGTTTATTTGCTTATAAAAAAAAAAATTTTTTTTTTCTTAAAGTTCTGAATACTGGGTCACAAGTACACAAGACTTTACTATATGTTGTGAAATTTGTATTTCTACATCCAAAAAAGAATTCTGAGATCATCCACTTGAGTTGCCTTCTGTGGTCTTCCAGGCCTTTTGGTGTTGCTCAGCTCACCAGAGAATTCCTTCTTTTAAACATTGTAAACTCTATTTAAACTTTGGTGTATGCAAGATGGCCAGAGGAATACGGATACGAATACAGATACTGCCATGTTTTTATTGTCCTTAAACAAAATGTATAGAATTGTAATGAGATTAAATAACACTTACCTATGAAAGCCCATTCTGCTCGAAAGCCTTTTTGAGTCCAGGAGAAATCAGAGGAGAAAATGACGGTCATGTATCTGCTGCTGGAGTTGAATGACTTTGTCTGATTTGCAGTCACAGCACCCAGTTGTGCATCCTCATCAGTCAGACCATCGTACACATGGACTGCGTCCCAGATTGACTCCAAACTGAAGAAAGAAATGTAAACAATGCAATATATTGTTCATTATAATAAACTGGCTAAAATCAAACTAGCATTTTAGTAAACAGGAGAACCACATTTGCATATGAACTTGTGTAATTAATCTGCAAATGAAAAGGAAAGGAAAAAATACTTACTCAACAAATGTGAAGGTTAATGAAACCACCTGCTGTTCAGGACCTTGCAGCCTCCATGTGCACTTAGCATTATTGGGATAATTATGTGGGAAGTTGGGGGGGGCTGAAGAATTCCCCGGTAATTGGCGTCAGATTTCCACCACATGGAGCTTCATCTGAAAAATATCACACTTCTCTGTATACCATTTTATTTTCACTGTAAATGCACCATAACACTGCACAGAGGTTTAATTATTTGGTTATGGAACTTTTGGCACTACACTCTAAAAAATGCTGGGTTATTTTTTTCACCCAAAACGATAGATTGAACATCATTTAATTGGGTTGCATCATATAATTGGTTATTTTCTTTGTCCTGGGTAGTTTTGGGGTAGTCTCTTTCAAAGAGGGAAGTGCCCTCACACGTGAGTGGTATCTGATGCTCCGTGAAACATCATGCCTATTTATAGGCCTGCCGTGATCAGGTGACGTGGCAATTAAGCGGCACATCATATAAAAACAGCACCTGTGAACTGTGCGATCGCCTCCTATTATCTTCAGCATCGGTCGTCATTTGTGTAATGCTTAGAAAAAGACTTTATTTCCTCTCTATCTTTTAAACAAAAAATTAAAGGCAAAAGAAAAATCTCTTTACTTTTCTGTCCCCTTTAAAAAATTAGAGAGAATTCAGGAAACGCCTTGCTTCTGTTTCATCATGGGGGCACAGACACACTTTCTGTGTAAATGTCTAGGGATGGAGCATGCGGAAGCGCTCGAGAGGTCTGACTGTGCACATTGTGAAAGCCTTACAATTAGGCAGCTCTGCTCATGACTCACTCTCTTCTCAGCTGAAGGGAGTTGGGTTTCAGAGCCTCACGGATCTGGGCTGGCCACTGCCACAGTAGTCAGCTGGCTCACGTCCTGGGGATCTTGTATGGATTAAAAGAGCAGCCAGAGATAAACACTGCTCTACGTCTTGCTCTGTCTTCTGGATCCAGCTTTCTGCTAGATTTTGGAGTTTGCATTGAGACTCCTCCTTCCGCAATAGAAAGCCAAAAATAAAAATGGCCTCTGCCTCTGAGGAGCTAGAAGAGTGTGCTCAAAACTGAGAGCAGCTCTCAAGCATATAAAGAGCCGCCAAAATAATGATTAAGGCTGGGTGAGCTTTTTTCTCCCCAGTGAAAATAAATCTCCTTCACACTGCAGAAGACTCCACTTTTTCCAGAAGTGCATGACAAAATATTACCTTTCTGGGGGAAATCCATGAATAAGCCGTATTTATAAACCCGCAATGTCAGATTATTCTGCCACTGTGGGGATTGAACACCTTGGCTAGTTAGCTATGCTGAAGGTGGAGGAGGTGTTTGCGAACTTCCTCACTCCAACGATGGCAGGTAATTTAAGGGGGACGGCTTTGCCATCCAAGTCATGTAAGGCCACCACAACTTTGGTGGGCAAGGCCTATGTGGTAGTGGGTCTTGCTTGTGGGTCACTGCAGACAATGGCAGTGTTGCAGGCCTACCAAGCAGACATGCTGAATGAGTTCGACATTCAGCTAGTTCCTTCCCTGTTGTGTCGATATCACCCGGGCATCGACGAATGGAGTCCGGGCCATCACTAGTGCGAGGGAGGCACAGAAGTTGAGTGTGGCGGACCGCCTCCCCCCACAGACAAAAAAGATGGGTGTATGCGGGCAGTTTTAGATCTGTGTCATCTGAAATGTACTCTTTGGACAAACAGGTTCATGATGCTGATCCCCAAACTTATCTTTCCACAGATTCAGCTTGGGAACTGGTTTGCAATGAGAGATCTAAAAGATGCATACCAATATTGGCTTCTTCCCTTCGGGCTAGCTTTATTCCCTGGCATTTTCACAAAGTGCATGTATGTAATTCTGGCTCCATTGTGACTCCAAGGCAAATAAACTCCCTTGGATGTTGTTCTTGCCCACGGAAAAGATTGGGGCTCAAGTTGGACCTCAGAAAAGTATGCTTTCTTCAGTGCAGAGGACAACTTTTCTAGATGTTATAAGGATTCTACTACGATAAGAGCATTCCTATCCCCCAACATGTGTAAGGTCAATCCTATCAGCATTAGCGACATAAAGCTGGATTCGGTATCCCCCCCAGTCTCTAGGAGAGACTTTTGGGGCTTATGGCAGCAGCAGCCAATGTCATACCATTGGGCCAATTGCAAGGGACACCATTTCAGTGGTGGTTGAAAAGTTCCCGGTTTCATCCGAGGATGACACCTCTGAGATAATCAGTGTCACGGGCATGTGTGAATGAGAATTTGGAGGTGTCCGCAGTTTCTAGCCTTGGGTCAATCTCTAGGAGTGTCTCCTTATCACAAGATGGTAATGACAGACACTTCCCACAGTGGCTGCAGCGCGGTCGTAGTCTCATCTGGCCCTCATCTGGAGTGGCATATAAATTGCCTAGAAATGTGGGCCATATTTCTTCTTCCTCAATTGATCATGTGTTAGTTGTGACAGACAACACAGCGGTGGTCTCACATATTGACCACAAGGAAGGATTATGTTCACGCCCCTTGTTCGGGCAGGCACAACTTATTTTGTCAATGAGTGCAATGTACATTCTGGGCAACTGGAATGTTAGGGCAGACATTCTCTAGAGGCAGAGATTGAGGCCCAAGAATAGGTGGCTCCATCCACAGGGAGTGCAGCAGTGGTGGAGTGCATATGGCTGAGTTTGGCCAGGACGTGGATGTGTTCACCTCAGAGGACACAACACACTGCCCGCTGTGGCTTGCCCTCACCTCCCACACCTGGAAGGTGGACATAGTGCCAAGGTCACATTTGTACGCTTTTCCTGTAATCACTCTGCTCCCACAAGTTCTAGGGAGAGTTTGCCATAACTGTCTATGTCTGCTGCGTAGCACCTCATTGGCCAGCTCGAATATGGTTCTCAAAACATAATATCCCATTTGCAGGGATCTACTGTCTTGAGCCAGAGGGCTGAGTTATAACCCTCAACTGGAATTATAGAGAACTGTGGGTCTGGCCCCTGAGAGGCACCAGCTCATAGATTCTGGTCTTGCAACTGCAGTTGTAGAGAACATATTTAACGCTAGAGCACCATCCATGAGTAAATTGTATGCACTCAATTGGCGACTTTTTGTCTCATGGTGTGAGGAATGTCAGCAAGACGCAGTGAACTGCACAATAGATACAGTCCTGGAGTTCTTACAAGGACATTTCTCAGCACGATAGGCTCCTTCTACATCAGGGTTTATGCCCCTATTGATGGAGCCCTGTGGGGCAACATGCTCTAACTTCGAGGTTTATGTGTGGTGTCAGGCGGCTGAGGCCCATCTGCAGACCAAGCATAATTTCCTGGGACCTTTTTGTGGTCCTGGAAGGTCTGTCAGGTGCCCCATTTGAGCCCTAAGAGTCAGCCTAAGAGAAGCTTCTGACTCTAAAGGTAGCTCTTCTGCTGGCCCTGGCATCTCTCAAAAGAGTAGATCTACAAGCTCTCTCTTATGCCCTTTTCTGCCATGACTTTGCTCCTGAATAAGTCAAGTTCTTCCTATATCCTAGGCCAGATTATATTCCTAAAGTGCCTATGTCTGCTTCCCAACCAGTAGTGTTGCAGGCTTTCACCTTTCCTCCATTCTTCACACCAGAACAAGAGAAATTGCACCTACTGTGTCCAGTATGGGCTCTCTGTACTTACTTCCACCGCTCTGGCCAGTGGCATAAGTCGGAGCAGCTGCTGGTCTGCTTAGGCAGTGACAGGAGAAGTGATGCTGGGTCGAAGCAGCGCATCACTAATTGGATAGTGGAAGCAATCTCTATCACATTCATTCGATATTACAGCCTGCATATACATTCTGCCCCAGGCTTGAGTGTATTGCAGTGACCCTTGGGCTCGGATCTTTTATGCAGGCCATACCCTCAGTATGTCAAAGTGGGTATTCTCGTCCCTACAGTGTGGATCTCATGCAACATTGGGTTCCCATTGAAAGGGAACATCTGAGTTATGCACTGTAACCCTGTTCCATGAGAAGGGAACGAGACGCTGTGTAGCTTTGTCATGCTGGGCTGTGAATTGCAACTTCGCTTTAAATAATACGCAACATGACGGCCACGTTTACAGGTGCCATTTTATATATCGATGCGCCCTTAATTGCCATGTCACCTGATCAAGGCAGGCCCATAAATAGGCATGATGTTACACAAGATTCAGATACCAGTCACGTGCTCCCACAGTGTGGAGCTCACGCAACATCTCGTTCCCTTTTTTCAGGGAACAGGATTACATGTATAACCCAGACATTGTTTTGCGTAATCCAACCGTTGGGTTATTGGCTGGGTCATTTTCACTGACAGTTTAGTCAATGAACCCTTCCCCACCCCACTGCATCAGCCCAACTCCTTGTGTCAAATTAACTCATATCATAGATTTGAATCATAGTTTGCCAAGTCCGCTTATAATACCCTGCTTTGGGCTTCTTTTTTGTGAAGTTGCTTTAAAAAATCACGGGTCGCAGGTTGTGGTTTCTTGGACTTATTTAAAAAATAAGTTTGCTTGCTTGTTAGAAAAATCGCAACTTTGTTTCTTTACATTTATGGTCGCCGTTTTCTCCAGTGCATTGATTGACACTGTGTTCTCACAGCTAATAGCCTATGAGTGCAATAATATAGTTGTCTTCTAATCGTAGTAATGCGAAGGTAAGTGAAAGTTTTTTTCACAAATAAACCATGTAAATCTAAAGAATGGGCCAGAAGACTCGCGAGAATTGGCAACTGTGGTTTGAATTCGCCTCAGGTGGAGATAAGCGGATTTTCAAGCTGAGGAACTAAATTAATTTAGGTAAGTTAGCCTTAATGTTGCGGAAAATACCTGGCTGAGTTTGTGATATTTAGGCGGGAGATCTCGAAAATGTATTCATTCAAAAACAATAACTCAGCGAGT
Source organism: Ameiurus melas (assembly GCA_012411365.1). Lineage (NCBI taxonomy): Eukaryota > Metazoa > Chordata > Actinopteri > Siluriformes > Ictaluridae > Ameiurus > Ameiurus melas. The sequence goes on along the minus strand of JAAGNN010000039.1, from coordinate 9,066 downwards.
GATATTTAACGATATTTATCGTGATGGCTTCAAAAGTGAACATCATGTACTGCTTACTCAGTGTTGCTGTTACACTACTAGTGTCATGTGTTTATGTTAGCTGTGACATATGGACTGAGGTTATTCTATAATTCTCTGGGTCTGTATCTTGTCTCGAGTTAGGTTTAACTAGCAGGATGCTGTCACCAGTTGGGATGAGTGATGCTAACCAAGACGATCATCTGAGTTAATAACATTACTTTAGCATACAGCTCACGGTGATGTTAGATATACCCATGACCTTTTGAAAGTTAACAATAACATAGCATTACAGTTGTTCACTATGATGTAATACAGAGAGTGGGTTAATGCTAACTACATTTAGAAAGTGTTTTGGACAAGGCAAGTTGTAGTAATTATCATTAGGAGGATGGCATAGAGCCGTGTTTCTTCATATATTCTGTGAATGTTAATGCTGGATTACAGGTGCAGACAGTCGGTCTATGGAATTTAGCGTCTAGCTCAGTAATGTCGAAGCCAAAAGTACTTCACAAGGTTACCGTGACTATAAGAGAGGTTGGGGGTTACAGTACATTGTAATACTTTCCACTATGTATGTAATGTTTTTTTAAATTAATAAGGTTGTGAAAAACAATTGGTGGTGAGGTGCTAAAGGGCGGAAAATAAATATTCGAAAGTGAGTTTTTCCCAGTGAGTCTACAGCACCATTTCATTAGGAGAGTGGAGGTCACATTTCCAAAAATGACACAATTTGGGATTCTGTAACACAATTTCTCAGTTAAAGCCCAAAGGCATTTGTCCCTATTTTGTAGCTAACAACTAACCAACACTCTTTTTGCTCTTTTACAGCTTTTCAGATGGAAGGCAGTGAGAATCTTATCTTCCCAGATGGCAGAGAAGATGTGTAATAAGTTGTAATAATCTGTCAAGTGTTTTAATGATTATAATAAAGGTCACTTGAATTTCATGCAGTTCTTTGCTACACCTCTGGGGCATAAGGGCTCATTCCACTAGGGATTCCACTGGGGCTGTGTCCAAAGTGGTATCTTTTGCAGGATGTGTGTGCTGCTGCAGGGTGGTCTACACGCCACACACATTCATTCAATATTACAGCCTAGATATTCATTCAACCCCAGGTTCGAGTGTCTTGCAGTGATCCTCGGGCTTGGGTCTTTTGAACAGGCCATACCCTCGGTATGACGGAGTGGGTATTCTCATTCCCATAGTGTTATGCTAAAAGAAAACGTGGAGGGAAAGGCATGTAACCCTGTTCCCGGAGAAGGGGATGAGCCATTGCGTAGCTTTGTCATACCAGGGTAGGCATGTGAATTTGTCTTTGCTTCAGATAATAGAGGCTGATGGCATGGTGCATATATATATATATATATATATATCACCGCTTTAATTGCCACGTCACCTGATCGTGGCAGGCCTATAAACAGGCATGACTTTACACTAGCATTACTGATATCTCATTCCCTTCTCAGGAACAGGGTTACATGCCTAACCCAGATGTATCTAACAGCTCATTCACAGAGACTTAATGCAGACTCTGGTGAACTTTTCTGTAAGAAGATATGTATTTAACATTTATGGAAGGAACCGGAGGAACCTTCCGTCAAGGAAGGGATTGTTGCAGTTTTGCGTCTCAGTAATATGGCAAGCTGCTTATTTCTGTCTTATTAACTTTGAAAGAGAAATAAATTGTTGTGGGGAACGGTTGTTTATAGGTGTTCTAACATAAGAGAGAACAGGAACTTAACTTGTTTCAGGAAGATTCACAACATTAAATGTAACTATAAACAGTAAGTCCACATCACACCAGTCAGTCACCGATTACTTTTATAATAGCACCACATCATGTGTTTTATTCCTGTTGATGTAAATGTACCTGAAGATGGTGTTGTTGTTTCAGGGACAGTTGTGGAACAGTAATCTGTTAGAGAGATTATATTAAGAATAAACATTATTATGATTTTTGTTATTTATATATGAATTTGTGTTGTACATTATCTTGAAGAGATTGTTCTACATGTGTGTAATTGGGATATTTTTTAATCGTTAACTTTTTCTCACCATTATAATCATAACAGCAGTTTCTGTTGTCCTGACAGTCGCTGGTGCAGGAACACACACTGAGACTGTTACCACAGTTGTACCTGCAGGATGGGGAATCTGTTCAAGGAACAAAACATGTTTAAAACCAATAATTTACAAGCCATGACATCGGTTGCACAAATGTAATCATAAGAAACCAGGAGATGATTTGTGTCTGACGTTTGCTTTTATAGTTTTGTACTAGAGCTTTGAGGATCTGAAAAAAAAACTGTGAAGATATGTAGCCATTAGTGGAGTGAAAGGGAATTTGAAGATAACAAGCTGGAAAGTTAACAGGTTTATTTGCTTGTAAAAAGTTTTGTTTTTTTCGTCTTATTAACATTAACATTAACATTACACAAGACTTTGCTAGATGTTGTGAATGGGTTTTTCACATCCAAGAAAGAATCCTGAGATCATCCACTTGAGTTGTCTTCTGTGGTCTTCCAGGCCTTTTGGTGTTGCTGAGCTCACCACAGAGAATTCCTTCTTTTAAGAATGTATCAAATTGTCCATTTGGCCATTTTTTTTCAGCCTAATGATGGCCTCCTTCAGTTGTACTGACACCTCAATGGATATTGAGAATTCCCTGACACAGCTACCAATCCAAATACACAACTTGGAATCAACTCCAGAGCTTTTTACCTCCTTAATATGTCATGAAATAATGAGGAAACAGCCCACACCTGACCGTGAAACTGCCATTCTGTCCATTGTCCAATAGCTTTTGTGCGAATGGAAAATGGCTGCAATTCCTAAACGGTTCATGCAATATTTTGTTAAACCCCTTGAATTAAAGCTGAAACTCTACACTTTAATCAGATCTTCAATTCCACTGTGGTGTACAGAGGCAAAAGTAAGAAAATTGCATCAATGTCCAAATACTTATGGACCTCACTGTACTGTATATGATTAGATCACCTGTAAAGTTCCAGTGTACGTGAATCCTCTCCTGTTAATAGAGCTATCGCTGGAGAAAACCACAGTTAGAATGTTTCTGCTCGAGCTGAAGGTCTTCCCTTTCATATCCACACACGCTCCCAATAACGGAGATGAAGTAGGCAGACCGTCGTACACGTATACAGCGTCACAGTCACAGTCGGGGCAGACGCGATACTGAGAAGAACACACATTTACCTTTACAATTAAATGTACTGTACTGAGAAGATGCTCTTATCCAAGTGGCTTATAGAAATGCTTTGTTATCTGCTTGGAAAATGTTTTTTGATGTTTGTGCCCCAAAGATAAAAATACCAAAATTGTAAGACTCTGAAACAAAGGATACTTACTACTAAATACATGCAGGGTTTGTATGTATGTAGGTCCCTATTGAAGAGGGGGTCTGGGTGATTGCATTACTGTGATTAAATTTAGCCATAATCACATTTTAACATTATTTTTTAAAATATTTTATCTAATATAACATTATTATGATGAATATGCATTTAAGCATTGATGTTATGTAATCCATCTCAAGCAGAAATAATCTCATCTTTGCAAGGTTTCTTTCCTGACAGTGGCTGCATTTCGCTCTTAAATGAGTAAAGGCTTGTGAATTTTACCATAGAAATAGCAAATACAAAATATGAGGATAAACTGCATCCATGCCAATGACATGAGGACATTAAAGACATTCCAATGAGTTACTTCTAATGTGTTTGTTTACATTCATTATTTAATTTTAAACATTTTAAGTGTTTTCTCAGTGACTCCATTTGTCAAAGTATCATTGTAGGAGGCTAACCACAAAGAAACATTCATATATTTTTCACATTTACACAGGGACGTGTAATTTATCAGCAAGTAAAAATGAAGGATAGAAATTTCTTACTCAACAGACACGGAGGTTAACGACACCACCTTCTGCTCAGGGCTCAAGGAGCCTCCATGTGCAGTTTGTATCTTCTGGATAAACATTGGGAAATTTGGGCTGAAAAATTCCCCTTGTGTCTGAATCAGATCTCCACCACATGGAGGTCCACCATGAAAATATCACACATGTATCACAATATCAACATTTAAATGCTGTATCTCTTGCAGTTACAGCACAGAGGGTGCAGTTAATTATTTAGGCAAACCTACCTACAAAAAGCATGTACCAATAAACACCTTTACAGTGCCATAATTTCCTAACACTTTCTCTTCTAATATAATGTTTTAAAAATCAGTACATATTTAATAAATTATTCCTCAGTTGGCACATTTGTTCATATATGTATGTATGTCTATGTAGCTTGATATGTATATTAGAACAAAATGTCGTTTTCCAGGACCATGGTACAACACACAACAGACAAACTATATAAAGTGTAATACACAACAGACGAGAGTGCAGGACGATAATTACACAGAACAATAATTACACAGAGAATGGGCTGTAAGTGTAGGGTTGCAGCAATATATTTACTGTTCCATTTAGAAAAATAAATAATTATGCTGGTGGTGTGATGAAGGATGCTCTACAACAGCAGGTCCTAGTGTTTTATTCCTCTTATACCAATGCAATTTCGAAAATTTAAATTACAATGTGACACATGTAAATTAATCCGTTGTGCCAGAGCTGCCTACTGGCCTGCATTCAAAAAACCCTTATAAAGAATAGCACAGGTCTCCATCACTAAAGTGTCGTGTGAGTCTGCTCAAGGAAGGTGCTGGTATGCCACTGGGATGCATTACAGCTAAAATAAATAAATAAATAAATTGCTCACTTGGCATCACCAACATCAGACCAGTGGATCCAGAGGACAATGTTGCAGGTGCACAAATGTCAGCCCTGCTATTGGGCCTTAGTGTTTTTAGAGCTCAGGGTCTTATCAATTTTGCCATAGCATGTTTTGCTGTGCTCCAAGAAATGTGTTTCGTCTTGGACAGAGGCACGTTCAAGACATGTTTGGTGTTTGATTCTAGATTTGAGAAGGCTGAAATTGTTCCTGAAAGCTCTCCTGTTCATTATGTTTAGGTTCAGATGTTATTCATACCATTTAGGCACAGGATAGGTTTACATCAGTGGGTGTCAATGGGTCATTTGTTCATGTTCCCTTTGCTAAAAGCACAGGTGATTTTTGACATATGCTTTCCCAAGGACAATTCAAAGTCTTCTAAGTCTTCCAATTCAAAGTCTTTACAAAGTCTTCCAATTCAAAGTCTTTACAAGTCTTCAATTCAAAGTCTTACACTTCCACCACTCTATTTAACCATTGGTGTATGCAAGCTGGCTAGAGGAATACAGATACTGCCATGTTTGGACAACTGGCTCAAGATAAAGTCCCATTATGCCTACATTTTTTTCACTGAACTGTCCATAAACAAAATGAATGGAGTTGAAATGAGATTTAATAACACTTTCCTATGAGCCCATTCTGCTCGGAAGCCTTTTGGGTCCAGGAGAAATCAGAGGAAGAAGCGACAGTCATGTATTTGCTGCTGGAGTTGAATGACTTTGTCTGATTTGCAGTCACCACCCAATTGTGGATCCTCATCAGTGACCGTCATTACGTGAATAAAGTCACAGCATGACTCAAACTGAAGAAAGTGTAATGAAACAAGCCGTACAGACTTACCACAAACAAATATTCTTAAATGATGAAGATCTAAACAAAGTCAGGTATGATTTATCAGCAGGTGAGAAACAGGAAGGTGATTTCTTACTCGACCAACGTGAAGTTTAACAAACCCACGGAACTTCCTCCAGCCAGCAGCCTCCATGTGCAGTGTGCGAAGTGGGATAATTATTGGGATAACTGGGACTGAAAATTCCCCTCGTGACTGAGTCAAAGTTCCACATGGAGCTCCACCTGAAAAACACCACGGTTCTCAGTGAATCACAGTATCAGTATTATAAACACAGTAAAAGTGTGATCATTTGGTTTGAGAAAATATCATAATCTATTGAAAAATCAGTATGTTATTAAAAGTTACTACTCAGTCCAGGAAACAGTTCTGTTCATCATTGTACACTTTCTTCTTCCCTCTTCTGAACAAAATGATGATCACCTTCGCTGTGACCCTGTTTCCTGTGATGGTTGATGAAATGTTTTTATACTGAATCAGAACACTGAGAAGACAGTTCTCCGCTCACACATCTTCCAACAGGCTATTGAAGTGGTGTTGTTATTACCACCCGAAGTTGACTATTTTCCTTTTAACAGCAGGATTGGTAGTGTTCCCTTTCAATGGAAACTCACGTTGCGTTAAGAGAGAAAAATATGAGTGAGAGAATTCAGGAAGTGTGTGGTACGCCTTGCTCCCGTTTCATCACGGAAGTAGTGCACACCTTTTGTATGAAGTGTCTAATGATGGAGCATGCGACGTAGCAGCCCTCATGAGATCTGATTGCACACTTTAATGCCAACATTAGGCAGCTCCGCTCGACTTGCTCTCTTCTCGGAAGCTGAAATGAGTCGGGTTTCAGAGCTTGCGGATCTAGGCTGGCCGCTGCCAATTCATCTGTCTCAGTTCTGGGGATCTACATGGATCGGAGGAAAGAAGCGGAGACAGTGCTCTATCTCTTGCTCTGTCTTACAGGTCCCGCTCTCCCGCGGCTGGATTTTGTGCAGCTCGTGGCCATCTCACTCCTTCCGCTATGGCCAAAAACCAAAAACAACAAACAAAAAAATAGCTGGTATCTGCGGGGAAACCATGCATAAGCCGTATTTATAATCCACACGATGGATTATTCAACCATTGAGCGTCAAGCCACGTGTAAAGGCCACCTATGGCATTGGTGGCCAAGGCCCTGTCAGTAGTAGTTCTTGCTTGTGGGTCACTGCAGACAATGTACAGTGTTGCAGGCCTACCAAGTAGACCTGCTGAGTGAGCTGGAACATGTGGGGCATTTAGCCAGTTCCTTCCCCTGTTGTTTCGAGTTCACCCGGGCCCAGCACTAGTATGAGGAGACACAGAAGGTGAGTAGAGCAGCCCACCCTGCAGACAGCCACCGGGAAATGGGATGGCCACAGTCGTGACCTGCTACTGGGCCTGATCTGAGAATGGTTATACAGGCCAAGCAGACAACGAAGAGCGGTCTCATGGGCCATTTGAGGAACATGAGGTTGTTAGGGTAGTTGGCCTCCAGTTGCTACTGTGGGGCCTCCCTAGCCAAGGCAGTCTCAAATTTTCAGTGTTCTCTGGTCAGCGAGCTGTTATAGGTCAACAAAAATCGATCGTTCCCTCAATATAGAATGTGGAATAATTAGCATCACTAAAAGACCGTGGAAACTACTGCCAAATGTGTCTCCATGGGTCTTCTACCGTGGAAAAGTGTTACGGGTCCAGATTAAGCACAACCCACCTGGTTCAGAGGTGTACTCACCACAGTAGTCAGCACAGACCAGAGCCTGACGTTAGCGCAGGAAGTAAGAGTGCCTCTTGGACAAAAGGGTCATAGAACATGTACCCCGTTCCTTGAGGGGAGGGAGGTCTTTACAGCCATTATTTCCTGGTCCATAGAAATATGGAGGAGTATGCGTGCAATTTTTAGATTTCCGTAATCTCAATTGTACTCTTTGGACATACAGGTTGAAAGATGCTGTTGCCCAAACTTATTGTTCTAGAATTCATTTGAGGACTGGTTTGCACTGGTTTCTGGTTTATAGATCTAAAAGGTGCATATTTCCACATAGACAAGACCGGGTTCTTCCCTTTGGGCTAGCTTTATCACCTTACACCTTCACAAAGTGCATGGATGTCATCTTGGGCTCCCATTGTGACTCAGGTCATCCCTGTACTAAATTATCTCCCACGACAGGTTAATTCTAGCATGATCCAGGAACGGGCAGTTCAACATCGAGATGTTGTTCTCATCCCACATGAAGAGCTTGGGGCTCAAGGTTGAACCTCAGAAAAGTATGCTTTCTCCAGTGCAGTGGACAACTTTCTGGGGTTATGGGGATTACAACGATGAGGCGTTCTATCCCGAACATGCATAGGTTCAGTCCTATCAACATTGAGCAATAAAAGCTGGATCTAGGCATCGCCTCAGTCTCTATAGGAGACTAGTGGAGCTTATTGCAGCAGCAGCCACTGTCAATAGAAAGGTCAGCCATGTGTTTATAGAGAACACAGCAGTGGTCTCATATATTGACCACCAGGGAGGATTATGTCTGCGCCCCCTGTTAAGGCAGGCGCAACTAATTCTCTGGGCAGAGGGAAATTTTTTTGCAGTGAGTGCAATGTACATTCTGGGCAAATGCAATGTGGGGCAGACATCCTGTTGAGGCATGGGGCTGTGGGGAGTTGGTGGTTCCATCCACAAGTGCTGGAGTCCATATGGTGGACGTTTGGCCAAAGCGGACTGCATGTGTTTGCCTCCAAGGAGACAACACACTGCCTGCTGGTTCACCCCTCCTCCTCCCACAGAATTAGGGCTGGATGCCATGGCGCGCATGTGGCTGAGGTCACATCTGCAGCTTTTCCATTGCTCTCAATAGTTCTAGTGGAGGGGTTCGCCAAGACAGGCTACGTCTGTTCTCAATATCACCTTATTGGCCAATTCGAATATGGTTTCTCAGAGATAATATCCCCTGCTAGATGGCACTCCTTGGGAGGGGATTCCCATCTGCAGGCATCTACTATCTCAAGCCAGAGAGCTGATTTATCACCCCTTGGCCGAACTATGGAAACTGTGAGTCTGGCCCTGAGGAGCATCAACTCATTAGATGCTGGTCTCACAACTGAGTTTGTAGACCATGTTGAACCCTAGAGCACCATCCATGAGGAATTGTATGCGTTCAAGTGGTGACATTTTTGTCTTCTGGTATGAGGAATGCCAGCTAGACCCGGTGAACTGCAATACTGTGCATCAGTCCTGGATTTCTTACAAGAATCATTTCTCAGCCGGATGGGCTCCTTACTACAATCGGGTTAACGTAGGCTATTTCAATCAGCCGCCATGCCCTTTTGCGTTAGAGCCTCTGGTAGGGCAACATCCTCTAACTGGGGTTGTCGGCGGCGCGCGCATGCTTCAGGGCC
>JAAGNN010000030.1:4830779-4843651 GCA_012411365.1 Ameiurus melas | reverse complement strand
TTGCTATTATTAATTTTGCTTTTTGGGATATCACTCAATATAATGAAAAGAGAAAAAGCTAACATGTCTGTTTTGAAGTTTTGAATTGAAACTTTTTTTTAAGACCCTGAGAGTATTTAAAAATATATATTTTTAATAGTAATTAATGTCAATGAATATTTTTCTAGACGCCTTCTCAGGAGAGACTCTCAGCACTGCGTCTCTAACTGTAAATGTCTAACAATGTTAGAGACACTTGCAACATGACCTTGATGTACTTCTCCACGCAGGGCATATTTAAACTCCTTTATTTTCTTAGCTTTGTGCACGTGGACTTCCCTTTTCGACTCAGGACACTGAGACAGTCATTACAAAACCTTCCTTTTGTCTTTCTTTCACCATTTCTGTTTCACTGTACGAGCTTATTGAACGTCCTGTTGAACGTTGTACAACTGTCTGAAGTCTGCACCTCATTCATGCTGAATATCTGGATACTTAGCAAAATTCATGATTAAAGGTAATATATATATATATATATATATATATATATATATATATATATATATATATATATATATATATATATATATATATATATATTTTTTATATATATATATATATATATATATATATATAAATTTTATTTATTTTTTTACATTTTTTTCAACAATGACCATTTTTGAGAAGGAAAATAATATATATATATATATATATATATATATATATATATATATATATATATATATGTATATATATATATATATATATATTTATATATATATATATATATATATATATATATATATATATATATTATATATATGTATATATATATTTATTATATATATGTATATATTATATTATATATATATATTTTTTTTTTAATATATATATATATAAAAGAAGCTTAGTGTAGTTACGTTACAGCCTCACACCTCCAGGGTCGGGGGTGCGATTCCGCGGAATGTGTGTCGGAGTTTGCATGTTCTCCCGTGTTGGGGGTTCCTCAGTACTCCGGTTTCCTCCCCTTGGTAAATTGTCCGTAGTGTGTGAGATATGTATGTGATTGTGCCCTGCGAGTGGACTGGCACCCTGTCCAGGGTTACCCACTGCTTGTGCCCGATGCTTCCTGGGATAGGCTCCAGGTTCCCCGCGACCCTGAAGCAGGAATAAGCGGTTTATTTATTTATTTATTTTTTCCAACAATGACCATTTTTGTTCCTTAGGGAGAGACAATAGAATTGAAATTTCTAAAGTTTGCAAAGCCCTAAACAAAGAAGAATAGTTTAATACAGTATGAGCGAATATTGTCAGTTACTAAGTGTAACATTTATTTTCTACAATCATTTTTTCACTCAATTTTTATAATGGTTGTGGGGTTGGGGGGTTGGGGGGGCTGTATATTGCTTCTGAGGAAATTTTATGATATATTTGGCATTGTAGTCACAATTTTTATATTTATGTATTATTTTATTATTTAAATGATTTAAAATCTTATCTCAACTCTTATCTATTTTCAAAGAGACATAACTACAATACTGTGATTACAAGAACATTAAACTTATTTAAAATATAAAATATAAAAGCACAAGCATGCAGTAAAAGTGTCTTCTTTCACACTCAACCTTTTATTTTTATTTACTGTTCATTCTTCCTTTTCTTACATCACCCCTAATCTTTGGAACATTGTACGAGAAAACCCCAAATTTGACTTGATTTCTCATGACTAGTATTTTTGAATAGATTTACAGTCAGAGTACAATACGATTGTAGATTGTAGATGCTTTATAGGATAAAAAAAGAAAAATATTTTTTTTTTTTTTTTTTTGGCTTTTTTTTTTTTTTAAAAAGAAAAACACACAAAAACCCCGTTTTTATTGATCTATTTTAGTCAGCGTTCTACAGACCAATCGGGATTCCTCCGAAAGATTGAAACCCTTCAGCAGGACTGGATCGCGACGTGTTCGTGGCTTTCCCGCTTTAACAGGTGCTGAGCAGAAACTCTAAGGATCTGTTACAAACCTTACACTCCTTATGCATAGCAACAGCCTCCAGATTTACTTCATACACACACAGGGGCCTTGAGACCCGAGGACTGAAAACAGAATGATAAAATCAACATCCTGGGAGGATCATTGCGAATGGGAAAAACAACTGGATATCCCAAAACCAGTCTCACTTGGATACTGTAGATTTGTACCAAGAACTGCTGCTGCGATCATCCAGACCGTCCTGTGCTCATCCCAGGACTCCTCAAACTGTAGATCACTATCTGTCACCCCGACGATTCCATTCTGAGTCCGGTTCCTCTCAAAGTGTCTTCTTTATATCTTCTCAGGGTGACAAATGCACAATGTATGGTACAAGAACTTCGCGTAATGTTCACATCAAATTTCAGATGATCTTCAGCTTTCTAGTTTAGCTTCAGGTTCCAGTTCTCGACTGACAGAAGCGGATCTTGATGTGTCTCGTGCTGTTGTAGCTGATCTGCCTCAAGGTTTGATGTGCTGTGCATTCAGAGATGCTTTTCTGCTCACCCCGCTTGTAAAGAGTACATATTTGAGCCAGTCTTCCTGTCAGCTCCGACCAGTCCGTTCATTCTCCTCTGTATCTTGCTCAACAGCGGTTTTTTCAACCTGCAGAACCGACACTCACTGGATATTTATTTTATATGTCTTGTTCCGTTCCGCTCCGCTCAGTTCGCTAAGACGCCTGCATGCTGTTCACATAAGTGAGCTAACTATATGCCTCAGCCCCTCTGTCTCAACTAGCATACAGCGCATGTTAGCATACATTAGGTTCTAACGTGTTCTAAACGAATGCTCGTTTGTGATTGGATGGGCCTTGTCTCTCACTGTGGATCCTGGGGGCGGAGCTTTATGAACATAGACTTGAATTGGCGTGGTCTCAAGGAGTAAAAAAAACCCCAATAATTAAAATGTTCAAACTATCAGGGATCTAATATTGGTCGGAAAAAAATCTTATCTATCGCACCTTTTTAAGTTTAATTTCCTCACCTTAAAATGTCCAAGTCATCAATGTTCACTTGTGCTTGTTATCTAGCATTTGTCAAAGATCTATCTTTTGCTAAATTAGCTAGTCAGTTTCTCTACAAACTTTACCTGGCTATGCTAGGTTGCAAGATTAGCCTACACTCACGCTAGCATGTTGCTTCACCGTTGTACTTCATCTCTTGTGGGCATGTAGCAATCAGTAAGGTGTGTGTGTGTGGGTGTTTGGCACCAGCTAACATGGCTTTTTTTACCTAAGGCATCGTGTTGTACTCGGACCCAGCGGATTACTGTGCCGGATTACTGCATCCTGAAGGATGGAACCTGCCGGGAGGCGGTGCACAACGGGGCAATGTCCTGAATCTGAACAGGGCCAGAGACCCTTTGTAGAGCCCAGATAGCTCAGTCGGTAGAGCATCAGACTTTTAATCTGTGGGGCCAGGGTTCAAGACCCTGTTTGGGTGCTGTAATACCTGCTTGTTTAACCTTCCAAATCTCTCTGAGAGGACCAGTGAAGGAAACAAAAGTACAATCTTCAGGAATATTTGTGGCGGCAGGTGGTAGAGTGGGTTGGTGGTTTGATTCCTGGCCCGGGTGACTCCACATGCCGAAGTGTCCTTGGGCAAAACACTGAGCCCCAAGTTGCTCCCGATGGCAAGCTAGTGCCTTGAATGGCAGCTCTGCTACCATTAGTGTGTGTGTGAATGGGTGTAAAGCACATTTACATTTACCCTTTAACTCCCGGCTACCCCGCTAAAGGTGCACTAACTTATCCTCCACACTCTTAAAAAAATGCCTTCATTATTATTACATTACGTATTTAAGGTATGTTCTGGATTTATCTTGTAAATATTAAAGTTTTTTTTTCCTCTCCGTAGAATACACTTACAGATTCAGTCTAGACAAGGGGGTGGGGCTTCCCAAAATTCCAGTATATCCTATTGGCTACAGTGATGCTGCTCATCTGCGGAAGTGAGTCAGATTTTATGCAGAACATGATCCACAATGACGTGAGCGTGTGTGTGATTTTTAATACCAATGAATCTGCTGTAGAGCTAAGTTGTGATGTCACTTCCTTGCTTCCTGTAGGAATATGGGCGGAGCATCTCTGCCCCCTGACTGGAAAGGAGCTCTGAACGTGTCGTATCGTATCGGACCTGGATTCATCGGTGACTTCGCACTAAAGTGAGGCGATGGCACAGCTCTGTCCCAAATACTACAGCTCGCTTCCTCTTCCCTCACCGCAGCTGCTAACGCTCGTGTGTTTCGTTTCAGTAAAGTGCGCCTGAATGTGCACAGCTACAATCAGGTGACCCGGATCTACAATGTGATTGGCCAAATCAGAGGAGCACAGGAGCCAGGTACACACACATTTCCAGTTAACATCAAACACACACTCTTACCACTTATGTAAACACTTACATGTTTATTGTGTGTGTGTGTGTGTGTGTGTGTGTGTGTGCAGCGACATAGCCAATAAGGAGTCTGCAATCTTTAAACATGTAGTTCAGGGTCATCATTTATTAAGTAAGAGCTTCTTTACTTTTGCTTTAACCCGATCAGAAATTTGGACAAAGACTTTCAGCCAATACGAAGTAATTCCCAGCTTCACTGCTTTCCAAATCCTACGTTCGGTCATATTCATAGAACCTTGCATATTTAATGAGGTCACAGTCATAGACTTGTTCGTTGGCCGTTTTTAGTTGGTTAAAAAAGCTTGTGTTATAGTGAGCTGAGGAAATGATCTAGAAATAAGCATTGGGACTCCTCACTCGATCTGTTAGACCACAGACATGACTGACCACAAGTGCCACGTGGCGGTCTTTAGAGTGACGATGGCGGAGCTTACGATCAAGTTCATTAGCTGATCGCAAACCTGCGAATAAAATATCATGCAAAGCAACATTAGGTAAAATCATTACCTTAAAAATTTAAGGCCTCTTGTTGGCCCAAAGAGCAAAATCAGGAGGTGCGTTAGACTTATGCTTGACTCTCACAGTGTTCATCGTTTATGGGTGTTCTCTACCATCAAGTACGTTAATTGGACAAAAAAACCTAAGCAGTGCATTCTGGGATTAACAATCAGGTTAACAATCAGGCCTTTTTTAATTTAATTTTTATTATTAGACATTCTTATTATCTGTAAAAGGTGCAGGAATGCCTCGAACATCTTAATGTTGACTATCCAATCAGCTCACTACTCATTAACATAATACCATAATATATTACCCATCATGCTTCTGTGAATGTGACTATGAATATTGAAAGCCATCTTGAACAATTAGCAAAACACAGCATCCTTTAAGGAACAAAGACAGTCTGCGAAGGGCAAATGAGACGGAGCCAAAGTCTAGTGTGAAAACTGATACGTGGTGAATAAATCGAACACAAACAAGAAGTGAGACAGCTGAAACCAAGTGTCAAAGTGCCAAAAAGTGCATGTGGAGTGTTTGTGTACAGTACAGAAATACAGCGTGTGTTGTTCTGAGCTAGCTCTCTAACAGCCGGTACACTTTCAGTCCTTTTTTCTCTCCACACACACTCATTTACTATCTTCTCATTGGTTGATAGAGGAGTGGGCGGTGGCAGTTTGACCTGCGCCCACAACATTGGCTCCGCCTTCGTCATGACTATCTGGATTTTGGCAGCCATCATGTTCGTGGCACTCTCGCTGACATCAATGACCTGCCGGGACACAACAGAACAGTGACCTCACTTTTACCTTCTCACTGAAACACGTTAAGCAGTGGTCATTGTTTCCCTTTCTTTGCATTCAGATCGATCTGCATTGACCTTTCTCTGTGTTGTGATTGGTCTACATTTACAGTTCTCTGTGCTCTGATTGGTCAAGGTTTCATGTTCATTAGTGCTAAGTATTGGTACACTCACCTCCCCAGAGACTGATATTCTGTTCAAACTCCTTCTCTCCCTCAAAGATCACTCTGATACACACCTACCATGGAGAACACACACACACACACACACACACACACACGGTTTAATAGAAACAAGTAAGGGCAAACAGTCATTTGTACAATATCACACACACAGGAAGAATGTAGGTGTCAACAGCGCTACAACTGCGCGCACACACACACACACTATACACAAACTCACCTTGGTGCTGTTGGCCTGTACTGAACACAGCTCTGGGTTGGCGTGTTTAGCATAGATGGAGATAGTCACATGACTAGCAGTCTGATGCCATTCAAAGTGACACGGTACCACCTTCTTCCCCTACACACACACACACACACACACACACAGCAAGTCAAAATAATCTCATACTTGATAAGATTTTCAGAGGCTGTTCACGTGTGTGTACGTTTCCTTTACATTGTCGTTCTTCCACACGTGAGCTCCTGTGCTGCATCACTCATGAGAAAGAAACGTGTTGAAGTCCGATGTTTTCCTCTGACAGCAGCTTCAGTATTTCATCCTACACACACACATGTTACAGCATTGAATAGAGGTTCAATACAGTATAGTGTGCATGTGTGTGAGTGTTTCTCTCACCCCTCATGGAAAATGGGAAATCCTGGATGAAACACACACTTGTCCTGGTCAGCTGCTGGTCCAGAGAAAGTTTGAAAGAAACACATACACACACACACACACACAATGATCCAGCTGTGGTCGTTGAGCCTCTCGGTTCTGGTGAACTGTTCTGACTGGCCGAGGTTTACCTTTCTCTGAAATCTGATTGGGTTCTGCTAGTTTGAGGTTCTGGAGTGCCTGTGTCAGAGACGGAGACACTTTCTGCTGCAGTTCCACCAGCGGCTCATCAGCACTGAAACAAAAACAAGAACACACACAGAGGATTAGTGATCTCTATTAGAGTGTAACATTATACTCTGAGCTGTGATGGTGTGTGTGTGTGTGTTGGAGCTCTGTACCTGGGTCTCTGGATGAACTCCAAGGGTTTAGGAGCCTGTATGACATATTCATAAAAGCGCGGTTTCAGATCCTCCAGCTCCTTCTTCTCTCCAGAACTTCACCTCGGGCTTCACTGGCTCAGGGGGTTTTTCCTTGCTATGGTGACCTTTAGTGCAGCCCTGGAACACAGACACAAAACAACCAACAAGCTCTAGTACAGAACCACACAATGACATGGTTCTAGAATTCCAAGAAACCGTCCTAGAACATGCAACACCACATTTAAACGGAGTCCCACAACAATACAATTCTAAAAGAGATTGGGGGGGCTTATAGTACCAAGCATTATGCCGTTTAAAACAGAACCATGGTGTTCTAGAACAGAAAGCTGGGGGTATGCCGCTTAGAACCACTGGGTTCTAGAACAGAATAATTTTGTTCTGGAGCAGGACTATACAACAATGCAATTCTATAACAGAACAATTTTCCACAAACTTCCAGAAAGGAACCATGCGGTTTTAGAAGAAAACTAGACAACAAACAATTCTAGAACAAAACCCTGATTCTCTAGAACATAACTAGACAACAGTACAATTCTAGAACAGGACCACACACTACGAAGTTTAGAACACAACCACGTGACAATATGGTTCTAGGACAAAACCACATAATGGTGCACAATGGTTCTTCAACTATTAATAACAATACCAGACCAGAACCACACAGTTCTAGAAGAGCAGCAGACAACAACACAATTTCTTAAATATGAGGCTCTATGATTATCGAGATTAGTTCTAGAACAGAACCATGCTGTTCTAGAGGAGACAATACAACACAACAAAGTTCTGGAAAGGTCTATGACAACAGAACCACATTGTTCTAGAACACGCACACACAACTACTTGCGCCAGACCCAAGTGTCTTGCAGTGCATTGTGGGATTTGACCATTTGAGAATCTCTGGATACATTATTTCAGTAAAGGGCTACTTCGGTGCTACATACATATGAACATGGTGAGGTTGGGGACACAGCCGTGCCTCAGACCTGCTCACTTACAGCGATGCTGAGAAATACGAGTAGTCCGTAGTGCGTCTCTTGCAACATGACCAACCCTGTGTAACGTAACACAGCACACACACACACACACACAACACACAAGAATGTTAATGTTACACATTTGCTGTAACCATGCGATGAAAGAAAGCACATTAAGGCTGTTGGGAGACTTACTTTCAGGGCGTCGTGGAAAACCGGAACTCCAGGATGGTAAGTGCAAGAGTCCCAAAACGAGACATGAGCATGTTTCTTGGAAGATAAAATTGCTTCGACGGCCATTATATCAATTACGAAGATACTGATTTACAAATGGGCACAATTTTCATCTAGGACACGTGACCTTTTTTTTATTCTATTTGATCCTTTTATAGTTACGTTGCATGTTGTAGAACGTCCACAAAACGATTTCCTGTTCTCAGTTACATTACGGCAGCTAAAACGTTCTTTCCCTCAACCTCTCCCTCTCTCTCTCTCTCTCTCTCTCAGATAAAAACCCAAAAAATGTCTCATCAAGATCCTGAGGAACCACAAAGTGTCAACTCCTCGGTCCTGAAGATGTTGGGAACGACCCAGAGTTTTACCTCTGAATGTTAACACTGGAGACTCCTTCCAGAAAAATGGTCATTGTCCATCTACCACAGGAAACGTTACCGCACCAATGACTAAAGATTGTTACAAAATGTTACGTCTAGTGGATACCATTACGGAACTATAATGGTATCTGTGGCGGAAACCATTAGAATTTCTGTAATGGTTTCTATTGTGATTGAACCTCATCATCATCTTCTTCTGGATTGTCACTACACATGGAGCACATAGCTGCTGGGTGGCCTCACGCGTCAGAATCCTACACACAAGTCACACACAAAACACAAACAAGTCAAGTGTGCAAGAAATAAAAGACTCGTGGAGTGCCGTTACATAATCGACGTGACAAGTTACGACGTGGCCGCAAACGGAAGGAGATTATTTTTCAATAACAGCATGTCCTGTAGTTTTTTAATTCATTTATTTTTTATCTGGTTTTCCGTTACATATGTTGTTGAAACATCCACAAGACCGGTTAGTGTCTGATATACTCGCGATGATATAAAATACGTTAGTTTGTGTTGCGTGACCAGACAGGACTTCTTTCTCGAAGGAAAAAAAAACCCCAAAACTATAATCTATTACATAGAGTTTGATCTTTGACTGTGACGAATCAATACATATTCAAGTTACCACGTGACGTCATCTGGCGAGTTCTAGATGCTACTCTACACCTACTACTTTCCCTGAAAAGGCTTGACAACACTGAACAATACGGAGAAAAGATGACTAATATAAACACACGTCTATGGCTGATCACGTGACTCACATGAAGCGAAGATTATGTTCAGAGTTTCTAAAGCGTTACCTTTCCACTTCAGTGGTTTCGCTCATGGTGGAAGCGCCGTTTCTCCTCACAGTGTACAAACACAGGTCATCACACCATCCCCAAACTTCAGGAGTGTCTTCATCTCCTGTTGTATATAAAATATACATGAAATAAACACGAGGGAGACCTGGTATGAGTAGTATGTAATTTTATTGAAAATTGACTGGGCTGATGGTCACCTAAGACACAACACGCGGAGGTCTATGCCGCCACCACACATACAGAGAGGAAAACAGAACATTATTAGAATAATAAAAGGTGTATTAAGATATGATAAGGATAATATAATGATATTATGAAGTATGGAGTACAGAAGAGGGGGTAAAACACTTGCAAGCAGTATAACCAGATATAAAACAAATATAGAGCAAATCTGAAAGAAAAAACATTATAAAACAAAAATACAGAAAAACATGAAAGAAACTTTCTCATAATGTATTTGAAGGTGTGGGGGATTCTTGTCTCATGAGGAAAAGTCAGGAGTAACACAGATGAAGGCCTTCATTTTTTATGAGAGAGACCAAGAACGTTTATATGTAGGCGTTTAAAATGGTAGTTGAGCCAAGTTGCACCTGTGAGATAACTGTCAATGGGAGCGGCTAGGGCTCGAGATAACTGTCGATGGGAACAGCGAATCCCGTGTGAGACCAAGGTCTCTCAGAAATTTTGAGTCTAGGTACCTATTGGTATTATGGGAAGGCTCTTTCTAGAACATAATGGTGTTGGGGGGGCCTTTTAAGGGTGTGGTGTGGTTGGGGGGGCTCTTTCCCACATTGGCGTCTGGGTCTTCCTGCCCCTCCTGTACGCTGTCTATTTTGCATAGCTTCCCTTTTGTTTTTTTTTTATCCTTAGTACGTCTCCACTTTGTCTTTTTGTTCCCCTACAACCATTTCTCTTCTCCCTTCCCTTTCTCACACCACGGCGCCTTCTTTCTCTTACTCCCTCCTTCTTGTTTGTTTCTGTATGTGTGTTTTTTTTTTTATGTTTTTTTTTGTCTTTTTTGTGTTAGTGGTATATTTGTATACCACCCCATCTAACACACGCCGAACAGGCGGACCAGGACGCGCGCACTGGTACCAAGTACGAAGGGGAGGCGGCAAGGGCCCGCGGGTGCTCTTCCTCTGCCTTTACACCCACCAGCCCCCCTCCACCACATGCGTGGTGTATTAACCACGGCATGTCTGTTGTCCTGAAATATATTAATTATATCAGATCCAGGGCAGCACCACCAGTTCAGGGCCTTTTTTTGGAAGAAATTGAGGTCAGCATATGGTGATGTACTTTACTTTACGAGGTGCGCTGGCTCAGCGGGAAATGTCCTGAACAGATTCTTTGAGTTAAGAACAGAGGTGATTCATGGAAGATGGCAGAATGGATGTTCATGAATTTGATGATCCAAAATGGGTGATGGATCTTTCCTTCCTAGTGGACATAACACATGAGCTAAACATCCTTAACCTGAAGCTCAGGGCCCTGACCAGCTCATCGCGGCAGCTTATGAAAGCGTGAAAGCTTTCTCCATAAAACTGAGATTGTGCAAATGTCAGCTTTCAGCAAAAAACCATAGCCATTTCCCATCATGCAGATCTCTTGTGGAGGAGGGCACATCATTCAGTGGTGATAAATATACATCTGTTATTGACAACCTACTGCAGGAATTTGATGGCGCTTTGCTGCTTTCAAGGCACACTGACACTTTCCTATCTTAAAAATGGAACTTACTGACTTGCGGTGTGACAGTGAACTAAAACTAAATTCATGGAGGCACAGGGAAAAGCAGATCTCATTGGATAATTTCTGAGAGACTTCCCTCCATCCATCCCAGAACTGTTAAAAACGTCCAGTCGGTTATTGTGCCATTTTGGAAGCACTGCCATGTGTGAAAAACTTTTGCAACAATGAACTTTAATAAATGCAAGTACAGGTCCAGGATTACTGACGCCCATCTTGAAGCTGTACTTAGGGTTCTACTACAACCTCCATCAGGGCAAATATATCTCA
This sequence comes from Ameiurus melas, assembly GCA_012411365.1. Taxonomy (NCBI): domain Eukaryota; kingdom Metazoa; phylum Chordata; class Actinopteri; order Siluriformes; family Ictaluridae; genus Ameiurus; species Ameiurus melas. Next base: position 4,832,310 of record JAAGNN010000030.1, on the reverse strand, counting down.
AAATGTGTGAGAAGAAGCACTGTCAAAAAATGTGTGTGACTGTCTGTGTGAACAATTACATTTATATTGAAATTGGTACCAAGTTATTGTTATGGTATTGTTATGGTCATGTTAACTACTAAATTAGTTGAATGAAGGATATTGGTAATGGTAATTTTAAAAAAAAGTACATTTTGAGGGAATATTGCACTTTCTTGGAGTACTTTAATGCTCTTGTGGCCCACCTATGAGATGACAGTAACAAAAAATCACCCCCAGGACAATTTGAGTTTGAGGCCCCCCTGATTTAGAATGATTGTGCTTCTAGAACCTTAGCTCAAATGACTATGTGCTACTAGAATACCATTTTCAGTTACTTCCTGTTGCTACAATCTTAATACGAATAACTTTGTTCTGCTAAAGCCCACACTATTTTGCATAATGCAAAATATTTTGCATTCTCAGATTATACAACCCTGTTTAGGTTTACTCATCTCCACTATGCTTTGTTTCCCTTCCAGCCCTTATACTTTCAGGACAATGTGCACTATGAAAAAACAACTGGCTTAAAATATATATATACGTGTGTGGGTGTGTGTGGGGGGGGGACAATGAATTAACAATGATTTTACTTGTGAAATTGTATTACTATGTACTACCAAACATCCTTTGATGCATGTATATATATATATAAATAAATAAATGTGAGTAGGATGGCGAGAGATATATAAATAAGTTTCTTCTAAAACCGTCTTCTATACAGTGTTTGATGCTTTAGCTTGACAAAAGGAAAAGTTTTAAATAAATCCATTATAATAATATTTAATGCTGTGCATATATCCACACTCTCGACATGACCTAGTTGAGAACGAAGCTGAGGCCAGACCCTAACTCAACGGTCACACAGTAGGTCTCCTTATTTTTAAAACAAACTCCTAGGCACTGCTTTTCACTAGCTAACACGTCTTCTTCTTCCCCATTCTCTCTCTCTCTTTCTCTCTAATTACACACACCCGGATACAAAAACATTATTAGTAATTATCAGTACTAATGTTTTGGTTCCATTAGTAGCAGTAGTAGTTGAAGTACAACACAATACTAAGGAACTTTAGGGTAAAGCATACATAGTAAAGTATACAGCCAAAACCCTCATCAGCGTAAGTAGGTTAGAAAAAAGCCATCTGTATTTGTACAACACTGACATTACTGTTTCAAACACAGGGCGTTCCTTTTGCAGCCCGTCCTTGGACTCCAAGGCCCGTATATACTACAGTCCTCACGTCCACCATCTACAGGTGGCACATAGCAGCACAAGCCTTTATTAGTAGGCCCAGCATTCCAGCGGATCGCACCAATGTCTGTGTTCACTTTGAAGCCAGCCCAATAAATAAGTTAAAAAAAATCTACCATTGAAATAATAGACTGATAATTTCTTTGTCAGTGGGCAAGCGTACAAAATCATTTAAACAGTGTTCATGAAAACGCTATCGAATTATGTCAGCAAATGTTTAAAATGCATGACTAAATAAAACAAATTTAATATGCTTTCGCA
>JAAGNN010000030.1:4679085-4830279 GCA_012411365.1 Ameiurus melas | reverse complement strand
CCTTAATCCGATTAAGGTCATCTCGAAGTAAATGCAAATCGAATTTTAAGACATGTGGAGTACTCCTGTTTTAGCTATATTTGACGTGCTTATAGATTTGTCAACACCTTAATCACACTATTAAGGTTGTATGAGAGTTTCTACCGTATTTTATGACAGGACACGATTACGTGCGGCAGTGCTCCGCCTTTGTCAACCATTTTAGGAACTGTCAAACAGAGAAAGATGGCTGCATCTCAAACTGAGTATCACCTATTATAGGCTTATAGAAACACATGCATCTTGGCTACTATATAGAAGGTAAGTACACGGGTTTGGGATGCAGCCCATGGCTCAAGAAGCTGTCTATTAGGACATATTTGCATGACAAATTGTTAACCGTACTTGAAGCATCCGTAAAATTTTTTATAAAAACACCGACCAAAGACCACTGTTGTTGATATGGGAATTTGGAGGGACGCCGACGGTGTGGCTAGCGGTTACGTAATGAGAAGTAAGTTAATCGGGAATCCTGAAATATAAAAACGGGTATATGAAAGGAATATTCTAAAAGCAACTCATGTAAATACCTTAATCACAATATTGTCTGTCCTAGAGCAGGCTTAATGTACCGCTGTCCATGAGCATAGTCTATAAGAGTAAAGTCACAAAAGATGTGACACCACGTGTTATGTAGGAGACAAGGACATAGGTTAATAAACTGATTGCCATGAACCATCCGATCCGTGATTATTAATAAACAGTAGAGCTATGTTAGGAAACTGCCCATCCCTCAAGTCATTCTTATACATCCAACCTGTATACCGACCTCCAAAATTCTTCCAAGAGTACAACAACTACTCATCCAGGAAGTTAGCAAAGATCAAGGACAATAATCAAAGACTCCATAGCGAACCACCCTAACCTAGAAGAACAGCTAAGGTTTATTTAAATTTTGCTACAAACAGATCCTGGAGATCCCTCAAACCTTTTGGGAGAGAGTATTGTGGGACTGATGAGTAAAAGGGAACTGTTGAAAAAAGGACCTTTACTGTATAAAACCAAAACACTGAATCTCCCAAAAGAACATCATACTGAGTGGTCAAGCATGTGGTGAGGTGAAGTCAATAGAAATCTAGTAAATGTCCGTCCTGCAGTCTGTGGTAAGTTGAAATCGTGCAACTTGTAAGAAGAAAACCAGTAGGAGTAACCTAGCAAACACAAACGCTTTGATGAAGTCAAGCATCGCAACCCCGCTGTTGAAATGAAAGCCACACTTGGTCGAAAGAGGCTTGACCCATAAAAAACCTCAACCTCGGCAGTAAAGTAGAAAAGAAGCCATATTAAACACCGAAACTCTATACTGTTATGCGAAACCTGCCGGGCTGATTAACCATGTTACTGCTGTAACATCTGAACCGGTTTGTGTTATATACTAATGTTGAACACCATACCTAGGTATCGTATGACGTGTAAAATCTGTTGATCTTATATACCTTATTTTTTATATATCGCCAAATTTCTGAAGTCACAATCCCTTTCATTACTATTATGTGGTCGGTAGGGTTGGCTGGCAACCCCAGAGCCTGAAACTGAGACCCAAATGGTGGGTCAACAGGGAGGCCCCAGAACCAGAGCTCCAGCCTGAGGTTCAGAGGGGCCCAGCTCCATAGGATCCATAGCTCAGTAATAAGCTATGTCCGGTAGCGGACAACATAGCCAACTGCTCAAGCGGTCCAAGCTCTGCCGGATACACCACCGTTCTGGTCAGGCTTCAAAGCCTACTGATACGGGCCGACCAAGTTTGTTCAAGCCAAGCTCGACACGCGGCTACTCAAGTTCTGCCTGCCCTGTCCCCCATGCCTACCGTTCTTGCTTTGTGTTCAAGTCTACTGTATGGCCGACCATTTCTGTATGTGTGTACTTGATAGGGACAACGCCATCTGCTCCTGTCAAAGTCTCTGACATTATACCAATCAGTTCTGCCTGCCTAAGTCCTTGTACGGCTCAGTGTCCAGCTACTCATTGATAGGTCAACTAAGTTCTGTTTTATGACTAGTTGCCGTAACAAACAACCAAGCTCTGCCCATGTTCGTATCTGACGACCTGACCAACAAAGCTGCTTTACACCAAAGTCAGAAAAAAACCTCGACTCAAGTTCCTGCCTTATCACCGAAGTTATGCTAAACAGACAACCAAGCTTCCTCATATGCCTGTACTGCTAACCTGTCCAACCGGAAAGTATTAGCCTGCCTGAACTTAGCTGACATAGCCTCAAAGTGTTCAGCCGCAGGCTCCCTGAGAACATTGCTCAGCTTTCCCGTCTGCTGAGAACTTTGCTCTGCTTTCTTGTTCTGCAGAGGATGTCATCATGCTTTTCCTGACTGTAGAGGACGCCCTTCGCTTTCCGCAACGCCGAGTACGTGCCTTCTTCTCTGCTGTGATGTGCCTGCTGTGAACGGTCTCTGCCTTCCTCTTTGTTGAGGAGTCTCCTGCTTTCCGTATGCTAGAGCTGCTTTTGCTGGATGTGCTAGGCTTGCTTTGCGGTAACGCCGGTGTGATCGCCGCTCTGCTTTCCTGCACTTGAGCACGCCGCTTCCGCTTTTCTGTCGCTGAGGTCGCCCTATTTCCTGTTCTGTGAGGATGCCGCTCCGCTTCCTGTTCCACCAAGATGTCACCTCTTTCTGCCTTCGCCCTGAACGCCTGCTTTTTGTTGCGCTAAGAACGTAGCGTCTCCTGTTCTGCTGGAGATGGTGCCCAGGGTCGGGCCGTAATGAGATGGATGCTCTGCGTCACTCTGGGAGGAGTGCCCTGGGAGGCCAGTTCTGTCGTGAGTTCCCCTTTAAGCAGTGCTCCAGTGGAGCGGATACACGTTAGTTTGCAACGAACAGCACCTGCTTTTTGTTGGTGACAATTGTGAGCAGTTTAGACGCATTACCTATGTTCTGGTGTCTCTCTCCTGTTCTGTCATTGCCTTGCTTCTACATTCGCTGAATTGCCCCCAGTCAGCCGTCACATAACGCTGAATGTCTGTATATACCGTGCCTCCCAGCACACGTGAGAATATTAGATTATCCAACGCCGTATTATAAGTCAGTCATAATCAGTCTAGCCCTCTGTTCGTCTGTAAATAGGTCGTGTTTAGCTCGCTTGTTTAGTTCTCGCCGGTTTCTCCGTCCCAGTCTCAAGCGCTATAGCTATACGTTTCCTACGGTTTTGCATCTATTCTGCCTTCCGTGACGCACAGAGTAGATGCTCTGCCTTGCCCGTCATGCGCTCTGCTCTGCCTGGTTGCCTGACCTCTGTATGCTGGATTACGTTTTTGATCACGCTTTGATTGCACCTGCCTGTGTTTTCACTGAACAAAACTGTTCCTACTGCATTTTCATCCGCTGATCTTCCTTACGGCTATGATAAGTGAGATTTTGATCATACATCAAATTATGCTCATAAATCCCATGTGAATAAAAAAAAATATCGAATTGTATCCTACGTTGGACCATGTATTCCTGAGATTTTTATTGACTTCTTGTAGTGCGCTTACTGACATTGATGGGGAGCAGCATCGAGAGACAGTTCGTTCCATTCTCCATCAGAATCAGGAAGCATCGTGGGTGTTTTAGTTAAGGTAGGTCAAAAGGTGTGTTGTCATTTTGACTGACTGGGTGATGAGTGCAGCGCCTTGTACACTGTAAGTATGAAGGGTAAAAATATACCCCTTCTTTGCAAACTCTTGAAAAAGAATGTTTTGGCCTTTGAAATTGGATATTTTCTCTATTATTGCATTCCAAGCTGATGTTTTTCTGATGTTTATGTTCCTGATATTCCCGAATGAGCCCATGGATCGTGAAATACCTGCTGCCAATTGCAGAGAGTCATCGTAGCCAAAAAAGGTGCTCAGCAGTCATAATAGTACGAGTGCTGATGATAAGCTCCGAAACAGCACTTCTATGTTTCTTTTCTTCTCTCATACAATGCCGGCATTGTGTATACATGGTCACCAGATGATGCAATATCCATCTAAAACAAAAACCTTTCCGCTATGCATTCAAATCGCACCCAGTGTAAAACCTCGTAAATATTGATATGATTTGAGGCTCCAAATTATTATACTGTGGTTCACTTTATTGGTGTCTAGGAATGTGGCTAATACGTCTGTAATTTAATGATTCCAAAATTTTGGTCTAGATTGCACTGCAGTAGTGTTGTATGTATATGTAGTGAGGTAAAGCATTTGATCCCTGCTGATCTCTGTAGTTTGCCCACTGACAAAGAAATGACCAGCCCATACCCTTAACGTTGATTATTGTAGCCGTAGAAACAGAATAATAACAAGAAGTTCAGAAGATAGTTCCAAGATGTCCGCCCCTCCGTACCCCTGTTTCTCCTACGCGGATCCCTGCTCGTCCTGTTATGCCCAAGGTCCGCTTGACCACTTGCCTTTGGGACCACGGTATGACTCCACCCGATTTGGTCTGCCTCCTCTCTCAAATAAAACTGTCTAAATCATGTATTCATTCCCATCCATCTCTCACTTACCTCCATTTGTTAATGTGACAATAGGTATACTGGGTGTTTCTAAAAAACACATTGAATGTAAATCTTGTCTGTTACTTTATTATAAAAACTATGCATTTATTAAAAATATTCATAGAGTTGTTAAACTATATTTGCTGTCTGTCAGAAATCATATCAGGGAATCTACCATTCATAATATGTTAGATATAATACATTTTTATAATGTCATAAGGTTGGAAAAGAAGATCAGCTCAATGAGAGGTACAAAAAAGATTATAAGACTGATTGAGGCACCACATGTAAATGTGTAACTTGTGGTGTATAAATATTTGTGTGTAGTGTATTTACACCACTTATGAGGATATATACAGCCAATTAAAATACTATATGTGTGTGTATTCATTCAGCAATATTTGATAGAAAAATAAATTTACAGACTAGGGGGAATCAAAACTGAATCTGATGTATATGTTATAGATCCTTTAATTCGTCAACGCAACATCAACCCCTTAATTTTTCTTGGTCCAAATTTTAATTTACAATTTTTGCAAATATCTAATTAATTTTTCTCTGGGAATGTCCTCATGAATGAACTACCTAAATCTAAATAACTAGCCCGTCCCGCAAACTTCGTGAGATTATCCGCTAGAGCCGTAGTACTAGAAGTCACTTCTATAACATTCTGCTTAGAGCGGCAAGTAGCGTTAGAGGCCTATTTTGCCTGTATAATCCGGCTGTTAGGATAGATTTAGAGGCCTTGCTTCGGCTTATAAATGCGATATAAACGTGTCTCGCTTTTATGGCTTTGTAGCTGATTATAGAGGCAAAGCGCTAATCTTGATGTACCTTTCTCCTTTACCATTCTACGCTGAATTTGTTTGCTGGGAAGTCCTAGCTCTAGAAGTATAGGCAAACACTGATCTCCAGTATATCCACGGTTGCAATAGATGCGTCAATTACAATTTAAAGCTTTACAGGGTGGGCTTTAGCTTTTCACGGTAAGATATGTGTTGATAAACTTTGCTCAACTCAAAATAAAAATAAATACTCTGTGTGTGTACTTCAGGTTGCCCTGTTTTATGTTGTATTGAGTCTCAAGATCCTAACAAATCATATACAAAACAGAAAAAAACACCTTTCACAGCACTGTACATGCAATTGCAGTCCTTCACTAATGTAATGGATGTGATGGATCATGTTGAAAGTGCAGCATCCTTTTAATTGCACCCTAACATCTACACACCACCACTATCTAGTGGAGGCCTAGTCCTAATGCAGAATGCCCTGGAATACATAAAACCTTATTTTTCCTTGAACATTGCAAACAGCCCCCATAATATCTCTGCATGTTTGTAGCTCCAATAGTTCAGTGATGACAACTTATGTACTGTAATGATTTATAATCCCACTATCCAGCGTCTCCCGCGTGGGAGTTCTTTTTAAGTCTGGTTATTTCTGTAGACTCCTATTACGCTTGGAATACAAACTGATTTATTTGAAATTATCTGTTCAAGTATACCAATAAATCTTGTCAACACATGCAATGAGTTGTGTTTGCTTGGTTGCTACTTTATGGGAGATCAAATAATGCATGTAAGTAAAGAAAATCAGTTTTATAAATACTTTTATAAATGTGTTGGAAAGTTTCCAGTTTGGTCTGGCTTGTATGGAAATTTTACACAATGTTTCTAAAGACTGATAACTAGCTACAAAGTTTCTTCCTCAAGTTTTTCTTTTTGACACTCTGTTGTGCTCTTCTGTTCATTAGGGCTCTAAAAGTACATACATAATCAGATTTATTTTGAAATTCATACACAGCCCACCACATATAGGATGGACAGGTTGAAAGTTCTGATTCAATAAAAATAAATGCCAATATCAGCTGATTGAGTTAAAAGTCGTAACCAAACTGGCACCCCACCTTTCATCTCACTATCTATAGAGTTTTATAACTTACTCACTGCCCGTTTGTCTAAACAAGCTTCACATAACAAACTAGACTGTTGGAAACTAAAGACAGTTAGTATTACTAAGAAGACTCCTAATTCCAATTTTGTTTTGCTATTGATAATAAACTCTACACATCTTCTAATTATTAAGTCATATCAAAAAACCAAACAAGCTTTAAGTTTGAGCCTATATATGGAAAGTGAGTCACCACTGAGTCTCGCCCTTAAGTCCATGTATGAAAATGTGTCCATTAGGCCCAGGCTCCCATGACCCTGTGTAGGATAAGTAAATAGATAATAAATATGTCCATATTTTTTCTTACACAGAAGAAATTCTCGATTCTAATATATATTTAACAAAATTAAACCCAACTAAAAAATCTACAAAATTATCCTTTTAGCAAAATCTTCAAACTTTTCATTCTTAGTTTATATTATAATGTTTTTAATTTACTTAGCATGCCCTTTGATACAAAAAGAATATATTGAAGTCATTATCATGGCTGGATTTGGATGTTGTCAAAAGGTGGGCGATTGATTTTAATAGGAAAAATAGAGCACATCACACACAACACTGTTGCCAACTTATTAACAATAAAGTAAAAAGACTACGGACCCAACTGAAAATGTCCACAAACACCATCAAGGGAAGGGGCCTGCTGCAAAATAGTCCCCTATGTATAGAGACTTTTGGGACACCTTCTTTTCCAAACTGTTGCCACAAAGCTGGAAATACCCTTACAGAATGTAACTTACATGCTCTAGCATTACAATTTCCCTTCACTGAAACTAAAAGACCAAACATGTTCGAGCATGCTCCTACTAATCTGCTAGAGTACTTGGACTAAAGAAAGATCCTGAGTAGCTGGCCACACCACAATATAACCATCAGTGACACCAATCACTGACTCAGAAGATCAGCACTTATATAAGGTGATTGCTGGCTGAGAAAGTGGTACTTGTGCAGAACCTGGTGGTTTGAGTAGTTCATCACCTGACTGCTCTAGGACAATAGAATGGCTCTGCTGCCATAAAGTTAATGGGGTGTCTAACTGGTAGAGGCTCGCATGTATGCAGCCCTCTGTTTCTCTTTCCCTCTCTCTCCCTTTCATCTGACCCACTTCTTCCTTTTTCCTGCTCTGGAAATGGGTACAGCTCTTCCCTGTCTTCTCTGTCTTTGGTTTCTATAATCCCTCCCCTTCTTTGACCCTTCTACCTCTCTCTCCCTGTATTCGTCTTAAGGCGAAAGCTGACCGGGCTTTCGCTTAGCTATATTCCTAGGCTTTTTAATATTCTCCTCTTCACTATTAGATTTCCGCTTCTGTGTTTAGACTTTCTTTGGAATACCCATTTGTATTTTTTATGTTTTAATTGAGGATGTACATTTTCTGGCTTGGTCTTGCTTACCCTCTTTTATCCATCCATCCATCCATCTTCTACTGCTTACCTTTCAGGGTCAAGGGAACCTGAGCTCATCCCAGGAGCATCAGGCCTATGGAAGCTACCACGTAAAAGGACAACTACACACACACTCTCACATCCATTCATACACTATGCTTACGCTCTTAGACACCTTCAATCAGCACATCCAATTGTTTACCTTTTTAATTTGTTTTTTTAATTTGATTTATATCGCTAGCCAATGCCATATGGTGGAGTAAGGCCAACGTAATTCCTGGTACGCCACAAGAGGTCTACTCAGACTGGAGCTGGGATGGCAGTATGCCTGGTAGTATCGTGTGAGATTCAAGGACAAAAATAGAGAATAAGGCAACCAACTCCACGCCAACCATCTTCTTACTTTTTAGGGACAAATTAACTGCCTATTTCAGACATTGTTAAAGCGAAGCTTATGGATTGGCCCGAGGGTCGGTGCGGTATGTAAGCATTGGCTGGGAAGGCACTGCCTGTGTCGATTCCGCCTGCATCAGGGAGAACTGAGGTGGTGGGATACTCATTGGGGATTTCCTGGAGTAGCCTCACAGCACAATGAAACCCTCATGTAATCCTGTCTTTGTCAAGTGCCTGGTTAGAAGAGGGCATACGGCAGGATACCTTAATGAGGCAAGATACCTGGATGGTCTGGAGTGGGGCCTCGGATCAAAAGACTATAGGCTCACTCGCCGCTGGCCACTGAGTTGACGACAACAGTGAAATACACAAGGATACCACAATTCTGTTTAACTTGTATATTGTGTAAAGCCACCCAATAGGAAAAATACTAAACAGTAAGGAAATAAAATAAATGAAATAAATATACAATTTTAGAATACCAAACTTATATCCTAAGCGAACAGTTATCAGAAGAACACAGTGTTTGTAAGACTAAACAACAAATTAACACAACTCCTTCAACAAATGTGGATACTCCAAATTAGATCACCCTGAACAACTAACTTGACTCAAACTCGGGTCGTGTAGGAGACAGAGTCCACAGTCCCACGGCTTTATAGAGCACCGAGTCAGTGCAGGTCTGAGTGTCCTCCTCCAAAGGAAACAAGTGTCATCGCACATAGTTCTACCTGGATCCCTTGGGCCAATAGGGAAACTAACGAGCTCTCTGACGTAGCTGAAACTGCAACCTCCTAGCTGCAATCAGGCTCTCAGAATAAGCTGGGTTGGCTCGCCATCCATTACGGGAACAATTCTCTGAGGTTATCCAGAATCTTCGGAGACGGGTTGACTCCACCGTATCCGCTGGTCAATCAACATCTGAACTCAAATAAAAACTGACCTATAAGGAAAGACCACATAAAAATTAATTAACAGCTAACATGGTCTGTATAATAGGAGTTAATATAAATAACTCAGTAACCACATTCAAAAACTTAATTTAACATTTACATAAAATAATTAAACATACATCTCAACGGAGCCCCCACTCACCAGTGGTAGCAGTCCTATACAGAATAATAGCATTAAATATCCTGTTTTATCAGTTAATATATACACAACTTATTAACAAAGTTAAACACCCTAGCGTGAGCATACAGCCTACCAGCTAGCATAAAGCAACAACAGCACGGGAGACTAGCGCCTTTTATACATGAGGCATGGAGACTAGCACCTTTTATACTGAGGGCAACAATCTCCAACTGTAATAACAGGACGTGTGTGTGTGTGTGTGTGTCAGCAGAATTGGGCCAAGTGTGATCTATGTAAAAGGCTGTGCGTTGCTGCTCTAGAAGAATGGCTGCCGCCATGTAACATCTACATTGTAGCAGGAGTGCTTTATAGTCATCTCACTGTTACAGGTACACACGCACATCTCACTGTACTGTAGGTACATGTATGTAAAGTGTTTGTAGTGCGTCACTGCTAATGACATGTGGGTGTATTGTGATTACTGTAACTGTAATTACCTTCTCTCAGGTGTTGAATTCCAGTTTGTTATTTGTAGCATGCTGCAGATCTGGATTATCTGCCTGTCACGATGTTGAATCTGATTGGTTGATCAGTACAAATATTTCAAAAAGGGACCCTACAGATAAATGTGGTTATTTGAGGTGAATGTGATTGGTTGATTTTGTTGCTCTCCTGCTGCCTGAAAGCTGAAACACACATTTGCTTATTGTCTTCACATCAACACTCTGGAATTAATTCTGTCTTCTTTTCATTGTGAGTCCAATCCTGAGAATCACCTGGATCACTCCTTCAAAAGTTTACACACAGGTGTAATGTATATAATCCTGACCTCAGCGTGGATCCGTCCTGCAGGAGGGATTTTGTAAGTTAATTTTTTAAATTTGCTGCATTATTATAATTGTTTGATTTTAGATCTTCGAATGAAGAGAATTTCGAATAAAATTGTAAGATCCTAGAACCAAAGTAGAAACACTGCACATATACTCTGTGTTTGTGTGTATATATATATTATATATGTCTCACACACAGAGAGCATTTTATTAGGAACATAATACCAATACCTCATGTAGGCGGTTTGCGCTCTCAAAACAGCCCCCGACTCTTCATGTGGCCAATGGGTCTCCACAAGATTTGAAAACATTCCTGTGAATTCTGTCCATGGTGACATGATTGCATCAAGCAATCCCTACAGATTTTTCAGGTGTGAAAAACCCCAGGAGATCAGTAGTTGTAGAAATTCTCAAACCAGTCTCATCCGGCACCAACAATCGCTCCACTGTCAAAATCACCCAGATCACATTTTCCCTGTTCTGATAGTTCGGTGTGAACGTTACCCGATGCTGCTGACCCGAATTTTATGGCTGATAATTTCATGAATGAATGCACAGGTGTTCCTAATAAAGTGCTTTGTTTGTTTATGCATGTATAAAACTGCACACAGTATACCTGAGACTAGAGATTTTATTTATACATAGCAAAGGGTCCTTCCAAATATTGTTAGTTTAGTTTATTACTGTTTACTGCCCTTAGTCGTGTGTGTGTGTGTGTGTGTGTGTGTGTGTGTGTTTGAGGTTAATATGAATCTTGGAGAGCTTATGTTAAAATTGAAGATAATATTAAATTAAAATGTTAGGAAATGTTACCGTTGACGTTTTAGGAGTGAGGAGTTGTATCAGCTTTTAAAAGTTAATTTCCTTCCTGTTTAAACTTGTGACGCCATCTGCTGGAATCTGACTCTGAAAGATGTGTGTCACTCGTAGTATTGTAGAAACGTTCGCTTATATTATCCGGTTGATATTATCCGAAGGTCCCTGTTTCTCCTGTACAGCGGTCTCCCCCTTATTTCTACTGCTTGTCTTTACAGAAACATTACAACAACCATTAAGCCTAATGTTTTCATGCAAAGAAATCTTAAAATACACTTTAATAGTTTTCACTGAGTGCGGACTGCACTGTTTAACCTCCGTGCCATTAGAAAGCGCTATTATAGTGTTAAGGAAAGAATGTTAAACTTCTAACTAGCTTTATTGTTTGTTTCCTACTTACTGTTTGAACTTGTAGAAATTCTAAGCATATTTTTAAAGCTAGTCTTAACTTTTGACTGAAAAATTATAAGCTAATAAAAACTGCAGTTTTCTGATGCGTGTTGTTTTATTTCCAGTTTCTAACGGTTTTTAATCAAAGCCCACTTGTAGTGGAAATATGTCTCTGAAAACTATTTCGTAGAATTAGTATAATACTAACTGTACTACTACTCTGCTAAAACAATGAATCTTATTAGGTAATCAGTCTCGAGCTCAGGATCAAACCAGGGATCCTGGAACAGAGACTTCTCCATGGCACCTTTTTCATTTGTAAACTGAATTAGGAATTGGGCTTCAGCTCACCTCAGCACTAACAAATTCAACATGGATACCAAGTCAATGAGCCTGATTTTTCAGCTACAGCCAGTGACACCGGATGGAAATGGAAGTGGCTGTTTGTGTTCTAATCCTGCAGGTAACTGGACATGATTGTAACATTTACGTGTGTGGAGACGTATGACGCCATGGGCCCACACAGACACAGCTGGGAAAGTGTTTATTACTGAGTTCATCTGTGCTTTGTTTTCAACATACAGCATTGGTGTGAGTGAGCCAGGTTCACAGTGAGTGATCTGCCTTGGCCAATGAAAGCTTGTGCTTATTGCTTCACCTGAGCTGGAGGATTATGTCTAATGTGTGTACAAAGGAATTCGGCTTAAACCCAGGTGGCAGTACAGCTGTGCAAAAGCTGATGCTCACGCTTTCACATTTCTGGCAGGCATTCTGAGTGAATTTTCAACACTTCAGATGGTGAGGCTATCACACACACACACACACACACAGACTTTCACTCACACATACTCACACACATATATTTACACACAATCGCACTTTCACATACACACACACTCACATATACTCACACTTCTGTAGGTCACTGTTTGTGTGTGAAGGTTCTGTGTCGCCACCTGCTGGTCTGATTTAGAGCATTACACACCGTCGAGCTTGGTAAATGTACTTTAATCAATCCATCCATCCATCTTCAATACCGTTTTATCCTCTTCTCAGGGTCACAGGGAAACCTGGGCTCAAACTCGGAAGCCAATATGTACTTTAATAAACTTTTTATATATTGTAGTTAATTCTCATAGATTTCAATAATCATCAAGGGATGATCAATTAATTACTATTTTGACCATTTATTATCTGATTAAGTGATACACGAAGATGTACTATTATTATTATCCATCTATCCATCTGTCCATCTTCTACCGCTTATCCTTTTCAGTGTCGTGGGGAAACCTGGAGCCTATCCCAGGGAGCATCAGGCACAAGGCAGGGTACACACTGGACAGGGTGCCTATTGTTATTATTATTATATATTATTATTATTATTATTATATATTATTATTATTATTATTATTATTAACAGGATCTGTCTTTGATTATTGCAGTTTGCTGCTTTTTATTGTGATTAATTGTAATTATTAACTCAGTTAATCCCTGCAACACTTTAATGTATTTTAGGAAAACACAGGTTGTTTCAGAAGAAAGCATATCGTAGGTTCTCTACTACATCCGGTTCTCAGCTGTGAGGTTCTTGAGCTTAGAGCAGTAGGTGAATACGCAATAAAAATGACTGAATTGGGAGAACAAATTCTGATCTATATAATGATGAGAAGGAACCACGTGACCACGCGCCTCCACAATTCTCCATTTAAAAAAAAAATTTTGTATCCGAATATCATTTTTATTTGTTTTTCCCTCTGTGTCCTAAGGATTTCATTTACGGAATAAATGATCCGTGTGTGCTATTTGAATTATTAAGTAGTGAGAAAAAATCACAAGATAACAAAGAACAAATAATTAGGCCTGACATCCGATCCCCGAAAATTCCCATTAGCGTAAAACCAAAGACATCTGGGAAAGGGGAAGCTACCATGGACTCCTTAAGCAGGACTCTTTTCAAAGAGACCTGTCTGAGAGAATGAGGACAGGAGGAAGGTGGAGGACGGCGAAGTGACCAGTGATAGTGTGTGTGAGAGGTTTTTATACACAGTCTGTATACACACCACCATCTTCATCACTCCTTCATACTGCTACAGTAATCGATAGATCGATAGATCGATAGATCGATCAACGATCGATTGATAGATCCTCAAGGGGAAATTCAAGGTCCCAGTAGCTCAAAACATCACACACGTATACAACATACAATAAAATAAAATATATGCAGAATACACAAAAAATGGCTCATAAAGAACAATAGAACAATAAAAACAGTCAAATATACCAATCACGGATTCCCAGACTGAGAATTAAAGGTAGGGTATATACATGGGCGTCAATATAGTCCATAAACAGTATAAATAGTAGAACAATCACACAGTGAGCCAATACACAACATTGTTGTAAGAGGTCATTGAAGTGTATGAGGATGTATGAAAAGGCGAAGAGGCAGATAGACTATGCAGAGAAGTCTATCTCACCTCTTCCTTTAAGTGAAGCATTGAAGAGTTGTATAGCCCTAGGTACAAAAAGACTTCCTCAGCCTGTCAGTTGTGCATGGCAGTGAGCGTAGCCTCCAGCTGATCGAGCCTTTCGCTTTTATGGAAAGTGTTATGGAGTGGATGACAGTCATTGTCCAGAATATTCATCAATTTGCTCAGGGTCCTTTTGTCTGACACTGAAGTGATATACTCCAGTTCCACCCCCACAACAGAGCCAGCTTCTCCTTACCAGCCTGTCCAGTCGTCCAGCATCCTTCTTCTAGTGCTTCCTCCCCAGCATACCACAGCATAGAAGAGGCAACACCAGACTGGTAAAACATCCAGAGGAGCTTGTTGCAGACATTGAAGGACCGCAGCCTTTTCAGGAAGTACAACCTGGCTCTGCCCTCTTTCTTGTACAGTGCCTCAGTGTTAACTGACCAGTCCAGTTTATTGTCCAAATGTATTCCCAGATACTTGTAAGTGTTTACCACCTCTACCTTAACCCCCAATGGTGACTGGCAGCAGAGCGGGGCTTAGACTTCCCAAAATCTACCACCATCTCCTTGGTCTTAGCCGTGTTGAGTGTAGGTGTTAGTTTGCGCACCATTGCACCAAGTCCTCCACCAGGCTCCTGTACCTCCTCCTGCCCATTCCTGATATATCCCACGCATTGTGGTATCGTCCGAAAACATCTGCATGTGGCATGACTCTGTGTTATAGCAAAAGTCAAACTTGTACAGTGTGAACAGGACTGGAGAGAGCACTGTTCCCTGTGGAGCTCCGGTGCTACTGATCACAGTGTCAGAGAGGCAGTTCTTCAGTCTTACGTACTGTGGCCGCTCTGTCAGATAGTCTGCAATCCACGATACTAGGTGAGCATCCACACCAATCTGCAGGAGCTTGTCACCCAGTCTGAGGGGTTGAATGGTATTAAAAACACTGGAGAAATCAAAGAACATGATTCTCACAGCACTTTTCCCCTTGTCTAGGTAAGCATGCATCCTGTGCAGGAGATATGTGATGGCATCATCCACGCCCACTCCCTCCCGGTATGCAAACTGTAGCGGATCTAGTGCAAGACGTACCTGGGGTCTAAGTATCCCCAAAACCAGCCGCTCCATGGTCTTCATCAAATGTGATGTTAGAGCAACTGGCCTGTAGTCATTAAGCTCACTTTGATGTGACTTCTTGGACAGGGATAAGACATGATGTCTTCCACAATGTTGGAACTCTTCCAAGACAAAGACTCAGGTTTAGATGTGCTTCAGTGGCTCCCCAGTTCAGAAGCACAGACCCTTGACACAGTCTGTCACACCCGGCTGCCTTCCTAGGGCAGAGTCTTCCTAGCGGTCCTCTAACTTGATCTGCCGTGATTTTATGGGAGGAGAGGAGAGGGAGAGGGAAGGGGGGAGGGGATGGGTGAGCCTGCACGGGGTGTCTGGTGTCTGAAGAACGGTGACTAGTGACCAACGTCGGTGTAGTCACATTCATTGTCACCTTGTGAGGGTGGAATACATCAGCCTTTAATGGTGGGGGTACGTAGTGCACCGAAAGTGAGAGGGGAGGTGTGAGTTGAACAGGCAGACAAGCACGAGCAGTGTCTAAATCAGCAGAGGGTAGTGGACAGTCCACTGCCATTGGAGCTGGAACAGGGAAGTCGAACCGATTGTAAAAGTGGTTCAACTGATTCGCCCTATTCGCCCCCAGGTCTCCCTTCACAGAACTGCCACTCTTTCCCAGTCCAGTGATGGTCTTCATTCCATCCCAGACCTCCTTCACATTGTTCTCTTGCAACTTCTGTTCTACCTTCTTTCTGTATTCCTCCTTAGCCTCTTTCAGCCTGGCTTTGAGTTCCCCCTGTACGCGACTCAGCTCTGCCTGATCCCCCTCTCTGAACGCCATCTTTTTCCTATTGAGAAGGGACTTGACGTTGCTGGTTATCCAAGGCTTGTTGTTTGGAAAGCAGCGTACAGTTCTTGTGGGAACAACTATGTCCATACAGAAATTCAGGTGGTCAGTTGTACAATGTGTGACCCACTCCAAATCCTCTCCATTTTGTAGCACGCTCCAGTCAGTGGACTCAAAACAGTCTCTCAAAGCCTCATCCACCCCCGTTGTCCACTTCCTGAAGGTGCGAGTGACAACCGGTAGCCTTTGTACTTTTGGTTTGTAAAATGGTTGAAGATAAATGAGGTTGTGGTCTGACTTTCCCAGTGGGGGAAGGGGGTTGGCACTGTATGCATCCCTCACGTTTGCATACATGAGGTCTATTGTCCTGTTCTTCCTGGTAGGGCAATCAACAAACTGGTAGAAATTAGTGAGGGTAGAATCCAGTGTTATGTGGTTGAAGTCGCCAGAGATCGCAAAAAAGCATCTGTGTGTTGAGGTTTGGAGCCTTGCAATTGTAGAATGAACGACGCCACATGCCGCTGTCCGGAAGGGCTCGTGGCAGAACGTAAACGCAGACAACAATGGTATGCTAAAACTCCTCGCAGTAGTACGGTCAAGACTAACTGCCATTAACTCCACATTTTTACAACACACAGTCTCTTTAACTGTAATGTCCGGGATTGCACCATCTGTTGTTTATGTACATCACCAATCCACCTCCCTTCTTTTTCCAGAAAGTTTAATGTCTCTGTCCAGACGAGCCACACTAAAGCCAAGCAGCTCAACGTTAGTACTGGGGATGCAGCTAGTTAGCCACCGCCTCTGTAAGGCATCTCAGGCTACATTCCCTATAACAACTTCAGATTCCTTACCAGGGCACTCTAGCTCGCAGTCTTGTTAGTGAGTGAATTCACGCCCCCATCACCATCGATGGAACTGCAGGCTTGAATTTCCGCTTGAATAACCACTCGCTCCCGCTGCTTATTCCTCACTTTGAGTCCCGCCTACAGCCCTGAAAGCACCATAATTCCTCGGACGCATGCGCAGCAGCACCTCACCAGCACTCCCTCCATAGTGCGAGCAGCTGATTCCTTGTATACACCGGTTTGTTGCGGCCCGGCTAGAGTGTTTTAATAATAATTTATCCATAGGATAGAATAAAAACTACTCCCTGAAAGTGTGTAGTCTTAACAACTTCTAAAACTTGCAAGGTAAAGAAAAGAATAAACAAAAAAAAAACACTACGGAGCTACATGGATTGCTGCCACTCTTGGCAGCGCATGCGCAGAAGAACAATTTCTGGTGGTTATTATAACAGTAAAAGGCTCACAACTGTGTAGCACCTTACCATCTCATTTAAAAATAAAAATAACTTTCACTACACAAGTAAAACAGACTAAACAACCACAGAAGCGTAAACACTAAACATCTTTTGATGGGCTTCTACATGCCAAACCGTCACACATTGTATTCCTACGTTAATGCTATGTACGCTATATGCGCCACGACAGCCTTGTGGGCAAACTCATACACGCATTCGGTTCGGGTTTTATACATTTTAATGTTGATCTTATGCCATTTTAATGTTGATTTTAAAAATCCTTATCTAGGAGAAAGGGCTGCAAATAAACTACACCTTGTTTGAATTACATCGTTGTACCTTTTTTTCTGTGTCTAACAATATCTAAATCTGTATGGTGTAACATGTACCTCTGTCAAATCTACTAAAATAAGATGAAGAGAAGGTGATAACTGCAATACATAGAGAATCCAACTTTATTATGCAAAGTGGAAGTAAGCTATTTTCTGTGAATCGGCAAGATTTCCAAATCATTAGCTGCTATAGGTAAACAACTAGGCTAGAAGAATAAATTGCAGTAAAAATTTGTACTGCATACCAGTGGTTTATGATTAGGATAATACATGAAAATATTATCATAAATACCAAGCCGCCAAGGGCTGTGTTGTTACAACTGAAATAACTGCAAGTAAATGACACCAGAAGCCTCACACCTATATTATTATAGTATTACATGCTATGCCACTCATACATTAAAAATAAGGTAGATACGAGAGAGCGAAGTAAGACTTGCCTTTTAGCTAATGTGCCGAGTATGGAAAAAAAATCTGTAGAGTGCCTTGACAAAAGGTAGAGTTTTTGTACATTTTGGGATAACCACTAACTCGCCATCTACATCTGAACTCCCATCCTCACTGCTGTCTCTTTGTGGGATTGAAGAGGTCAGAACATCCATCTGAAAAAACAAGAACAGACTAAAAGTGAATTGTAATAATGAAGTCATAGCAGTGGTTTTGTAATGAACTACATTTTTACTGGAGAGGTAAAGAAGTGAGACGTGTTAAAACTTACCCTTATCCACCGCTCTTCCTTGTTCCTTGCTTTGTCTCTGTGGGACACTCACAGAAGTAGATGTGGGAGTTTCAACTATAAAAGGTAATCAAATAGTGCTTGACTATCCAAAAGTCATAAGTACATGGACAACTTTTAATTAAAAGATCTCAACTAGTAATATACAGTAAATAATAAACTTGATCTACTGTTGTCAGTTATTATACTGTTGACCAAAAAAATTGAATGGTTTACTCTAAAAGTAACCCCAGTGGCTAATCCACTAGTAATTTCAAACGAAGATATGACTCACACAATACAACTGCATTGGTGATTAAACGGAGTGCATACATACCACAGACAGAAGGGTCAGTGTGCTGAGGTTCTTCCATCTTAAGGTCTCCGTGCGTGTTGCTCCATTGCAAACAGAAGCTTACTTATCTTGGCAATTTGAAATGTTTTGAGTCTGTCTGTAAAAGTCACGGTGAACTCTTGATCTCATGCCCCATAAAACTTGCAACTTGCTCCAGCTCTTGTTCACTAAGGTCCAAGAGTTGACAGTGTGCCAACCTGTTTTCTTAATTTAGTTGACCTTAGGAGTTCATGGTTTTCTGCCCCTACTTTCTTCTGTGTATTTTCTCAGTCACATCCACGCATGTTTGTTATCATACCAGGTCTTGCAAAGAGATCGGGATTATCAGCAGGTACACCAGCTTCTTCTTGTTTGAACCAACGAATCAATTGACTCCATTCTCTCAGTCAAGAAAAACTGGAACCTTCTTTACTTGTTTCCCGTGATTTCAATACGGGTTAATAGCTTGCTTAGCTCCTTTTCTAATGGTGACAAGGTTTCATAAATGTCCTCATTAATGGCACTTCTGCTTGCTTTCCTGTAGGTCTCAAGAGTCAAGCATGCTTCCCTTCACACCGCTTTTGTTGAAGATATCGAGCGGCCAGAACAGTCTCGCTTAATGTCTTGTATGTACCCAAATTCAACTGTTGTGTCAATTCTCCTCTTGCTTCATCATCTGCCTTCCTGAGATGGTCTCGCAGAGCAATAACATTTTTGGGTGAGTGGAAATGTCATCTTGTTTATTCCATCTTTTCCCGTATGGTTTGGTGAGCAGTGAAAGAAACCCTGTTCCTCCAGTTTTTCTCCAGAAGTTCAGAGAGCTTATTTTCTTTCTTCTCTGCCACATCATCATTTATAAGAGTCTGACCAATCAGAACCTCCACAGCCCCTTTTAAGACAGAATCCAATTTTGACTGCTGTTGAAGATTTTCAATATAAATTTTTGCCTGGATTAAACTGTATAAGACACTTGGGCAACAAGCTGAAATTTTGATGGTGCACACAAATGTTCAAAATAATTGACAGTCTTATCCATATCTTTAGCTACTAACGTGAATCGGCTAAGCTCCCTCATTCTTTGTGCAATGTACTGGTGCTTAGACTTCACACAACCATGTTTTGCATAAAGTGATTCTCCATATTTGCAAATCCAAGAATCACTCCTGATGTGAAAGGATACATCATCTTGTCTCTTGTTGTTGTTGATGCTCTGACATCCGTCTGAAGAAGCTACTATTGGAAGCAGGCATGCAGCAGCACGACTCTTGTACTCTCCCTCATCTAGTTTTTATTTCTCTCATTGGTCACACACGTACGTACTTAGATTTGCACAAGGACTGATGTCCCCACAGGTCATTTTTCCTGAACATTCCAAAACAATATGTGCACGGCAAATAATCCTTATTAACAGAAGCTTTATCAGATGGCTGTTTCCAGGTCACTATGTGTCGTCCTGCCTTTTTCCAGAACTTTGGTTATTGTGTGTTAATGGCTCCTTTGTTGTGCAACTTTTCCAAAAGAAGCTTTCTTTCTATTGATTTTAATGGAAAGCTGAAGGCATATGCCACATCTTTGACCCTCCATATGCTTTCTCCAAATGCCTTGAGATCTTTAATTGTGATTTGCCACGTAGTAGAGGCACAATGTCTTTTGTCCCATGCTCGCTTATGGTCTTCCCTTTTGTACAAATTTTTAGGGTCATGGTTGGTTTTACCTTTTATTTGTTTTGTTTATCTCGAGTTCTTGGTGTCTTTTCAGATAAGTAAAATTTTTTTTTTTTTTTTTAATGGTGCACTTGCTGATCATCATCACTCAAATTTGTATCTGACTTTCAAGATATTCTTTACTGGGCAGTTCTTAAATGAACCTTTTGTCTTGGCTCAAATCTTCCACATCACTGGATGATGACGCACTGTGATCTGCTTAGTAATCTGTGCTGATACTGCACAGCTGTGATAATTCAGAGTCCAAGGAATCAATCGCTGGCTGCTCATGAATATCGCCAAGCTGTAAGTTCAAAGTATAATCATCATGAGTTAAAGTCTAACTTTAAAGAGACTTCACCACCATTATTTTGACGTATGAACTATCTGACTTACTGATACTAAACAAGGTCAATTGTAAATGTGTATTATAACAGTACATTACCAAATTAATAAAAGTTACAGAGCTTAGCCGACCACTCTTTATTACGTGAAAGGACATGACACTTTTAATTTCCTGTGCAGAAATATTTCAGTTGCTTAAAACAGCTACAAACTTGCTAAAAGTCTAAAACTACAATTATGAGATTAAAATGCACATGTTTTGTCTAGGCTCCAAGTTCCAGCACATTCAGCATGAAAATAATAAATAATGTGCTTCTATTTCTAATGTTCATAAAACCCTGTGTGTAGTCATTAGCCGTGTAACTGTGCATACAAGTACAATATAATGTTTTATCTTGTCTCATATACATACAAAAAATTTCATTTAAAAAAAAGGTTCATTTTTGATTCTCAGTATGGTTCTTTTCATCACTAAATAAATATTTTTACTCTTATTTTTTAAGTAGTAGATTGAGAAGATGATTAGCATAAAATAAAACTAATAATAAGCAAACTATATAAACTCCATAATTCACAGGAAATCAAGGTAAAACATCAATAAAATAAACTCAGATGAATGAAGGATACAGACAGATTCCTGGTGACATCTTTCATAGCATTTAATAACATTTTAATTCCTTCATATTCTTACATATAGAACCTCTAATATAATCTCCATTATTTAATGTCAAATTGAATGTGCTAAAGCACAGAGCCTATGGAATGGTCCAGATACCTGAGGTCTTATGTCTGACTGTGCCCAGAAAACAATTAGTCTTCTATTTGGAGTATTAAGTATTAATTCATCATGGAGACTGAACATAGTCTATTAATGTGCAGGGACGCCATGAAACAGTACAGTTTCAGCCATCTTCCATCCTGACATCTTGTATCTCCACCACTTGTAAATGATAACCACTGTAGCCTACAGACATGTAGCTGTCCTAACAGACCTGAGGATCTGATCTAGCAGCTTTACTTCAGTTTAAGTACTTTCTACAACACGCATCACACTGGATCTCACAATCAGTTATTATATTATCCCTAACTTATTATGATTCCAGATCTGGGATTAATTTCACATGTTATGTTTCATTTGTAAAATTCCTTCCTAAAATTTTATTACAATTACTAACAACTGCTTCAAAAGATTTTGTAAAGGCACATACCCGTGTTGAACTTTCTTCCACTGCTTCCTGGACACCAAAGAGAAGATGTAATAAACCTTTTATTTTTTATTTTTTATATTATCAGTTTAAACCAAATAAATCCAGTCACAGGCAACAATAAGGCAATACAGTAATGTTTTTAGTATCTCATTCATCTGTTTACATGACAATTAAGACTTTAAATATAAATGATATACCACATACAAATTATATTTATACATATTCTGTATAAAATGACGATATATCATGGTCACTTGTTAATTTTTTCAGATAATCCGATGTAAAGAAACAAAGACCGGTCCAGTGACTTGTCTTAATTATTACTGCAGTTCAGATTCACCAGTCAGTAATTCTGTAGTTTATTAACTTTTCTACCTGGTGACAATTTGTTCTTAAACTTGACTCTAGTCCATCTCGCTCCATGAGTCTCTGGTATACTGATAGCTTCTGTCCATATGCACACCGCCTCTAATACAACACCCACCCCTACGTAAAAAAAATATAAAGCTACGGTTCTACAGAAATACCCGTAAGTGAGGATGATAGAATCTTCCCTGCACTGTAAAGGTTTGTGAAAATCGTCATGCCCCGATTATGATGAGATCTCAGCCGCCTAGTCTTCTCCTGAATCTCTCCAGGCCGCTGCTCAAGCCAGCCATTTTAGGTCAAGATGCAGTTAAAACCTCAGCAGGGGGAGGAATTGGGCGGTACCAATTAGAGCCTCACTGAGGCAGAAAAGTGCATCACAATATTCTCCATTTCTCAACTCTCACCTCACAGGCTTAGAGTGTTTGAAATAAAGGAAGGTTGACATTTATTAATGCAGTTAACTTAAAACCTCAGCAAAACCTAAATTCCACTATATACAGTAGTGCAAAAAATAGTCTGATGTTTTAATTAGAAGAGTACAACATTTAATTAATACTGTTACAAGTCATGCATTTTGTCACTTATCATGACGTAAGGGACGATGAGACGGATGCAAGCGCAGTTAGAATGAGAATTTTATTTAAAGAACGACAGGCAGACAAATCCAAAACGTGATCCAAAAACATAATCCAAAAACATGCAAGAGGTCCGCGATCTGCCAACAGGCATAAACTTGGGCAAGGCAGGAATCAAGGTTGTGGTCACAGAAAACTGGGTCGAGATGCGAAACAGGAAACACAGCGAGGGACTGGTAGCAGAGAAACCAGTGAACTAAACTAACGCGCGCAAACATGACCTGAACTATGACGATGACTATGAATCTAAACATGAAACTATGAACTGTGGTTAACTATCGTAATCTCTTATCTATTCTAACATGCTAATATTCCGCCATTGAATGTTGGGAGGCACGCGGTATATAAGCCTCGGAACCGCTAACAGCTTAGGGCAATACAGACACACGTGACAGCACAACCAATGACAGGACAGGGAGGAGACATGACATAAAACAATGCACGTGGTTCGTCACTGCTGTCCACAACAGAGAAGCAGGTGCTAGCGCGCTGCACAAAATGGGACTCATGACATTTAAATTTGAACTTAAATAAAAATACAAAAGTATAAGCAAAAAAACATACTTGGTACCAAAAGTATGAATATGTGTTATGCACAATTCAGTAATTATTATTCAGTAATTAAATTACTGGATTATAAGTATTGATGCATCCTTTTAAAATTGCAGATTGAAGGTGAAGCTAATTTTCAAATGTTATACTGTCTGAAATGTTCTTGGAATGGAAATGCACTACAATAGTAGGCCTACCTCTATATAAGTACCTCAATACTGTACTTAATTACATGACATATACAAATATACTTGCAGCACCCTCCACTAATATTGGCACCCTTGGTAAATATGAGCAAAGAAGGGGTGGAAAAAAAGGTGTAAATATGAGGTAACACATGGGCCAAATTCCCTAGTCATTCATAACAATGAACAAGAACAGTCAGGAATCTTGGGGTGATTTTTGATTATGGCTTGACCTTTACAGACCACACATCAACAACTGCATGGTCCTGTAGGTTCATCCTGTACAACATCAAGAAAAATCAGACCCTACCTCACTGAACAGGATACACAGCTACCTTGCCCCCCCCCCCCCCCCCCCCCCCCCCCCCCCCCCCCCCCCCCCTCCCCCCCCCCCCCCCCCCCCCCCCCCCCCCCCCCCCCCCCCCCCCCCCCCCCCCCCCCCCCCCCAAACCACCCATATCAGACCCCTGTTCATCTCCTCCACTGGCTTCTTGTAGATGCTCGGATCAAATTCAAGGCCTTGATACTCACAAGACCTTGTCTGGAACTGCACCCCCTAACACAAAAACTTATCCTTGAGGCTTACGCTCCTCACGCAATCTGTGATCGATTAACGACAGGCACTTAGTAGTACCTACTCAGCGTAGCACAAGGTCCCTTTCCAGAAACTTAACATTAACTGTCTCTCAGTGTTGGAATGAACTTCCAACCTCAATCCGACTGCAGAACCTCTCACCATTTTCAAAATACAGCTAAAGACCCACCTCTTCCATGAACACTTAACCAACTCATAAAAATGCCAACCCCACATTATCTTTAAAAATAAATAAATAAATAAAAATATATAAACCACATACTCTGGCTCTTATAACCTTAATCAAAGATATTGTATAATAGCACTACTTGTATTGTTCTCAGCTTGATATAATATTGCTTTACTTGTATTTCCTCATTTGTAAGTTGGTTTGGGTAAAAGCAAACTCAAGCACCGGGGCATAAACTGGGCTGGGTATCCGGACTGTAGCCCCCAAAGATCTTTTCTTTAGCCCTGAATAATTCTGCAGTTCTAGCAACACCAAACTATCCTAGTCTCACGTTAGATAACCAAAATGTTTTTACATTTTATTGGTCTGGTAGTCCAGCAAACAGTGATAACAGCCGAGGCAAGTTTTATGATAAATCCAACTTTTTGTACAAGTTTAACATTTTTAAAACAATCATGCAAGAAAAAAATAGATGCAAAAGTCTTTTTGAATTATAAAAAGTTTTTGATTGAGGAGAATCTGGGCTCAGCCCTGGATGATTAACAGTTCAGCTAATACCCCTGCTCAAGCGTTGTCCAGTTTGCCAGACACTACTGGAACTTCATATGGGATCAGGTTCTATGGTCGGATGAAACCAAAATAGAGCTTTTGGCAATAAAACAACAGAGGTGGTTTTGGCGCGCATAGAGACTAAAATGTTTACATGGACAGCAGTAATCTAATGCTAAAACATACGGTACAAAAAAAAAAAAAGGTAACGGAAGCAAAACATTGACTTAAGTTGAACTTTATTCTACTATTTAACAATACACTCACATTATTTTTTAATCAATCTTCTCCTACAAATCCATCAAAGTCCTCATCTTCTGTGTCTGAATTGAACAGCTGGGCAATTTTGCCACCAAACATGCCGGGTTCCCTCTCATCATTGGTGAGCGTAGTCTGGTTGCCAGGTGGCTGTTCAGCAATGATGCCGGCTTTCGCAAAAGCTCGGACAACGGTTTAAGCAGATTCCTTAGCCCAGGCATCCACAATCCATTCACGTGGCGTAATCTCCGGCCTTTGCGCTTGTTTCCCAGTCTTGGTAAAGGTGTGTTCGCCGGCTGTTCTTTTTCAATAATCCATGGTTCAAGTTGGTCTTCTAACTGTGGCCACCTCGCTTTGTTCTCGGAAAACTCTGTTTCGCTTTCTTAACTTGGCTCAGTTCATTTTCTTGCTTCCTCCACTTCCGAACCATAGATTCATTGACGGTGAATTATTTTGCAGCTGCTCTATTCCCATTTACAACCGCGTAACTTATAGCCTGTAGTTTGAATTGTGCCTCGTAAGCATGTCTCTTCACTGGTGCCATTTTCAGGGGTCCTTAGACAAACAAATGTTGTTTTGCAGCATACCGGTAGTATACCTACCGGAGGCGTGGCGGAGGTAAGCGTACATACTGTACGTATTGCTTAATGTTCTCTGATTGGTTTATCGCTGCCAGCGTACGTAGTGTACATATTACACACGCGCCTTTAGATAGGTTTCCTGTGCTTCAGTCTGAATCCGAGACGGTTGTGGGCGGAGCCTCTGCTCGACTGCTGGATTATGGTGTGTGGAAGGTGAGTTATGACCTGTCTCTTCTGCCTTCATGATCATACATGGCTAGGTGTGTATGTTGATAGTTTGGTTCTTGTTGCTTGACTCTTACTGTTCATAATTACTTTAACGTCTAGTTTTAATCACGTGACCTCTGTAATGTTAAATTGGGGTGATTTCTCTGTAAGGTAAAGTTTATAACTCTTAGCTAGCTAACATTACCCGTAGTAGAAAAAGATTAATCGCGTCTAACGGTAACTGTGCAGGAAAACACGCTATTTATTTCACTTCCATACAAATACAGGCATTAATGTTGTGAAAGAGAGGGAGTTTACTTCTAATCAGAGGATTAATTTAGTTAAGCTTCACCGTGTTCCTGATGAAGCACGCTAGCTCGGACCTATAGAGCGCTCTAGTGTAGAGTTTTATATTAGAGCTCAATCGAGCAGTTCAGTTATTTCTATTACTCAAACAAGTTTCAGTTCATCTGTAATGTGTTTGCTAAACGCCTGAGTGTTAACACATGTTTGTGTGGACAGGAAGCAGAAGAGTACAGCAGTGAGGTGTGGGATCACCTGCCAGGCCCAGGACACACGCGTGCGGTGGAGGGGTAACTCCGGGCCTGTGGAGGATTCATGGCTCTAATGCTCTCATTCAGGCAAGTAGAACTCTTTACATAACTTTACGTGATATTGCTGCTGTTGTTTCTCTATTCACTGCATTAAATAATACTAAATTGTAGCAAAATATTTTAGGTCATTGTTATATCACAAATTGTGTCTGTTCCTTTAGATGGTGACCTTACTCTTAGGACGCAGTCAATACGGTGGACCGTGGACGTTTAGGAAGGAGGACATATTGACGGGTTCAACCCTGGTGTCCTCAAAGAGAAACAGTAGGCATTCTATTGAGATGAGACAAGAGATTAGTATCTCAGCTTCTATTTCTTGGTATATCTAGATGTGTTAAACAACAAAAACATAACCTTTTGTATCAGACCACCCAATTTTTATCTGAGAAATATTGGAACAGATAAGTCTTAAAGTAAATAACACTGTGGTTGCATATCCCGTGCTTAGTAACTGGATCAAGCCTGTAACTCCTTGACATCACCAAACTGTTGGCCTCTTCTATTGCTTTACCGTAGCTTCTTCCAGTAGTTGTGTGTTTCGGGGAGTGTCTCCTCTTCAGGAGGTGGGATGCTGATCAGTTGGGTGAAGGTCTGGTGATTGACTTCACCAGTCTAAAACCTCCCACTTTCCCCCTGATGAAGTCCTGTGTTGAGGTGGAAGTGTGTTTTTGGATCATTTGTCTTGTTGCATGATGAAGTTCCTCCTGATTCATTCGGATGCATTTCTCTGTAAATCTGCAGACAGAATTTTCCTGTAAACTTCTGAATTCATTCTGCTGCTACCATCATGAGTTCCATCATCAATAAAGATGAGTGAGAATGTTCCAGAAGCAGCCATGCAGCCCAAGCCATGCACACTACCTCCACCATGTTTCACAGATGAGCTTGTATGTTCTGGATCATGAGCAGATCCTTTCTCCACACTTTGGTCTTTCCATCACTTTGGTAGAGGTTCATCTTGGTTCCAGAACTTTTGTGGATCATCTCTGTATTTCTTTGTAAATCCGGTTTGATTTCTGATTCTTACCACAAGATGCAAAACCACTCATCAGCAGTATGTCCTCTATATTTCTGCTCCCAAAGCCTTCTTTGAACGGTGGATTGAGTGCATGGGATTGATTTTCCTCTTTTCTCAGCTTCAAAATGACTTGCTTTTCTCCCCATAGACAGCCCCTGCTCATGTTGGTTTATCCTTTTAACAACAAATGTAGTCTTCTACAGGTGAACACCAAGAGTAGATGTTCATTATACACCTAGATATAGGGCTGCACCTCGATTATGTTCATAATTGATTGATTTTTTTTTCTTCAAATAATCGGATAATATAACTTTCAGTGCCATTTTCCCGCCTGCATATATATATAATTGTGTGTGTATGCACTGATATAAAATTTCTCAGCCAATAAACCGAGAATTCAGTGAGCTCTACCGATAGTTTGGTGGTTCTGCCTTTATGCCTCTCTTTTCAATTAATAATTAATTTCACAATTCTTGAAAGAAATTCAAATATAAATTTAATCTCTCCATTTCAACAATTACTCAATTTAATCTTTAGATTTTTTATTGTGTTAATAATTTAAGATTTGTTAACTTATTATTCATTGATATTAACATTAATAAATCTTTTTTCAAAAACAGCATTTCATATCATTGAAGATCAAACTGGTCATTTTAATGTTGTTAAATGACATTAACTAACATTTTTGAACACCTAGACTCATCCACTCATCATTCAATTCCCTTATTTAAGAGTAAGGAGTAAATTCTTCTTTACTAACAAGAAATCTCTTCATCTCTTCTTTTTTTTTATCGCAGCTTAGTCGGTTTCTTTTCTTGTTCACACACACCTCTCTGTTACAGGTACACACACACACCACACCTCTCTGTTACAGGTACACACATCTCTTTGCGCCCTCTTGTTCTTCTCGCTTCTACATTTGATGCAACTGGTCAAAGTCAGTGAATCAATCGAAAATCGTTAAGCCAATTGAAAGCATTATGGCACGTGAATCGAGTATAACCCGATTAGATTTTATAGTTGGTGGGTCACGAGCTAGTTCTCAATGGGCTGTGGAGATGGTATTCAGTTGGCGGTGGTAATTAGTTGTCTGGGGCTAAGATGTTCGTCCCATTTGAGGCTTCGCTGCTGACATTTGGCTGTAACTCCCTGTGAAGTTGGGCTTTTTTTTTTATTCCCAGTTGGTTGTAGAAATCATTTAGGCCCAAGTCTGAAGTTAAGGTAAGTTTTAGGGGTCAGAGGTTACAGTTAGAGCAGTGGTTAGATTTTTATGGGTTAGGGCGGGTTTGGGGTTTATGGGCTAGGGGTTAGGGTTAAAGTTAGGTTTAGGGTGTAGGAAAGGCTAAGATTAGGTTTAAGGAAGGGTTAAGATTAGGTTTAGGGGTTAAGGAAAGCTTAAGATTAGGTTAGGGTTAGTGGGGTTGGGGGGTTAGGGGTTAATGTTAGAGGTTAGGGTGGTTGGGGATTAGGTTAGAGGTTAGGTTTTTAAATGTGCAGTGACCTCCCCAAACAGTCCTACATGAACTTTAGATAGATAGGTTAGATAGGGAGCCAAGGGAAGTGCAGTGGTGCCTGTTAAGCACTGCTATAGTTCAAAGTTATTTGTCTTCAAAGTTGCCTCCAGTTGGGTTTTGGCTGTAGATTTTGCACCATTTTTTTAGAAACATATTTAGCGGTTCAGGTTGACATGGGGAGGAGAGACAAGATTTTAGGGACAGGGTAAAGCTGGATATTGGGGAGAAGGTTGAATCTCATTAGCCTATTGATTAATTTGTCAGATTGACTTCTGCTTTCGACTCTGATTTGTTTAGGGTTTTGGCTGTGGTTGCTGATGTTGTGAGTCCTAGGGAGTATTTGGAGAGGTTGGGGTTGAGGGATGCGTCTAAGTCGTGTGTATTAAGAGTAGAGTTGTGGTTAGACTTAGGATTAGGGGTATGTGAAATGATTAGGGTCAGGGTTTTTAGGACAGGGTGAAGTTTTTTTAGGTTGTAATTTATTTATTTTATGTGTGTACAGCTACAGTTTGGGAGGGGTTATGTTTAGGTTTAGATGTTAGGTTAAGTATTAGGGTTCAGAGCTTTAAGGGTTAGGTTTTTATGGATTAGGGCCAGGTTATAATATATTTATTTTATGTGTGTATAGCTACAGTTTGGGATGGGTTATGTTTAGATCTAGATGTTGGGTTAAGTTTTAGGGTTCAGAGTTTACCGTTACAGCAATGGTTATCATTAGGGTTTATCTATGTATTTATTTATTATATAAAATTTTTGGGACACATCAGTAGTGCGCCTCAGAATCATTGGGTGTTTCAGTCATCACAGCTCAGCCAGATCAGAACTCAACTTCCCAAGATGCAACACTTTCTTCTCATGCATGCATGCCGCCACCAACCCCGGAGTTCTGATCAGACACACCTGGCACCAATTATACACACACACACACACACACACACACACACACACACACACACACACACACACACACACACACACACACACACACACACACACACACACACACACACACACACAGAGCTAGTACTTAGGGATGTCATTCACCTAGAGTCAATGTGAAGTATATGTTCAGTCAACTCGCTTCTCTCGCTACTGTCGACATCTAGTTAGTTTGTCTTCTCGCTATCCTCAAACCTTGTTTCCGGTTCTCGACTACACGCTTTCTGCTTGATCCCGCTTGTGTTGTTCATCCGATCGCTTACCATTGCCTGTCTTACGCATTACGCTTCTTGAACTTCCCGATACCACCGCCTACACCTGCCGCCCGCTTCTGCTTCCGCGTCGATTTTGGTTCGTGACAGAATACTTCGCCTCCAATGGACAGCAGCGGAGATTCCCTTTGATTAGGGTTCCAGATGATTAGTGACCATGATCACCGCCTCGCAAGCCTGACTGAGCAGGTAGCTCAGCTAAACCAGCTTACCTCCCACTTTGAGATCCAGCACGCGCTGCGGAGATTTTTTTACTCCAGTGCTCCGCTTTTTTTTTGTTGTTGTTTTTTAACATACCCAGACATGACTGAGAATTGGAAAATAATCCACTTTATGGAACTCCTTAACTGGGAGAGTTGTCTCCTGGGCCACCCGCGAATGGGCACAGGAAGGGAACCTCATCAGCACATATGATCAGCTGACCTCACGCTTCCGCGATCATTTTCCAGACCGCCGAGACTGGGGAGGAATTATTATCCTTGACGCAGGGATCACGCTAGTGTGGCGGGTATATGCTCTTCAATTTCATACTGTTGCCGCCGCTAGGAATGGATGGAATCAATCTGCTCTAAAGACTGTTTCGCCGGGATTAAACGCTGACATCGTTAACGGAGCTGACTTGTCGCAATGATCAGCTGACTCTCAACTCATTAATTTAGCTATATGCCTGATCGTTTACTACGGAGCTGCCGCCCCATACGCAGCGAGGCGGAAGTACCAGCGCCTGAGAGCCCCGGTGAACCCATGCTGCTGGGACAGACTCGGTGTAGCATACAGGAGAGAGAACGATGGCACCGTGAACATCGTTGTTTCTACTGTGGTGAGAAGAACCACATTGTGCAACAATGCCCTCTCAAACAGTACTCTACCCGAGGGGAAACCAAAATTCCAAGAGAACCTCAGTCAGGGTTGAGTTTAGAGCCCATTGCCCAGTACTCAGGTCAGTCTGCATTTGTATTACCAGTTTTATTAGAATATTTCGCGTTCCTGTATTTTTAGAGGCGCCTGATCGACTCTGAGCGGCGCGGGAATTTCACCCCACCAAGAGACCATACACCAATACAACATCCTCGCTCGTCCTCTCAGCACTCCCCCGCGGGTCCAAGCCATTGATGGAGCCCCCATTTGATCACCCACTGCACCGGACCTATTGACCACTGCAACGAACCTGTTGACCTCCGTGATCAGCGCTCTTCATCAGGAAAAAGAATACGCTCCATGTCATTGTGACTGCCCGGCATCCAGTGGTTTTCGGTCTTCCTTGGCTCGAACATCACAACCCCCAAATTTCATGGAACCAAAGGGAGATCACTCACTGATCAGCTCACTGCATCAATCACTGTCTCCAAGTCCCTGTGATCACCTTAGCGTCCACATCCATTGAGAGCCCTGACAAGGCAGACAGCGTTCTGAACCCCAGTGTTTACCATGACTTCATTGAAGTATTCAGTAAAAAGAAGTCTAGTGGACTACCTCCTCATCCAGATTCCGACTGCACAAAATGATTTGCTTCCAGGCACTACACCACCATGAGGGAGAGTTTATCCATTAACAGTAACTGAACAAAAAGCCATGGAGGAGTATATTCAGGAAGCATTGCATGAAGGTTATATATGTCCATCTACTTCTCCAGCTTCAGCGGGTTTGTCTTCGGAGAGAGGACTAAACTGTGTAAGGCGCAAGTACTGTTACCCACTACCTCTAGTAGCAACCGCTTCTGGAACAACTACGCACTGCCACTATCTTCACGTAAACTGGATTTACGCGGGCAGGCAACAACTTGTTCCGGATTCAAGAAGGAGATGAATGGAAGACTGGGTTCAGCACAACTTCAGGTCACTATGAGTATCAGGTCATGTCGTATGGGCTTTCTAACCGTCCCTCGGTCATCCAATGCCTAATTAATGACGTGTTACGTGACATGCTGGGACGCAATGTGATCACCTACATAGATGACATTCTAATATATTCAAACTCCCGGGAGGAACATGTTCACCATGTCCGCCAAGTTCTACAATGACTGCTCCATCATCAGTTATATGTTAAAGCTGAGAAATGCGAATTTCATAACCACCATTGCGTTTCTAGGATACATTAGCAGCCCCGAAGGGATCTCTGTGGACAAAGAAACGGTCCAAGCAGTAGTATACTGGCCCACACCCACAACAATCAAGGAACTTCAGAGGTTTCTGGGGTTTGCAAACTTCTACAGAAGGGTTATTAGGAATTTCAGTGCCATCACCAACTCCCTGATGTCCCTGCTAAAGGGGAAACCCAAACGTCTGTCATGGAATCAAACCGCCTTTGACACGCTCAAGAAAGCCTTCACTACTGCACCCATCATCAAACATCCGGACCCATCTAGACCATTCATAGTGGAGGTGGACGCGTCCGAGACCGGGGTGGGAGCCGTTTTATCCCACACACACACACACACACACACACACACACACACATATATATATATATATAAATAATTTAGGACTGTAGTTTAATTCGGTGCTTTTTGTGAATCCATAAAATAATAATGCATAAGTAATATATAATATAATCCATCCATCTTCAACCGCTTATTCCTTCTTCAGGGTCGTGGGGAACCTGGAGCATATCCCAGGAGGCATCGGGCACACGGCGGGGTACACCCTGGACAGGGTGCCAATCCATCACAGGGCACAATCACATACACACTCACACACCCATTCATACACTATGGACAATTTATTTAATCAACCTAACCATGCACGGCCCTGGACTAGGGGAGGAAACCGAGTAACTGAGAAAACCCCACAGCACGGGAGAACAATTATTTTATAATATAAATGTTAACTAATTTAATAATATTATATATATGTATGTATATATAATATATAATATATAATATAATATATATACACGCACACATTTATAAATAGAGTTAGATAGATAGCATTATTTTTATGGATGTACAAAAAGCACAGAATTAAACTCCATAATAATAACAATAAGAAGAAGAAAAAGAATAAAGGGTGATAAGTAAAATAAATATAAAGTGTGTTTTAGGCAGCGCTGCTCGGTGATTATCTCCTTTTATTTTCAGATTGTTACCGAGGTGCTGTTTTCCACATACAGAGCTTGGCTGTGTTGGAGGCCACCAAGAGAGACTTCCTGGCTGTCATGTGGAAGCTAAGTGGGCTGGGATTTGTTGTCCTCCATCAGCTGACCTAGCCAGAATGCTTGTCATGTTTTTATGTATTGATTTAATTTCTGTTAGACAGTCTCATGATTTACCGAACATGTTTTTTTTTTTTTTTTTTTAGGTCAAAAGGGTTTCTGGCTATGGTGCTTCTGCTGCAGTGATCTTGTTCTCCATCACTACTCCAACACAGGTAGCCACCTTCACCCTCTCCCAAGAGGTGATGGTAAGACCCAGAATAAACACTCATATTATTATAAATAAAGTATGACTGTGTCTTGTAGTCCATCCACCAACCTTTTTCTATTCAGTGGTCTGACTTGTGCTACACAGTGGTGAGTCCAGTTATGCTGCAAGAAGTGTAAGTATATTGGGGTGGACGAATGGGAGGAGAGGTTCTTCCTGTGGAAGCTGCTGATCTCGCTTCTTTCAGCATAGCTCCTGGTCTCAGAACAGGTTTAGTTCATTGTTGCTGGTGTTGTGTAGAGGATGTTATATTCTGAAAGTCACAACTGTCCCTGCTCAAGGTCTTGTGAAATATTTGACCTTATTTGTGACTATATTCACTGTGATGATTTCAGCGGTTACTACATTAGTGTCCTTAATTTTACTATTTAAAGATTGTTTTAAAGTTTATTACAGGCTCAATGAATGTTCTTGTCCTTCACTAGAAGATAAAGGTTTCACCGACAGGGCTTACATACTTAAGCCAGAATTAGGTCTTCGATCAATTAGGACATTTCAGTAGCTTTTCTAAACGTGTCTTAGAAAAACATATTTCTGGTGTGCATCCTGAGACAAAACCATGCTACTGGCGTGCTTTTAAGATGCGCTCCGTGGAAGTAGCTTTCAGTTAAAACAGCTCAAACATGCATTTTAATCTGTGACTAGGCTTAAGTCTGTGAAACCAGGGGAAAAAAAAGAAGAGGGTGTAAATTGATTATGCTCTCTGCAGAATATGACAGAAGAAATGTCACCCACACCTATAACTATAAAAAGCAGGTAGAATTGCAGTTAGCATGAAACCTCAAATGTGTAGCAGGGCTGGAAATTAATTTTTGTATGTATAATTTTTTTTATTACTGATGGACAAGCAAACAGATTTAAAGGCTGTTATGAATGATGGGTTACAGAAATGTCTTCCTGTGTTTATTATTTTAAATATATTCTGATTTGTAAGCAAGATTATGAAGTCTCCTTTTGCTAATCATTTTAGGGCATTATTAAAAAGTCCATGTACACAATGTTTATCCTGAGTGCCTTTTTCATGTATTTTATTATCCTGCACAAAACGACATTTTTTAGAGATGCCAATCGGCCTACAACGCATGTCTTTGGACTGCGGGAGGAAACCAGAGTACCCGGATGAAAGCCCTGACAACGCACGGAAGAACTACGACATGCAGGGCAGAGGCAGGAATCGAACCTTCCAACCCTGGAGGTGCAAGGCATATATGCTAACATAGGGGCAGCACTGCCTTGGGCCCCGAGCTAGCAGGGGCCCCCAAAACGCTGCAGAAACTTATAGTTAAGAACATTTTATTTTTACTTTTTGCTAATTAATTGTTTTTTCTAAAAATGCCATCAGAATGCTTACTTCGTGAGTGGCATGTTGTGGACCAGGTGTGGTGGTCCGCTCTGGGCCAGAAAGTCCAGGGCCACTTTTAGGCCTGTCCATGCCTGATTATTGCTGTTAATGCTAAATAACATATGCTGAAATTTTAAATATCGACGTCTAAAACTCGGAAATGAGGGCCTTATCCCTATATTTTTGGCTAGGATCCCACAAATCACTAAATCTGTCCCTGTCCTAACCACTACACCACCACATAGGACACAAGTTTTATTTTATACATTTCAAAAATATCCACCTTATTTAAAAAATAAATTTGTATGAGTTGCATTTTTAAACTATAATATTTGTGATTTTATATGAAACGGTCCCCAAACTTTTTGCACCACGGACCGGTTAAATATCAGGCGATATTTTCACGGACCGGCCTTTAAAGTGTGGTGGATGAATACAACAAAATAAAATGATATGACTGGTCATAAAAACTGGGGTATTTAAAAAAATATAATAATAAACGTGAATCCAATGTGAAATCGCAACTTTATTAGCAGCATCCCGCAACATCACGCCAACAACATAACACGCAGTAACATCCGCTTGCCCTAACACGCGCTTAACG
Source organism: Ameiurus melas (assembly GCA_012411365.1). NCBI lineage: Eukaryota > Metazoa > Chordata > Actinopteri > Siluriformes > Ictaluridae > Ameiurus > Ameiurus melas. The sequence goes on along the minus strand of JAAGNN010000030.1, from coordinate 4,794,783 downwards.
TATCACATGACCGAGTAAAGTATACGCAGGACCGATGACAAGCGAAAGTCATAGACGGATGTAACGGAGAAAATCCGTCAAAATAAAACATCGCTCAGACTCAGATAATAAATAAAATGGAAATAATGTAAGTGATTTATTCTTTTTGTGGCGTCCGTACCAAGTGACCCACGGACTGGTACCGGTCCATGGCCCGGGTTGGGGACCCCTGATGTAGATAATGACTGAATCCTACTACATGGACTCTTAGTCTCTGTATAAGAGGATTTCACTGGGAATGAAGTAATAGATTTAAACTCCATGTAGAGCACTCCCTTGTGGCTTCACTCACCACGCACGCTCAAAACCAATCATATTATCCTCCTGTCGTCTGTGGGCTGGCTAACCGCGTTGTTCTGTTAAAGGTAGCAGGTTGTAGATGGCGAACTGGTGATTGGTGTAATGGAAGCGTCTCTGAACCGCATTTAATGACGGAGAACTAGAGAAGTGGAGAGAAAACGCAGCACTGATGCTATATCAAACAACATAATATACACTCACCAAGCCCTTTATTAGGAACACCTGTACACCTACTCAGTCATGCAATTATCTAATCGGCCAATCATGTGGCAGCAGAGCAGGGCATAAAATCATACAGATATGGGCCAGCCGCTTCGGGTAATAATCACACCAACAATCAAAATGGGGGAATCTTTTGTATTTTTATAACTGCTGATCTCCTGTGATTTTCATACACTACAGTCTCTAGATTTTACTCACAATACTAATAACATCTGAATTAAATCTGCAGGAATTGCGTGAGGCAATCATGTCAACGTGAACCAGAATTTAAAAATAATTTGTCCAACATCATGTAGAATCCATGCTATGAAGAATTGAAGTTGTTTTGAGATCAAAGGGAGGCCCTACCCAGTATTAGAGTGGTGTTCCTAATAAAGTACTCCATGAGTGTATTCATCTGATATCTGATGGCTCAAAGGCACCATATGGTTAAAAAAATCACTGCAACAACCTGTAGAACATGAGGAATAAATGCATCACATTTTTAGGATTACTTTACAGGCAATCTGTGGAGTTAGATTAAAAAAGGAAAAAATATATATACAGACCTTTAAAGCTAAGCACATAAAGATAAGCGTGTGTGGGGTTTTTCATCCCTTAAATCAGAGTCTGGTGACTCTGACAGCATCCCCATGTGACTCCCATGCATGGTCTAATCCTGCATTATCACTGTGTGTCTTTTGCAGCCTCTTGCAGTCGTCTTCACACTGCCCTGCAGACTGGACCTTAAATCTGCTAATGTGCTGCAAAACTCAGCCAGCCGTCCACTAATCACTTAGCAACTGCAATTCTGAGATGTACTGTCATGGCAAGAGGGCCGACTCAGATATAGTGTGTGTGAAGTGATTTCCAGTGTACAGCATATACATTAACTGGATTGAATTGTGAGGATAATGATTATGACTTCTTCCATTAACTGAGATACTTGATGTGTGAAGTAAGAGCGAGAAACCTTGGAGTAACTGAGTGTACATTTGTCTAATGTATATGTGTGTGAAAACAGACATGTTTTCTGATGTTATAGGTCGGGAGTGACTACAGAGTATTATTTGAGCCTTCTCTCATGTGCCATCTGTCATGATTTTAATTACAAGATAAAATGATCTATCGTGTAAAATTGATCATATGGAATGTATCTCTCATATGATATGTTTGTAATAAGGTCATGTGGCATTCTAGGAAAATGCAGGGATTGTAAACATCACTGTTTGTAAATACTTACTTAGTTCTGCCCAGAATTGATTTCATCAATAGGGTGTACTGTATATACAGTAGATGGATTGGTCACAAAGTTCTTGGTGCCGTAGAAAGTAGCACTGAAGCTCCCCTTCAAATATTCTATGTGCAACCTCAGTCCTGGATGTCTAAAAGCATTATTTATTCAATTATTCACAGTGATAAGAACAGACCGTAGCTGGGAATGAGAGAAAACAGATAAATAATGAAATGAGCAGAAGCAGTCTATTTTTTTTTTAAGTTTCATTTTTATTGAACACTTCTACTGAACATTTCTAATGACCATCTGTGCTGAACATTTCTAATGACCATTTCTGCTGAACACTCCTGCTGAACAGTCCATTTCTAGACCATTTCTGGAAGCAATCTATTTGAGAGCAGTGAAGGGGAAAATCAAAATCATGCTTTTGATTCTGCAAACGTTTGGTTGTTTGTGAAATTTAATAAGGTGAACCTTAAGGTAATGGGATCCAGATAGAAATGTAAGAGGTTAATATAAACTGATCAGCCATAACATTAAATCCACAGACAGGCGACGGGAAGAACATTGATTATCTCATTACAATGCCACCTGTCAAGGGCTGGGATAAATGAGGCAGCACAGGAACAGTCAGTTCTCAGAGTTGATGTGTTGGAAGCAGGAAAAATGAGTAAGTGTAAAGATCTGAGTGACTTTGACAAGGGCCGAATTGTGACGGTGCTAACGGCAGGGCTGGTAGGGTGTTCCCAGTATACAGTGGTTAAAACCTACCAAAAGGAAGGACAAGCGGTGAACCAGCGACAGGGTCATGGATATTGTTACATAAAGGGGCAGCGTGGCCGCAGACCATTGAGAGTGCCTATGAGAGTGCCCTCCACTATTATTGGCACCCATGGTAAATATGAGCAAAGAAGACACTGAACATTTTCTTTATTGTTTAACTTTTTTTTTAAAAAAAAATACTTTGTTCTCATGGATATCAAACAATTTCAAACACAAAACAGGTTAATAAAAATATCTTAAATTTATGTATCTTAAATATATACATATGTCTGTGCCACAGTTATTGGCACCCCATGAATTCACATGAGAAAAATATATTTGAAATACATTCCCATTGGTATTAAAAAATTTCTTTAGTACACCTGGGTAAGTAGGAACAGGAAATTGTTCAACCGTGACTTCCTGTTTAACTGGGGTATAAATATTAGGTAACAGGTAATAGGTCAAAGTACTTAAAAAGGAATATGGCTGTGATGTGCAGCAAGAGGTTGTTGAGCTTCACAAAATGGGAAGTGTCTATAAGAAAATAGCACAAGCATTGAAAATGCTCATTTCCACCATCAGGGCAATAATTAAGAAGTTCCTGTCAACTGTAAATGTTATGAATCGACCTGGAATTGGACACATGTCTATTGTCTGAACACTCTGTGAAGAGGATGGGTCCAATGGCCAAAATCTCCAAGGATCACAGCTGGAGAATTGCAGATGTAAGTTGTGTCTTGTGGTCAGAAATTCTCCAAAACTACAATCCGAAGTCCCCTCCATTACCACAAGTTATTTGGAAGGGTTTCAAGAAAAAAAATCCTCGCTCATCCAAAAACAAACTTGGGTGTCTTCAGTTTGCCAGACACTACTGGAACTTCAAATGGGATCGGATTCTATGGTCAGATGAAATCAAAATAGAGCTTTTTGGTAATAAACACCAGAGGTGGTTTTGGTGCACACAGAGAGGTACAGTAGCCATATGGAAAAGTACCTCATGCCCACGGTTAAATATGGTGGTGGATCTTTAATGTTTTTTGGCTGTTTTTCTGACAGAGGACGTGGACATTTGGTTAGGATACTCTATCAAATATCATCAGATATTAAATAAGAACCTGACTGCCTCTGCCAGAAAGATTAAAACGTGTCGTGGTTGGATCTTCAAGCAGGACAATGGTCCAAAATGGTTTACTGACAACAAAATCAAGATCCTGCCATGAACATCCCAGTCCCTGTAGGTCAAATTTTACCTACTTTCTTATTACCAATATAACAATTTAGAAAATATTGAATGTACTTACAATAGCTTTCATCAGTTGAGATACTCAAAGTCTAAATCACCACACGGAACCAGTGAGTGAGAAAAGATGAAGGTCCAGTTTATTGATTCCAGTTACCTGAGATCCAAACCGTTTGGGACGTCTCAAAATGTGATCTAACATGCCTGGAGCGGGGCTCCCCTTTTATACAATTCTTCTATGAGCCACTTATCTCGTACACCATTATGTCAGAAATTCCTTTTTTCCCATGCCCCTTTATGTTTGTGTTCATGCCTTAATTAGCAACCAATATGTTTTCCATTGCATACATTTCAACAACCAGTATGTTTCAATAGTCATTGTTTTCAGTTTCCTATATGTACATGTTTTATCTTCTTTCCCACACCATTATGTTTTCGTTTTACTCATTTTCCCACTCCCTTATGATTCTCCTGGTTTGGGTGGTTTTTTTAAAACCAGCGGTACTTCTCCAATCATATCTCATTCGGTTCTTTCCTCTGAGCGGAGCGGAGTGTTTATTCTTGGTTCTTTCCATTAAGGGAATTTTTCACTTATGGGTAAGTGTTTGCCCCATTTCAGCTTCATGGTTTTTTGAATGGCCTATTCTTCTCACGATCCTTATCTGGTTAATTATAGCTTTTCCCCTGTGCTTACGCTTATACTATTGTGTGTATTTGTACAGTGCACCGTGCTGGGCTTGGATTTCTGTTTTCTGCTATGGAGGGGTTAGAGGGCCTAGATCTGGAGTCTAGGTATCAACTGTCACACCTTTTTGCTGACTTGGCCCTCCTTGTGGATGTCCTCCGGCGGCACTTCTTCTACCTCCACCTTTCCACCCCCTCTTCGTATCCGCCAGTCCTGCTGTCACTCTGGTGGATTCTTCTACCCAAACGGAACCTCTGTCATCACTCCTTCTACTTATACTACTGATGGCTATTTGGCAGATGATGACATGGAGCCATTCCAATGTGACTCTGGCCCTCACACTTTCTACAACCCTACCAGCCCTGAATATTCTGATGATTCGTCTGGCCCTGGGCATACCCCATACCGCTACTCATTCTCTCCTCCTTACACTGCTCCCTCTCCTTCTTATTCTCCCACTAGTCCCTCTTCAAAAAATTTTTTTTTTTTTTTTTTTTTTTTTTTTTTTTTTTTTTATAAATTTATTTTTTTTTTATTTTTAATTATGAGTTTCGGCTTAATTTCAATCCAACATCCCCTGACCTGAACCCCATAGAAAACCGTGGGGTGAACTGAAGAGGAGAGTCCACCAGCATGAACCTCAAAATGTGAAGGATCTGAGAGAGATCCCTCAGCGTCCAACCTCATTAGGCGTTATAGGAGAAGACTCGGAGCTGTTATCTTCTTAAAGGAACATATATATTCGGTTAACGAACCCGGCCTAGGTCGGGCCACAACATACAGAAAAGAAAAAAAAAAAAAAGAAAAGAAAAGGTTTGGCGAGACCAAGATTGTGTTTGTTTTGTTTTTATTCTTCAAACGGAGCACCTTTTATATACACAGTGGTTTTAATCATCAGAAGCCGGCCAGGCCAAAACAATAAACAAAAATACCCTCTAACTTACCAAAGAAAATGAGCTACACTACAAGAAAAAAAAAAAAATACACCGTCTTTCCTCACTCCCTAGCTAACCCAAAAACAGGAGAAAAGAAGGATCAAAATAAATGGCGCAGACTTCCTACTAACCACTCTTAACCGTGCACTATTTACAGATGTGACTATTACTGGGTTAATTAACAAAAGTAATATGTACACACACACACACACACACACATACCCTTGTGTATCACATGAATTGTAAAGGGGTTCAAGTCCCTGTTTGGGTGCTGTAATACCTGCTTGTTTAACCCTCCAAGTTGTCTGAGAGGGCCAGTGAAAACAACAAAAGTACAATCTTCAGGAATATTTTGTTCAGCAAGCACAATCTGTAAACTAAGGAAACATACAGCAGGTTGCTAAGTTACTGATGATTCTTAGTTGAAAGAGTTGCTAGCTGAACTTTGTCACCTTTTAGCATGAGGTTGACAAAGACGTGGATGGTCATCACAGAGATTCGAGTCCATATGATAGTATCCGTATTAGACTGTGCAGAAAATCAACAGTCTGTGTGAACAACCTTCTGATCTGTAGTCAGACGCGCTACCAGCAGGAAATCCATAGCGCATCATGGTGCAAGGCATACTTGTTCATGGTTGCACTGATCAAGACACATTGGAACTCAGAGACAAGTGGTGGGCTGTGACTTTTGCGACTAGAGTCTGACATCTGGGCAAGAGTTTCTTCAGAAGACAAGGCACAAGCCCTTTCACGGCATAACCTGACTGGCTTCCCCTTCCCTTGACTTTAAGGGAGATTTTCAAGCTCAAATGGCAGATCTCACCTCAGTGCGTGAGAGTGAAGCGTGGACAACTTATACCTGAAGCGCAACTTAGAGACTCAACTGCCTATGTGATAGAACCATGGTTCAACTTTCTTTTGGGTAAGTTCACACATTTACCACTTGTACGAGGCCTTTGTGTCATTATATGTGTCAGAAGACTAAGTTACTGATGATTCTTAGGTGAAAGAGTTGCTAGCTGAACTTTGTCACCTTTTAGCATGAGGTTGACAAAGACGTGGATGGTCATCACAGAGATTCGAGTCCATATGATAGTATCCGTATTAGACTGTGCAGAAAATCAGCAGTCTGTGTGAAGAAGAGCACACTCAATGACCCAGATGTGATTTGAACACACAACCTTCTGATCTGGAGTCCGACGCGCTACCAGCAGGAAATCCATAGCGCATCATGGTGCAAGGCATACTTGTTCATGGATGATGTTTCAGAATCAGTGGCAACGGTGAAATAAAGCTGCTTCTTGCGAGTCATACAGAGCCAAGATTGCACGTCTGTTTGTGAGTGGAACTAACTTGTTTGATAGTCATTTGGTCTCCTTGTGCAGAAAAGACAAGTTTAATTATATATGCTGATGCTATTCAAATTATTCTCATACCATGACAAGCAAGGCATTCTTTTAACCAAGAGAAGACTTCAGAGTGAGCCTCATGAATAAGAGTTATGCTGGTAACAAATTGCAAGTGACATGATGGTCAAAAGGCTACTAGTTGTAAAGGAAAATTCGAACAAGGTAGTTAAACAGAAAACAATAGGGTTAAGTTGAAACTGGACAACATAATAGATAGGACCAAAGTTCAACTTTCTCTTTGTTATAGTGCTTTCCTTTTCTTGTTTGTTAAAACAAGTGGTTTTTTTTTCTGTTGATAGGACTTGAATTCTACATGCAACACATGTCTGAAAGAAATTAACTCTGGCAGGTCCTATCTTTTAGTAACAATGCGCCCTCCTGGAATTCACCATCAAGTGTGCCACAGAAACCATATTGGCTTGCTTGTGCTATGTTTCATCTCAGGCTATAAGAAAGGCATAGCTCATGTAGAAACAAAAGAGTCTTCTAACAGGCACTGAAGAGATTCAAACCCTGGATTTCTCCTTTGTTTGACAGCCCATTTAGCATCCTGGCATGGTATCTCCATTTCCACCCAGATTCTAAAGGTTGCAATTACTGAAAAGTTCCCGTAGTGTAGATAGTGCTGAGTATAGGTGCTTTATTCAACTAAGCCACAGTGCCACAGCGCTATGGCCCCTTCCACCCGCATAGAATGTTGACTCTTAATCAAGCTACGCATTACTCAAATACCATGCACACTTAGATAGCCTGTTAAGGCATCTACTTCACCAGCCATGCAATGCACATTCTGGGGTAGCAGATTGTGAAAAACATAGCCTAGACCAGTGGTCACCAACCCTGTTCCTGGAGAGCTTCTTTTGAAGACCCTAGATCCATCTAAAGTAGTCTAGACATAGGCATCCTACACAGATGCTGATCTGGCATATGCAGGTATGTTGCTTGGGACAAAATGCTGCTCCTACCGCGGGTTTGAGGAATGCTATGATACTCAACCTCTGATAAACTACAAACATAGGTCAAGATATTTATCCACAAACAGCACACAAGCCATGGCAGATCAAATATTACGTTTACGTTTATTCGTTAAGCAGACGCTTTTATCGAAAGCGACTTACCAAAGAGAAAATACAAGCAAAGTACTATCTGATCTCCAGCCATAGTCTTTACAAACATATCAGCAACATTCTGTTGACATAACTGCTCTGAGGGTACTCAGCACATGTTGGTAATCTTGGGCAAGAAGAATGCTAGTTTGGGGTTTGGATGTGTGAGCACAAATTATGGCATGAAATTATGGCATGAACCCATGTCATGGGTATATTCTAGGTATTTAAATTTAGCACAGTTTCAGTGTCAATTTGTCCAAATGAGTAGAAACATGGGGACCTTGATGAAGTTGTTTTCAACAGGGGCCAACAAAGCATTCCATCTAAGATGGAGAGTAGGGAATTGCCATATTCAACAAAATACCCTGTCTCGTATAGAAAAAAACACAAACCCCTCCACCTGAAAGCAAATGACTCTGGAGAGACTTGAACACACAACCTTTGAATAGCTCCAATGTTGAACCAAGAAGTCCAATGCGCTGTCCATTGCGCCACAGAGCCTAGATAGCAGCGAGCAAAGGTGTTAAGTAGCAAAGGTGTTTCCTCTCAGATTCTTCCAAATTGAGTGAGGTCATAGCATTCACCAATCTGTGCTTGCTGGTGTTTACTCCTTTCTGTAACAAAGGGATGGAAGGCATTGGTCTTGAAAGAAAAAAAGGCTCCTGCATCAGGCACTGCTGGGATTTGAACCCAGGATCTCCTGTTTACTAGACAGGAACTTTAACCAACTAAGCCACAGCACCACAGTGTTTAAATTCAGTGTTGTTTAACTGATTGTTGACTCTTAATCACACTAAGCTGTATGCCAACGGCATGAAGACATTGAAGACACATTAAGGCATCTGCTCAACCAGCCACGAAATGCACATTCTGTGTTGTCAGATTCAGAAAAGACAGCCCAGACCAGTGGTCACCAACACTGTTCTATGAGATCCTGCTTTGAAGACCTTAGCTCAATCTAAAGTAGCCTAGACATAGGCATCCTACACAGATGCTGATCTGGCATATGCAGATATGTTGCTTGTGACAAAATGCTGCTCCTACCGCAGGTTTGAGGAATGCGAGGATCGTCAACCTCTGATAAACAACAAACATAGGTCAAGATATTTATCCACAAACAGCACACAAGCCACAGCAGATCAAATATTACATTTACGTTTATTCATTAAGCAGACGCTTTTAAGCAAAGCGACTTACCAAAGAGAAAATACTATCTGATCTCCAGCCATAGTCTTTCCGAACATATCTGCAACATTCTGTTGACATAATTGCTCTGAGGGTACTCAGCACATGTTGGTAATCTTCGGTAAGAAGAATGCTAGTTTGGGGTTTGGATGTGTGAGCACAAATTATGGCATGAACCCATGTCATGGGTATTTTCTAGGTATTCAATTTTAGCACAATTTCAGTGTCAATTTGTCCAAATGAGTAGAAACATGGGGACCCTGATGACATTGGTTTAAACAGGGGCCAACAAAGCATTCCACCTAAGATGGAGAGTAGGGAATTGTCACATTCAACAAAATACCCAATCTCGTATAGAAAAAAAAACAGCATAACTCTCTGCAAATGACTATGGTGGGACTTGAACCCACAACCTTTGAATAGCTCCAACGTTGAACATAGAAGTCCAATGCGCTATCCATTGCACCACAGAGCCCAGTTAACAGGGAGGAAAGGTGTTAAGAAGCAAAGGTGTTTCATCTCAGATTCTTCCAAATTGAGTGAGGGCATAGCACTCACCAATCTGCGCCTGCTGGTGTTTACTCCTTTCTGTAACAAAGGGATGGAAGGCATTGGTCTTGAAAGAAAAGTGTGCTCCTACATCAGGCACCGCTGGTATTTGAACACAGGATCTCCTGTTTGCTAGACAGGCACTTTAACCAACTAAGCCACAGCACCATAGTGTTCAAGATCAGTAATGATAAACTGATTGTTGACTCTTAATCAAGCTAAGCTGTATGCCAACGGCAAGCAGACATAGAAGACATATGAAGGCATCTGCTCAACCAGCCATGAAATGCACATTCTGTCGTGTCAGATTCAAAAAAAGATAACCCAGACCATTGGTCACCAACCCTATTCCTGGAGATACTCCTTTGAAGACCAATGAGTAGAAACATGGGGAACTTGATGACGTTGTTTTCACCTGGGGCCAACAAAGTGTTCCATCTAAGATGGAGAGTAGGGAATTTCCATATTCAACAGGATACCCTCTACTAAAACTAACAAGCAACACCCATGTGCAAGCAAATGACTCTGGAGGAACTTAAACCAAGAACCTTTGAGTAGTTCCAGGGAGGAACCTCGAAGTCCAACTCCATTGCACCACAGAGCCCAGGTTATAAGTAGCATATGTTTTTCATCTCAGGCTCTTCCAAATTCAGTGAGGGCATAGCGCTTTCCTGTTCTTGTTTACTAAGCAAGTGTTTTCATGTTGACAGCACTTGAAATTTACACATAACACGTCTGAAAGAAAGCAACCTTAGCACGAACCTTAACCCACAAGCATTGAATCGCACCAATGTCAAGGCTAGACTTTACCATCCAGAGCCCCGCAGAACCAATCTTTGCTTGCTTCTGTGGTGTGTCATCTCAGGCTGTAAGAAAGACATAGCAGTTGCACAAACAGAAGACTCTTATCAGGCACTGAAGAAATTCGCACTCTGGATCTCTTCTATGCTTTATGGGCAATTTTGTGTCCGGCATTGTATCTCACTTTTCGCCAGGATTCGTTTTGAAGCAACTAAAAAGGAGTTCTTGTTGATAGCAGTTGAAATTTACATGCAAAACACATCTGAAAGCAAACAAATATAGCAGGATCTGAACCCAAGAGGTTTTAATTGAGTCGGCGAAGCCACCACCCGCAGACAAAGACCAAATCAAGGCTTGCTGGTGTTCTCTCTTCTTTGGAACAAAGGGATTGAAGACATTGCACTAGAAATAAAGAGTCATGCATGAGGCTCTGCTGGGATTTCAACCCAGGATCTCCTGTTTACAAGACAGGCACTTTAACCAACTAAGCCACAGCACCATTTGTCTCACGTGCCATCTTTCTGAGCAGTTTGTTGACTCTTACTTAAGCTAAGCTTTACGCCAATGGCTTGCGGACATAGATGACATATTAAGTCATCTACTCAACCAGCCATGAAATGCACATTCTGTCATGTCAGATTCAGAAAATGATAACCGAGTCCATTGGGCACCAACCCTATTCCTGGAAATATCCTTTGAAGAGCATAGCACCAGCTATAGTATTCTAGACATAAGCATCCTACACAGATGCTGATCTGGCATATGCATACATGTTCGTGCCAGATTGCTGCTCCTACCACTGGTTTGAGACATGCTAGAATTCTCAATCTATGATAAACCACAAACATAGTTCAAGATATATTTCCACAAACAGCAGACAAGCCCCAGCAGATCAGAGACACTATATGATCTCCAGCCATAGTCGTTACACACATATCACCAAATTTCTGTTCACAGCAATTGCACTGAGGGTACACAGCACATGTTTCTAATCTTTGCTAAGCAGAATGCTAGTTTGGGGTTGCGATGTGTGAGCACAAAATTATGGCGGGAATCCATGGCATGGGTATTTTCTAGGAACTCAAATGCCATGCACACTTAGATGGCCTGTTAAGGCATCTACTTCACCAGCCATGCAATGCACATTTTGGGGTAGCAGATTGTGAAAAACATAGCCTAGACCAGTGGTCACCAACCCTGTTCTTGGAGACCTTCTTTTGAAGACCTTAGATCCATCTAAAGTCACCTAGACATAGGCATCCTACACAGATGCTGATTTGGCAGATGCATATATGTTGTTTGGTCTGAATGCTGCTCCTACCACTGATTGGAGGCTTGCTGTTATCCTCAACCTAAGATAAACCACAAACATAGGTCAAGATATATATCTACAAACAGCAGACAACCCACAGCAGATCAAAGATACTATCTGATCTCCAGCCATTATTTTTACAAACATATCAGCAAAATCTGTTGATAGCTATTGCTCTGAGGCTACGCAGCACATGTTTCTAATCTTTGCTAATCAGAACGCTAGTGTGGAGTTTGGATGTGTGAGGACAAATTTCAGCATGAATCCATGTCATGGATATCTATACAAACTTGAATTTAGTACAGCTTCAGCTGCATTTTGGCCAAATGACTAGAAACATTTGGAACATGATGTCGGTTGTTTCAACTGGGGGCCAGCAATGCACTCTATCTGAGATGGAAAGTAGGGAATTGTCATATTCAACAGGATTACTCACCATGGAATTTTTCTCAGAGAAAGAAAAAGCCAGCAAGCAACAAGCATATGACTCTGGTGGGATTCGAACCCACAACCTTTGAAAATCTCCAAAGCTTAGCTTAGAAGTTCAACACGCTATCCATTGCGCCACAGAGCCCAACCTGGCATGGTGTGATGGTGTTTCATCTCAGGTTCTTCAAAATTCAGGGAGTTCATAGTGCTTTCCTTTTCCTGTTTGTTAAAACAAGTTTTTTTTTCTGTTGATAGAACTTGAATTCTACATGCAACACATGTCTGAAAGAAATTAACTCTGGCAGGTCCTATCTTTTAATGGCATCAATGCCCCTCCTGGAATTCACCATCAAGTGTGCCACAGAAACCATATTGGCTTGCTTGTGCTGTGTTTCATCTCAGGCTATAAGAAAGCCATAGCTCATGTAGAAACAAAAGAGTCTTGTAACAAGCACTGAAGAGATTCAAACCCTGGATTTCTCCTTTGCTTGACAGCCCATTTAGCATCCTGGCATGGCATCTCCATTTCCACCCAGATTCTAAAGGCTGCAATTACTGAAAAGTTCCAGTAGTGTAGATAGTTGAGGTGCTGAGTGTAGAGGTTAAATGCCCTATCTACTGTACCACAGGGCCCAAGCTAGTATGCTGCTACGGTGTTTCATCTCATTTTTTCCAAATTCAAAGATTACATAGTACTTGCCTGTTCTTGTTGATTAAACAGGTTCTTTTCTCTTGATAGCGATTGAAACCTACATGCAACACAAGTCTCAAAGAAAGGATCTTTGGCGGGCACTAGCACTTAGCTTTAATAGAATCAATGTCAAGTCTAGAATTCACCTTCCAGTGTGCCAAAGAACCCATCTTGGATTGCTTGTGTGATGTTTCATCTCAGGCTGTAAGGAAGCCTTAGCCCTTGTTGAAACAAAAGAGTCTTGTATCAGGCTCTGAAGAGATTCAAACCATGGATTTCACCTTTGCTTGATGGGCAATTTAGCTTCCTGGCATGGCATCTCCGTTTCCCCCCAGATTCTTTAGGTTGCATTTACAGAAGAGGTCCTGTTTGGTAAACTGGTGCGTTTCTGTTGATAGCGGCTGATATCTACATGCAACACACTTGTGAAAGCAAACAAATATGACAGGACCTGAATGCACAAGCTGTTTATAGAATCATGCTTAGAAGTCACCATCCAATGTGACAGAACCAATCTCTGCTTGCTGATGTTTCATGGCAGGCAGTACCAAAGACATGACTCTTGCAACAAGAGAAGAGACTTGTAGTAGGCACTGCTGGGACAAGTGTTTTTTTCTGTTGATAGCACTTGAATTCTACATGCAACACATGTCTGAAAGAAATTAACTCTGGATAGCTGAGCTTTGTCACCTTTTAGCATGAGGTTGACAAAGAAGTGGATGGTCATCACAGAGATTCATGAATAAGAGTTATGCAGGTAACAATTTGAAAGTGACATGATGGTCAAAAGGCTACTAGTTGTAAAGGAAAATACGAACAAGGTAGTTAAACAGAAAACACTAGGGTTAAGTTGAAACTGGACAACATAATTCATTGGAACAAATTCCAACATTCTCTTGGTTGAAGTCACCATTTTACAGGTTAGAGAAAAACAGTTATATCTTTGTGAGCGTGTCCACAGAACTTACCTTCAACTTAGATTGTTAACTGAGGTCTCATGTAGAGCCCAGATAGCTCAGTCGGTAGAGCATTTCTCAGTTGGTATAGTTTTTTTCTGTTGATAGGACTTGAATTCTACATGCAACACATGTCTGAAAGAAATTAACTCTGGCAGGTCCTATCTTTTAATGGCACCAATGACCCTTCTGGAATTCACCATCAAGTGTGCCACAGAACCCATATTGGCTTGCTTGTGCTATGTTTCATCTCAGGCTATAAGAAAGGCATAGCTCATGTAGAAACAAAAGAGTCTTCTAACAGGCACTGAAGAGATTCAAACCCTGGATTTCTCCTTTGCTTGACAGCCCATTTACCATCCTGGCATGGCATCTCCATTCACCCATTAAAGGTGCAATTACTGATCGTAGTGTAGATAGTTGAGGTGCTGAGTTAGGTGCTTTATTCAACTAAGCCACAGTCCAGCGCTATGGCCCCTTCCACCCGCATAGAATGTTGGCTCTTAATCAAGCTACACGTTACTCAAATGCATCTACTTCACCAGCCATGCAATGCACATTCTGGGGTAGCAGATTGTGAAAAACATAGCCTAGACCAGTGGTCACCAACCCTGTTCCTGGAGAGCTTCTTTTGAAGACCCTAGATCCGTCTAAAGTCACCTAGACATAGGCATCCTACACAGATGCTGATTTGGCAGATGCATATATGTTGTTTGGTCTGAATGCTGCTCCTACCACTGATTGGAGGCTTGCTGTTATCCTCAACCTAAGATAAACCACAAACATAGGTCAAGATATATATCTACAAACAGCAGACGGCAAGTCAAGAAGTCACGGCAGATCAAAGTTAGCTATGTGATGTCCAGCCATAGTTTTTACAAACATATCAGCCAAATTCTGTTGATAGCTATTGCTCTGAGGGTATGCAGCACATGTTTCTGATCTGAACGCTAGTGTGGGGTTTGGATGTGTGAGCACAAATTTCAGCATGAATCCATGTCATGGGTATCTATACAGATTTGAATTTAGTACAGCTTCAGCTACATTTTGGCCAAATGACTAGAAACATTTGGAACGTGATGTCGGTTGTTTCAACTGGGGGCCAACAATGCACTCTATCTGAGATGGAAAGTAGGGAATTGCCATATTCAACAGGATTCATCACCATGGAATTTTTCTCAGATACACTCTAAGGGACAGAAAAAGCCAGCAAGCAACAAGCATATGACTCTGGTGGGACTCGAACCCACAACCTTTGAATAGCTCCAATGCTTAGCTTAGAAGTCCAACACGCTATCCATTTTTTTTTTTTATTCAAAAGTATGTCAACAGTAAAAACATATTCCACCATAAATAATTTTCACATTAAAATACATCAGTCTATACATATTGGTGGCAGCTGTCACTTACGGCCATACCACTCCGACAAAGCCCGATATCATCTGACCTCGGAAGCAAAGCCAAGTTTGGCCTAGTTAGTACTTGGATGGGAGGCTGAATGGGAATACTAGGTGCTGTAACCTGAGCCGCGCAAGAATTTCGCTCTGCCTACTTCGCCAAAAACACTGGGTGGTTTCCTGGCTCTGCTTGGGACATTCACCCCAGGGGCCCGGGCTGCCAATGATATGGGAGGTACTACACACGGTGCAGGTAATTAAACTTCGATTACGTTCCATTTTAGTTGTAGTTCATGCTGGGTTATCTGCTCCAAGATCATTGTCTAATCTCATGTTTATGTTTGTTTCTCGACCCTGTTTTTGGTGCCACGTTATTGATATCTGCCTTGCCCCAAGTTTATGCCTGTTTGCCGTTCGCCTGACCTTTGCTCTGTTTTTCTGGAATATGCATTTGGATTACGTTTTGGATTTGTCTGCCTGCCTCTTTATAAATAAACTACACTCGTTCTTATGTGCGCTTACCTCCTTCCTTTATCCGCTCCGTCACGAGCTGTGACATTATTGTTAACAACATCATTGCTGATCAGGAATTTAATTTAATGTGTTTAACGGAAACTTGGATTAAACCAAACGAGTACATAGCATTAAATGAAGCCAGTGCTCCTGGATACAGTTATGTACATCAGCCTCGTTCAACTGGTAGAGGAGGAGGGGTTGGTCTCATCCATAGTCAAAATCTAGTCATCACACAAAATCCTTATCATAAATTGAATTCTTTTGAAATTCTTTATACCAGTGTAAACTATGTAGCCAGAAACAATAAGTCAATTATTATTTACAGACCCCCAGGGCCATATACTGAATTTCTTAGAGAATTTGCAGACTTTGTCTCAAACCTGGTTGTGTCTGTAGATAAAGAATTAATCGTCGGAGATTTTAATATTAATTTTGATAACCCGGAAGACCCTCTAAGAATAGCGGTTGTGTCCATCTTTAATTCAGTAGGGATTAATCAGAACGTAAACGGACCTACTCATAATGGTGGTCACACTCTAGACCTCATACTAACATACAGACTAAGTGTAGAAAATATTGTAATTTTTCCACAGTCTGAAGTTGTCTCAGACCATTATCTTATCTCACTCATAATGCATATTGATCATAATTTTTCCACCTCGCCTCACTACCGTGTTAAATGTACGTACACATCAGCTACTGCACCGAGCTTCATAAATAACCTCGCAGAAACATCAGTTAGATTTGGATCACCGTCAGATCCCATAGAACTCGATCAGGCGACTGAAAGCTTGGAGTCAACACTCCGCTACACGCTAGATAGAGTGGCTCCACTCAAAAGAAAAATAATTAGAGAGAAAAAATTAGCACCCTGGTATAACGATCAAACACAAACCTTAAAACAGAAAACTCGACAATTAGAACGCAAATGGCGTCAAACCAAACTGGTGATATTTCAAACAGCATGGAAGGAGAGTCTACTGAAATACAGAAAATCTCTTAAGTGAAGCTAGAAAAATCTATTTCTCCACCTTAATAGGAGATAACAAAAACAATTCTAGATTCATTTTCAACACGGTAGCAAAATTCACTAGGAATAAAACCACTACAGAGAGAAACACTCAATCATTACATAGCATTGAAGATTTCATGAAATTTTTCTTTGATAAGGTTGAAAATATTAGACATGAAATACAGGCCATTAAATTAAAACCAGACAGTACTGTAACAAACCCATTACATGACAATGTAGCAATATCAGATCAATGTTTAGAGTATTTTGCTCCACTTGGAGAGACCGAACTAGCTACATTAATCTCTTCAGCCAATTCATCAACCTGTATACTAGATCCCGTACCTACATGTTTGTTTAAACAGATTTGTCCAGAAGTAATTGAACCACTTTTAAATATAATCAATTCTTCACTAACCACTGGCTATGTCCCTAAATCACTTAAATTAGCAGTTATTAAACCCCTGATTAAAAAACCTGACCTTGACCCATCCCAATTGTCCAGCTATAGACCAATATCAAATCTCCCCTTCATCTCTAAGATCTTAGAAAAGGTTGTAGCAAAGCAGTTATGCTCGTACTTGGATAGGAACAACATTCATGAAATGTATCAGTCAGGATTTAGACCTCATCATAGCACAGAGACAGCGTTAGTTAAAGTAGTAAATGACCTTCTACTGACCTCTGATCAGGGTTGTGTCTCTCTGCTTGTGTTACTCGACCTTAGTGCAGCTTTTGATACTATAGATCACACTATTCTCCTTGATAGATTAGAAAATGTTGTTGGCATTAAGGGAACAGTCCTCTCCTGGCTCAGGTCTTATCTGACCGATCGTTATCAGTTCGTAGATGTAAATGGTGATTTCTCCATGCATACTGAGGTTACTTTTGGAGTTCCACAAGGTTTTGCTTTAGGCCCACTGCTTTTTACTTTATATATGCTTCCCCTAGAAAAAATTATTCATAAACATGGAATTAGCTTCCACTGTTATGCTGATGATACTCAGCTGTATGTTTCAGCGAAGCGAGAGGACAGACAGAAGCTTAGTAAAGTTGAGGATTGTGTAAAGGACATTAGACGTTGGATGTTAACCAACTTCCTTTTACTTAATTCTGATAGAACAGAAATACTTTTATTAGGCCCACGTGTAGCAAGAATGAATAATTCTGATCACATGGTTACTCTGGATGGTCTTTCTGTTTCATCATGTACAGCAGTTAAAGACCTCGGAGTGATTATTGACTCCAGTCTATCATTTGATGCTCATGTAGATAATATTACTAGGATAGCCTTCTTTCATCTCAGAAATATTTCTAAGATAACAAACATATTGTCACTACATGATGTGGAAATACTAGTTCATGCATTCGTCACC
This sequence comes from Ameiurus melas, assembly GCA_012411365.1. Lineage (NCBI taxonomy): Eukaryota > Metazoa > Chordata > Actinopteri > Siluriformes > Ictaluridae > Ameiurus > Ameiurus melas. The sequence continues at coordinate 4,776,637 of JAAGNN010000030.1, read as the reverse complement.
TCTAGATTAGATTACTGTAATGCCTTACTGTCTGGATGTTCCAGTAGGAATATAAATAAGCTCCAGTTAGTCCAGAATGCTGCTGCTAGAGTCCTAACTAGAACTAGAAGATACGACCATATCACCCCGATCTTATCCACACTGTATTGGCTCCCAGTAAAATCTCACATTAACTATAAAATACTTTTATTAACCTATAAAGGACTAAACATCACTCTGTTCAGTGGTTCATTTCCTCATGAACTAGATCAGTCTATGCTGTAAAAGTAAAGGTAATTATTTTTTGCAGAAATGCTGCTCACAGATGACCAACCCGGTCCAAACATTACTGTCATCACCAGTACTACTATTTCTATGTGTGTGATCGCGCCCACGACTGCCTTCCTCTTATGTAAGAGAAGGCGCATGCAGGTAAGAACGCTGACATCACGAATACGATCAGTTCACAGAATTACTATGAAGTGCCTTCTGAAATGGACATTTTCCTGCATTTTATCTTCTAGTTTCTCAAACGTCCTCTCAGACAGACTACTCTGTGAGTGAGTGTTGAATTTGAAACCTTATTTCATTGGATGTGTGGCATGATTGTGCAGTCCATTGCCTCACTACTGGTTTGGGAAAACTCCCAAAGCTTGGAATTGCGACCCACATTAACAGCTGTCATTAAAGGTTCTCAGTAGGAAATTGGGAATTACAGTTTCTCTCATATGATGTGAATGCAGCATTAACCAGCTCTTATGTATGTGATTAATGTAAACCAATTTTTTGTATTAATAAATCTTACATATTTTTTCTTACCTTTCTGATTTTCCTTACATTTCATATGTATCTATTGCTAAATAATACTTCGTAGAGACTGTGTTTTGATCCTAATATAACTATAGAATCTCTAGAGTCAATGGAAGCATAATATTCAATTTTCAATTCAATTTTATTTGTATAGCGCTTCTTACAACAGACATTGTCTCAAAGTAGAATTACAGAAATATCAACACGGTATACAGATATTAAATGTGTGAATTTATCCCAACTGAGCAAGCCACTGAGTGGCGACGGTGGAAGGAAAAACTCCCTAAGATGTTTAAAGGAAGAAACCTTGAGAGGAACCCGACTCAGAAGGGAACCCATCCTCATCTGGGTAACAACAGATAGTGTGAAATAGTACAGTATGGATGTACATGAAGTCTGTATGGCCTTCGGAGCAGCCGTAGTCCCAGTAGTCTGGAATTTGGAGAAGATTTGAGCTTCATCCAGAGGCTGAAAGGATCTGGATCTCTAGTATCTCCATAAATTCGTGTGTCTTGGCAAAAGGACAGAGGGAGAAAAAAGATTATTACGACTGCGGAGTAGTAAAAATAGAATCTAGTCAGGGTAGGCTTGAGTAAACAAATACGTTTTAAGCCTAGACTTAAACACTGAGACTGTGTCTGAGTCCCGAACACTAATAGGAAGACTGTCCCATAATCGTGGGGCTTTATAAGCGAAGGCTCTTCCCCCTGCTGTAGCCTTCACTATTCGAGGTACCGTCAAACAGCCTGCATCTTTTGATCTAAGTAGGCGTGGCGGATCATATAAAACCAGAAGGTCGCTTAGATATTGTGGCGCGAGACCGTTTAGTGCTTTATAGGTTAATAAAAGTACTTTATAGTGGTAGATATTACCAGTGAGATTTTACTGGGAGCCAATGCAGTGTGAATAAGATGGGGGTGATATGGTCGTATTTTCTAGTTCTAGTTAGGACTCTAGCAGCAGCATTCTGGACTAACTGGAGCTGTGTGTGTGTGGTTGTCTGAGAGTGAGAAAGAGGAAACATACTAGTTGGTGGGATGGGCACACCAAATTGTTGAGGCCCCCCGAGCGCCCCCTGGCGGCCCCCATTTTGAAAACCACTGGCATAGGGTGCCAAGGTTTACAATATTAGTGTTTGTGATGTTGGTAAACACAAATTCAACACTCACTCACAGAGTAGTCTGTCTGAGAGGACGTTTGAGAAACTAGAAGATAAAATGCAGGAAAATGTCCATTTCAGAAGGCACTTCATAGTAATTCTGTGAACTGATCGTATTCGTGATGTCAGCGTTCTTACCTGCATGCCTTCTCTTACATAAGAGGAAGGCAGCCGTTGCGCATCACACACATAGAAATAGTATACTGGTGATGACGACAGTAATGTTTGGACCGGGTTGGTCATCTGTGAGCAGCATTTCTGCAAAAAAATAACTACCTTTTTACAGCATAGACTGATCTAGTTAATGAGGAAATGACGGCCACTGAACAGAGTGATGTTGCCGTACCCCAGTAAACATCCATCTTGTTCTCCCGGCTGAGGTGTGTAGCCGTGCAGGTGTAGTTATGTTTCTGCTGGAGCTCTTCCACGCTGATCTCAAAAGTCTTCCTGTTTGATAAGTTCCATCTGCATTGGGCAAAAGATCATCCACAGTGAAGAGGTGCTCGGGCATGCCCTGGCCGTCCTTCAGCAGCGTCATGTTAATGTGGTGGGTAAAATCCAGTGGCCAGGCAGGTCAGACGGGGCCCCCTCGAAGTGCGGGTTGAGTTGCTGCTTCATAAGTCTCACTCTGCGCTTCACTTGTAGGTAAGAGAAAAAGAAATCCTGATAATAACATGTCATTTTTAAAGGTAGTGAGTAATGAAACTCATAAAGGTGGATTGGGGGAAAAAAGCACAGATTAAACAAACAGAATTCCTGAATGTGAATTTACATTTCCTCAGTGCATAATTCCTCAAATCTATAAGTAATGTTTGTAAAGATGTTGTGCATAAAGGTTGCAGAAAATATTGCCTTGTGATGTTCATACTGCAATGTGTCAAAGCTTATTGGCCATTTTATATCGGTGTGGGGCGATGCTGATGTATTTTATAGTCCATCACAAATCTGCTCAAGCCATTAATTTTTTTTAAAAAATTTTTAAAAAAATCAATAAATTAGTCATCAAGTATATTAACAGTGCCATATTTTTCCTAAGTGACATTACAAGAGTTTCATGATTAAGCTAAAAACTGATTTATATCAGAATATAGATGTACAAAACAGATCAAATGAACTGACTCTACTCTATACGTATCTCGCCTACCTTTAGAGCAGTTAAAGTGCTGCTTAAGAAGATGTGCTGGTTCCCACATATCCTTGTGCAGTGTTCCCAAAATCATTTTGTAAAGAGCAAAAATCTTGCTCTTCATCATTTATCATTCTGTTCACTCTCATAACTGCCTTTTGCGTATCTGAAACGTAGCTTGAGATTGTTATATCATCCAGCATTATCAGGACGGTGAACTCTGGGAAAGGCGCTCTCTCCTATGATGAACGCTGAACACCGAGCACCACCAAGTGTGAACCTGTGAGAACCAGAGATCAGAGATCAGGACTGCGTTCAAATACTGCTCCTGACATGCACTTATTGATGACTTCTTATCCCCTCCATGTGCCTGTACTTAGATAGAGGAGAGTCCTGTAAGATTGGGTCAATGTTAAGTTGAATTGACCCAGAATCTATTGAAATGAGTCTGTTCGTTATAGTTAAGACAATAACTAGTTAACAATTCTGTCTACAGTATACTGTACTGAGGTTCCAGTAGAAACATTTCTTTATTTATTCCTCTAACAGCATGCCTGGAAGTGTCTTATCCTTGACTTAACTGTAGGTTATTTTCAAAAGAATGTGAATATTTAGTATTTAGTATTTTCATTTCGTTGCATTATATCATGTGATATCATTTTATGATAGAAACATTTAAACAGTAAATATATAAAATGTGCTAAATAAAAATATACACCAATTCAGTGCCATATGGAGTTTCACAAAAAAGTCTGAGACTCTGAAAGTCACACAAACACAGTATTAAATAAATACTAAGTATTAAAACTACTAAGAAATAAAAACATTTCAATCCACGTGAAAGAGAATGTACCTGTGTTGGCAGATGATAAAAACATGAGAAGGTTTATTAAAACGTGAAGTCTCTTCATGTTGCCTGTGTGCTCATAACACTGAGAAGCTCTACAAAAAAAACAACAAAAAAAGAGAAAACAGATTTGTTTGCTCTTTTCAGAGTTAAACTCCTCCCTGATGGAGCTGTTTGTGCTTTTGGGGTTTTTCCCCAACCACAAATGCAGAAGGTGTCTCAGTGCAGCATTCCAGGATGGTCAAAATTCCCCAGGTTTAGTCTCCAGTAATGTCTTAATGCTGATAATACTGAAAATATTATTCTTTATAATAACATTTCCTTTACCATATTTTAAACACTGCCATGTCCGATGTGTTATGATGGACAGTCTAATTTCACTACAATGCCAACCAGATGCTAATGTCTATTAGGATCTACAATGGAATTAGACCAGACAAACAGATAATCGGATCCACTTCTGTTCAGGTCTGACAGGTTTAGTGGCATGATCAGGTTTAGATGTTAACTTTAAAATCCAACACAATGGGTTAAGCTGGTAGCACAAAGACATGGACATATTCGTCATCTGAAGTGGATTCTGAATTATCACACTTTTTTTTTTTTTTTTTGGGCCCTCTAGTAGGTGCAGTGACTTAGTGTGGCTAGATGAGGCAGGACTCAACGTGTGTTTTGGTAAGGAAAAATCCATGAATCATTGTCAAAGTCCGTAGGTCAGAAAAACAGAAAACGAAAACAAGAGCAAAAGTCAAAAGCAGGAAACACTGAGGAAAGACTTGGAAAAAAATAATAAACAAACGAATCCAAGGCTTAACAGAGAACATAGAACAAAAAGTTTAGGGTAACCAACCAGTGCGCTCTCATTATTCTGTCCTGCTTTATTCTATCCTGTATTAAACATCTTTCTGTAATAAACCTTTTTACCTTAAGAGGACGAATCTGCGAGTGTTGTCTAATTTCTACGACAGGAACAACGCACTAGAAGAGGGACAATGTAAAGCCCTGTTTACACAGGGACGGCAACAGCAGCAGTAAACAACAGCAGTAAACATTCACAGTTTTTTTTTTCTTTTTATACTAACAAAGGAAAACAAAGTTAAAAAATATTGAAAACCCAAACACCCCCCCTCCCCCTCCGGCTCATCATGGCTACCCAATAACTGTCGCTGGTTATAAGGAAATTGTAAAATCCAACAATGATTACTGAGGCTCCAAAATATAAGAATGGTGTTAAGCTGCACATGTCCATATTCTCACTCTCACTCACATACACACGTCAATAAAATTTCGTTACTTGCATTACAAATTTATTGTTAAGAAAACAATACCAAGTAAAATGCGTTTTTAAAATAAATCACATTTTGCCCCGAATAATTTTTTTCTTTAGCCCCGAAGAATTCTCCACTTGGAGTGGTTTGTCACTACGTAACTGAACGTCAGTAAAAGACGACATTGGTGTTGTAATTTTTATATCTTCGGTGAACGGAGGCGAGACAGCCCTCAATTCTGCAAAGCGCTAGATCACACAGTCAGTATGAGGAAAAATGGATATACGCCGATTTATTTTTTTAAACCAGTAATGGCGTTGAAACCGAAACACTAACATCCTCTGATGCTGAGCAGGATAACAAGGTGTGTAAATGTCTGAGTTCCAGTTTATGTGAACATGATATGAGCAGAGCATAAGGGAAGATAATGTGCTCTGCATGGCACTGTAGCAGTTAAACCCAGACAATGATCATTGGAAAAGTGAGAAAAGTTCTCTATTTTATCGGTCTGGTAGTTCTACAAACAGTGACAACACCTGAGGCAAGTTTTATAACAAATCCAACTTTTTCTGATCAGGTCATACGTTGACGCGCTAGAATTACTGAAAAAAGTTTCAGTAATTGTAAGTAATTCTTCAGAAACTTTATTGCAGGTTAGAAAGTAAAGTAATTAGTAATCTGATTTCTTTTACATGCAGTCATCAAAGTTCAATTTTAAAGTAGTAATAAGTCATCTGTAGTGGAGTTTTTCTGTGGCTCAGTTGGTGGAGCAGGTCGTCCACAAATCGTAGGGCTGGCGGTTCGATTCCCGGGACAGCATGACTCACACAAAAAGTGTCAACTTGGGCAAGACACTGAACCCCCGAGTTGCTCCTGATGGCAAGTTAGCGCCTTGCATGGCAGCTCTGCTACCATTGGTGTGTGAGTGTGTGTGTGTGTGAATGGGTGAATGTGACACAGTGTAAAGCGCTTTGGTTAAAAGCGCTATAAGTGCACCATTTACCATTTTACCACTGTAAAATTTGATTCGTATATTATTTTTTAAATAGATAACTTGGGTATTGCCTCTAAAATAACCTCTAAAGTACAAACCGTGTTCCTGCTCATTTCCATGCAGCAATGCCCACAAAAACTCCATAAAAGGAAATGGAAGTTATTTTTGACTCACTGTTATGACCCCGGTCTATGGTTGAGGTGTAACATAAAAAAGGTAGAAATATTATTATAATATATAATAATATATTATAAATATCACCTTGTGGAAGTTCCCGTTGAGCAACTGGCTATTTAAAAAAAAAGGGGGGGCTGGATATGTCCAGCCCTGACTTCCTATTTCAGTGGAAATTACTTCAACACGTCAAACGACACATGTTTGTTTTCAAGACATGTTAAGTAAATAAATAAATAAACAAACAAATAAATAAGTGTTTTAAAGGTGGACAGTATATCTAAAATATGAATAAGTCCGTTAACAACTGAATACATTAACATTTTTAAATAAATAAATCGGTCTTTAAAAATGTGAATTATTTATCAACAAATAGCATTCATTCCTTGAATAAATTATTAATCTATTAACCCAACAAATACATTTAAAAAGTCAAATAAGGTTCGGCACAAGTCCTGACTGGTGTTATGCAGTGGTCTTTTATTCTTATTTGTATTTTTTAATTTTTAATTATTAATGAAAACTTTCATGTTCTATTATTAACATATACTGTGTAAATTTCCACTCATGTGAGCATCTTTCCTGATTTAAATGCAAAGAAAAAGCAGCGACAGAGACTGCTCTATTAAGCAAACACATAATGCACTAATCACACACACATGAACCCTCCTCTTTACCTGAGATCACACCAGTCCCAGCAGAAGCTTAACAGAGCTTAGGAGAAGAGTGACACACACACACACACACACACACACACACAAGCTGTGTGAGGACAGTTCAGTGAGATGTCGTACTTGTCCATACACAACACAGCTAATGAGACAGTGAAGCAATGTGCAGGTTTCTGAGTAATTAGTCTCCAGAACAGAGATATAAGAGGGAGATAAAGAGATGGTGCCGAATCGAGGGGAATTTTGAAAAGGTTTACGTGCATGTCGGCGTTACGGGGACGGGAACCAGTTATTTCAAGTGTTTATTTGGGAACTTGGAAAAGCCTCCTGTGTGAAACGCCCTCATGAGTCAGGATCAGAAGATGCAGAGAACGTGCACAGCTTCACTGGGAATACTGTTACGAATTTAGTCTCTGTTTAACACTTGTGGTCGTCATTATTATTATTATGATTATTATTATTATGATAATTGTAAACCAGCAGACACTATTCAAAATGAAGAAAACCCCTTCTATGAGCAGGTACAAGCTGTATATTAACCCATAGTGTATGTTCTGTATGTTTACCTTCTTAAATCTCTTGTTGATCCATTTGTCCCAGTTCTTCAGCATCTCTAACCATTTCATCTCTCTCTGGCTCAACAGCTGAGGGGGAACGTCCTGAGCCCTGACGAGCAAACACGGACACAAACACGGTGAGCAAGACGTTAAAAGAAAGACACGTGATCTCTATGTAATACAGGTCTAACAATAAACAGATTAAAAAGCGTGTTGTTTGTGAGAAAAATAAATCAATCAGAACCATATGTTGAAAGCAGACATGAGTTTTGGAAGGAGTCTCCAGTTTCAGTGCTGAGGGAATGGCTGTTTGTAGTTCTGATAGAGCAAGTAAAGTTGTGTGTAAACGTTCGCCTAAGTCAAACCAAACTAAACGTTTCTGCCGGATTTATAAAAGTTTCGGAAAGGCTGATGTTCTTTGTACTTGTGTACGCGTGTTGTTCATCTCTAAAGTGCAAACCGTGTTCCTGACACATCTCATTTCCAAGTATAAATAAAAACAAATCAGACTCAGAAATTATGAGGTTGACACCTCACCTTATCTCATTACCTCACATCTTACAAATCTTGCAAATTTAATGATCACAAGAAACACAATGCATTCAGAATCACTCGGAAAGCACCAGTCTTCAGGGCTGGCAAGGCCAAAGTAATAAACAAAACAGTCGATATCAGTTTAACTAATATAACAAAAGAAAGGTATGTCAAAAGAAAATCGAGTCTAACCTGATAAATCTAATCTAATAAACGCCACCCAACCCCTACATCTTTCATGACAGTAAGAAGAGAAATATTTACAATGAAAGATATATTTACAATTCAGGCATACACTCGGCCACAACACAAGACAAGACGGGGAATGTGCTTTTGCGCCCGTCTCCCGAGGGTAAAACCGACTTGGAAAAAGTCTCGGACTTAGAAAAATTTCAGAAGAGAGAAGTTCTGCTAACATTTCTGCTGAACGTTTCTGGTGAACATCACCAGATGAACATCAATCAGATGAACATCACCTCTCTCTTCTGTCCTCCCCTCCCTTTCCCAAATATTCCATTGAGAAGAAAACAAAAACAAATTGATCAACAGCAGTAAATATTCACAGTTTTTTTTTTCTTTTATACTAACAAAGGAAAACAAAATTAAAAATATTGAAAACCCACGCACCTGCCCCCGGCTCATCATGGCTACCCATTAACTGTCGCTGGTTATAAAGATATTGGAAAATTCAACAACAGGCACAAAAATTGAAGTGGGAAGTGTCTATAACTCCATAAAGTATGCAATAAAGGGATGCCATTTATAAAAGCAAAAAATGTCAGTACAACCATTCACTGTATATCTTATTTTCTCGAGTTTCAGAAAAAACATCACGTCCTTTATCCACTGGGAGATAGATGGGTATTTAACAGACTTCCAATGTAACAGTAGGGAACGTCTGGCTATAAGGGATGTGAAAGCAATAACATCCTTTTGTATCGAGCTCAAAGGAATTGAAGCTTGAGGAATCCCAAATATCGCAATCAATGGACAAGGCTTTAGATCTACCCTGAGAATAGTGGACATGATGGTAAAAAACCCGACCAAAAAACCATGGAGTTCAGGGCAGAAGAAAAACATATGGCCAAGATGACAGGGAGAGCCATGGCATTTATCACACTTGTCCTCTACATCCGGATACATCACAGACAATCTCGACTTGGACAGATGGACTCTATTTAAAACTTTGAATGTGTATAAGTCCAAGACGAGCACAAGAAGTGGTAGTCTGTACCCTCCCTATAGCATGTTCCCAACACTCCTCACTTATCTGTACTCCTAACTCCGTTTCCCACGCATTCCTAATTTTGGTACTCGACTCACTAGCTACCGTCAAAATAAATCATAAATCCTAGAAATCATTTCTCTCTGATGCGGACTGTTTGAAAACAGGTCTTCCCAAGCCTGTTCAGGAGGCACAGAGGGGAAATCAGAAAAACATCTCGAAACGAAGTTCCGGATTTGAAAATACCGACCAAAAATGCGTCACAGGGAGATTATATAAGTGGATGCCAAATTGGCAAAGCTATCAAACACACCATCGGAATACAGATTTCTATCTTGTTTAATACCCTTGTCATACCACACTGAAAATGAGGAGTCCATACACATGGGGGAAATAGATGGTTGTTGACTAAAGGACACAAAGAGGATGCACCTACAAATATAAAGCGCTGTCTAAATTGATACCAAGTCATAAGTGTGTTGAGGACAACTAGATTATCGGTATATAGTGAGAGTTTCGTAGGTAAAGAGGAGTGATCCAAGTTTGGGTCAATTACACAGTTTAAATCTCCCCCGAAAATCAACAGGTGAGTATTTCAGAAAGGGAGATTGCTCAACAATCTATTAGCAAATTCTACATCATCAAAGTTTGGAGCATACACATTAACCAACAATACCTGTCTTTGCACTAGAGTACCAGCAACTATAATATATCTACTGTTTACTTCAGCTTGATAACATTAGTGGACCAAAAACTGTAACCTTTTAAAGATCAATTAAAATAGCGCCCTCTTGCTTTCGCAATTAAAGTTCGAGTGGAAGACTTGACTTACCCAAGGACAGTGTAACCTTTGATGGTCTTTAATACGTAGGTGCGTCTCCTGTAGAAATACTATATTGGAGTTTAATCGTTTCAAATGTGTAAAAACCTTAGATCTCTTAACAGGATTACCCATACCTCTGATGTTCCAACTAATAAATCTTAAAGGTGTGCCTGTCCCAGCTATGCTGGGATCCATATTACTACTTACCATTTAAATAAAGTAAACCATAGGAATATAAATAACCAATTAGAGCCGAAGTGGGACCTTCCAAAATTTATTTTAAACTTCTAATCAAAGTTTGTGGTTCTTAAATCAATGACGGCTTTAACGTTATTAATTGTGGAAAGATCATGGTATGCGCGTAATCCATGGCTAGGTGTACATTAAACGATTTGAACGAAGTGGTTCTTTTTCCTCCACAACATGCATTAAAAACCATTTAATGCACATCTAGCCGTGGATTACGCCTTACGTATCATCTGAGAGAGACAGCTAATTCTGTATGTAAACAGATATACTTCCCAATCATGACTTCTCCGAGTTGGAGAGCGGACAGTGATGTCTTTCCATTGACTCCCCTCCAATTGAGGTTCTTTGCCAATCACCCTCTTCAATATGCGCCAGGTGCAGTCACGCACATCCACCCCGTCAATACACGCCAACCAGTTTACCTGAAACTGATTTAAAAAACAAAAACAATATACACTAATATAAAAATAAATAATTAATAAGCATATATTGCCTCATCAACTGTGTCAGTGCTTCTCACTTCTCCTGCAGTTACCCTGCGCTGTGTGTTTTCCATCTCTACCAAAGATTAGGTCATAACTGTTCCCTCATATCAAAGTGGTGTTCAGTGTTGTGCTTTTCAATACGAGTGTGCCACCTTGAGAAAACAAATACTTTCAGTAGCTGTGTAATTGTGCAAGCAATTGTTAACAACAAAGAAAAAAATTCTCACCAGTTTTTGCTTGTAAGTTTTTGCTAGTGTATAAGGAGGAGTAAAAACTTTTAAAAGTCGAATTGATTTCCACAGGATCCGAGGTTAATACACCACTGGACTGCATAATTTGAGAAATGGAACGTGAAGCTGCTCGGCTATGCAGTTGGTGAGCCAACAACCGAACCAACTTTATCGCCATATTCATAGTAATTGCCACACGTATGTAACAACAGTCGATAACAAATCAAACTCCGCCTGCGAAAGTTAAGTCTTTGTTTATGCAGCTCAGGGGTCGGGTTGGGAGCATATTGGTCGTCAATGGCCTGAATATTATCAGATAACTCTTTTTTCTTATTCTTGCGTTGCTTATTAGCATAAGCAGAATAAGAGATTATCTGTCCCCTTAAGAAGGCCTTTAGAGTTTCCCAAAGTAAAGAGTAAGAGAGAGAATCAGTTTGATTGGTAAGAAGAAAATCATCTATCGAAGTAAAGATATACTTGGGGAACGCTGAATCGGATAAAAGTAGAGAATTAAGCCTCCATGGTGGGCGAAAGGCGCGATGTGAAGGTAGAACAATGTCAGGAATTAGAGTAGCGTGGTCTGAAATGACGATTGGTAGATATTCAGAGTTTACAACCTGAGAAATTAGAGAATCATTAATAAAAAAGTAATCAATGCGAGAAAAAGATTTGTACATGAGAAAAAAAAAGAATATTTCCTCACTGTAGGGTTTAAATACCTCCACGGATCAATGTAACCATTCTGAACTAACTCAGAATACTTTGCCATCGCAGAGGGAGCGTTTGCAACAGCGCTAGATTTGTCCAAAGCTGGGTCAATAACACAGTTCAAATCTCCCGCAATTAACGAGAAATGTGTGTTCAAAGCAGGAAGTTTTGACAACAAATTCTGAGCAAAAGGAACCTTATCAAAGTTTGGGGCATATACATTCACCAAAACTACTGGCGTCTGTGAAATTTTCCCTTCCACAATCCCACACACACACATACACAACACCACCAACTCCTTTCTGGTTAGAATTGTAAACCAATTAGTTGAACACGAAGGCACTAAATGCCTCTGAAAAGACAGAAAAGATTCAGGTTGTGAAAGCGTATATACGTACACATGTATACTTTGTGTGTGCATGACGTGTTGATAGCATTTTGCTTCCGTTCTTGCAGTTTTGTAAAGGTCGAGTATACGGAAACTCCGATCGCAGGTTTGATCTCGTATAACTCGTATCTTTAACTCTGCAATTACACAGTTTTAAAATAAATCAGAACGCTGTTTATTAAGCCATTTAGATAAAATGACTCATCGTCAACGCTGTACGAAACAATCCCAATAAAATCTTGGACGAATTCTGTAATAAATTAATGTGAGTTCTCTGTTTTTGCTCACATGATGCGGATCCTCTAATGATAATCGTGCGATTAAAGAAAATGAGCACATCCTCAATCCTTCCATCATCAATCAGCATGATCCGGGGTTGTGTAGAAAGCGGGCTTGTATGAACACGTGTGTGTGTGTGTGTGTGAGACTTTTACCTGCCAGCTGTAACACATGTGGCAGAGTTTGTAGGCGAGTCTCTGCATGTGATCTGGTTTGAGCCATGGTGTCGTATGGATGAACACACACCTCGGGTCACGTGACTTCGGCGTCGATGACTGTTCCGGGAGGAGGGTTGCTCAGTCTGGGGTCGAGGAGAGTGAAGAATCTGGAAGAGCTGCGTTTCTTCACCACCAACACGGTCAGTTTGGGCTGTAAACAGAAACACTGTTGGCTGAGAGAAAACCCAACACGTGTGTGTCAAATCTGTTCTATCGAGACGTGTCGAGTCTCACGTGTAATCTTCACCCATGGCCTTGATGGACTGCATGAACTGAGGCACTTCGTACTCGACTACGCTCAGCAGCACGCCATCTCGGTACACCACGATGCGTGACGGCAAACAGTTGTTGTATTTGAAGCAGCATCAGTGCAGCTGAGGAAAAGAAATCAAAACAAGAAGCGATGTCTGAACACGCTTCTTAACTGAAGTGACTCTAAACTCTAAAATCGCTCGCTTTTTCTCCCACGTTCCGTCAGACTGCAGTGTCAGGATTTAATCCTTAGTGTAAAGTCAGAATTCACAGAGACTGCAGTGTAACGAGGTCATTTATGAGCATGATGTTCCTCGCAGAGTGCATTACATACCCTGCACATCGGTATGGATCTCTTTCCTGCAGCAGTGTCGTGGTAGCAGTCGATACCAACATCAGGTGCAGCAGTTCATCTGCAAGGAGATCTTTGTGGCTATGGTCATGAGGGTCTGAGGTCTGCTGAGGGTGCGAGCCACCACACACTGGCTTGGAGTGGGACAGTCCACACACAGGTACTTCTTCACACAAGCGTATTTCTCCTTACAGTTGGTTGACAGGATCACAACCACCTTACACACATGATTTAAAGTGAGTGCTTGAGAACAAGAAGTAATGGTAATCTGTAGACTGAGGCTGTTAATCTGAATTATTCCTGTGCCGTATGCTTAGACCCATAAAAGGATATACTGTGACAAAAATCACATAGAAGCAGTTGCACTACACCGTGTGGTGTCACATCACAAAAGGTGAAACGACTTTAACAATGAAAGTCAAACAGCAATATCCTTAAACATTCAATTTTGAAATAAATAAATTAAACCGTTTCAGTTGACTTATTTACTAGAAGTGTCATGATACTAGCTTTTATTTTCCTTAATCGAAAGCTTGAGTATCAGGCGATACCCATCCGATAGTTTTCTTTAAGATCTACAACGCTCATTATTTGAACTGAAGCACTCGGTTTACCATTAAACTTTCATACAAAATCCCACACATAAGACTAGAATAAATTCAATCCTAGTGAAAGAACAGGCACGTCTCTTTCACATGCATCAGTTATATGATTTGAGTTCTGTTATCTCTGATAGCAGCAAAAATAAATAAATAAATAAAATGGTGGATCAGCTATCAGGTCCTGGATCAGTCTATATTATTTATCCATAGTAATGTAGGTTTTTTCTCTTCTACCCCCTTTTTTTTATTTATTTATTTATTTATTTAAATAAATAAATAAATCAAAGTCCTTTCAATCATATATTTCATCTCACATTCAAGCAGTTATCTAATCAGCCAATCGTGTGCCAGCAGCACAGTGCATAAAGTCATGCAGGTGCAGGTCAAGAGCTTCAGTTAACATGTACATCAAACAACCGTGGCGTGGTTACTGGTACCAAATGGGCTGGTTTGAGTATTTCAGAAATAAGGCGTTTCCATCCACACACAACTGTTGCTCACTCAGTGTTTTTTGCACCATGCTTAGTAAACTCTACAGACTGTTCTGTGTGAAAAACCCAGGAGATCAGCAATTTCTGAAATACTCAAACCAGCCCATCTGATATAAACAACCATGCCACGGTAAAGGCCACAGATCACAATTTTCACCCATTGTGATGCTTGACGTGAACGTTAACTCAGGTTCTTTTCATGCATCGTGCTGCTGCCCCATGACTGAATAACTACATGAATGTGAGGGTGTTTCTAATAAAAGGGACAGTGAGTGCATTACTTATTCATTCAAATAATGAATATAATGGTCGTTACGTTACTAGTCACATGTACGGTTTTTCTAAGCAATACAATACATTTTCTAGACATAACCCCTGAACAGTACGGATTCTAACCTGAACATTTTCAGCACAGTAATATACTTTAATATTTGAATCCTAAACAAACTACATGGTCACACTTGATTCTACCCAGTGTGTGAGACCCACCATCTGAACCTGCTGCCCCACGTTCTGCTGCAGAGCTCTCAGCAGAGCCTCCTGTCGATCATCGTACTCGATCCTGCACACAGAAAAAAATGAAGTGGGGTATAAAAAGTGTTAATGCTGTAATTCAGACATGATCCTTTTCCAAGCAGAGCTCTGGTTCAAATAAAACACTACACACAGTAACCACTGCCTCCGCTTATGAAGGAAAGAAAAGCTGTTGAGAAGCTCTTCATTTGAGCGCGTGCTGGTTTGGAAAACACGCTTATTTGCAGAGACCATTGAAACGTTTGTGTCAAACGCATGGACTGCAGCTGAATACGGTCAATATTAGAGAAAGATCTGCACTACCGAACTGACAAGGACCCGCTTAATAATTTGAAATTAACAGTGCTACACACTAGTGTCCCTTTCATGAAGATCACGAGGAGTGAGTTTTAAAAAGGAGCCCAGGACACAGTGATGGCACAGGCTACAATTTCTTTCTAAACACTGGACAAGTGTGTTGTCTCACATTCGCGCCGAGCTGAAGCCGGGGCGCCCCGCCGCTGACACTCTTGTTGAGGGTCTGCAGCAGTGAGTGAGCGACGTCAGCGTGCGTGTATGGTGTATAGAACAGCAGTCAGTTCTCCAGAGACATGCTGGTCATCAGAGGAAGACCTCGTATCTCTTTAGACCAATCCGCGGCCCTATGGGTTGTACTCGCGACTGCACACAGACACACACACACACACACACACAATCCACTCAGCAAGAGTGAGACACGTGTCGTGGTATAGTACTGTTTTCTCGGTGTTCTGTGGTCCCCTTACTGCTCTCGCTCCCTGTAGGATCCTCTCAGCAGGAAGAACTCTTCCAGTCAGATACAGCAGCTTGTTCTCAAAATCTTAGACCCCATGTGCGGAGGGTAGTCTGAACACTGGCATTCCTGGAAGAGATTCACTGAAAAATTCAGCACTGTAAATTGGTATAACGTTCACTTCAAAGATCCTTCAAATCAAAAAGGCTTTTAAGATGAGAAACATTCCTGTCGGGTGTCCACAAACTTTTGATCAGCAGAGTATATTACTATTAAACGTGTTTATTAAACTTAAGAATGTTATAATCAGAAAAACCATCACGCTTATACTATATGTTCAGCCTCGTGTTGCCCGGGATAGTCTCTAAAGTAAATACACATCCCTTATATGCATGCTACAAATGTTTATCTTGTAAAAGTTGTCTCTGGCTTACACGTTAAGGATAAATTTCTAAATGTATGTTTCTGTAAAGCTGCTCTGTGACAGCGTCTGCTGTTAAACACACACTATACAGACAAAAGCAGAATTTAATTAATAACGCAATCGCATTTATCCAGTACCTGCTCATGTTGATGATGCAAGATAAATAAAGAATGAAAGTGTCTAAACATTTGACCGTAGCTTTCAATTCAAGGCGAGTGCTAGAGTATAGGTGTGCTGGGTTATATCTTATATAGGACTATAAGGTTAAACAGGTGTCTATATGCAGTGGTTGTCAGGAAGTATACAGGAACTGGACTCTGGACACACTGCAGTACACAAAAGACGGTCAAACACATTCTGTTAGACTGCAAAAGGTATGAGGAGGAAAGAACTGAGCCAGAGATGCAGATTGGAAAACCAAACATGACACTAGAGAACTTGCTAGAAAAAAAACATCTGGGAAAATGCACTGCCTAATAAACTATATATAAAAATACTGGGAGAAGTGAGAGACTTTAGTAATCTAGTAGGAATATCTAGTATATAATTATTTATCTCTTTATTTTCTTTTATTTATGTAGTATTGTTTTGGAATTATTTTTTTTTCCATTTTATTTTAATTTTTTCGGCCCAATCTACTGCCCACACTCCAGTCCAGTAGGTGGCGGTAATGCACCTTTAGCTGATTTGCCAACCGCCATTAAATCAAAAAAGAAGACCATAGCGCCTAAACCCACACTGCGCGCATGCGCGGCCGGATGACTCCGCCATTAAAACTAGTAAAAGAGCTCTAATTAGCCAGTGAAGCTACAAGTCGTTCTGCCACGCGCACTTATAAAAGTAAATCATGCAATATTCTCAGACGGGGCTGTTATTGACGGAGTGAATTCATCGCTTTAAATAGAATCAAAAATAACATGGACAGATTGCTAATCTCATTTCGATTAGCTTGCTCATTAATGACACTATGCATGCGCGGACTGGACGTCTCCTCAAAAACCTAGCACCGCTTAGCATATTTTATAATGTTCACATTAATATTGAACCCGAGAAGTGAATAAAAAGTTCTAAAATGTTATTTCTCACTCTCCTCCTTCTTGTTGTTCTCTCGGTTCCTCGGTGATTCGGCAGTAGTGAACCAAGTCGCCCAGAGTGAATCAGTGAATCACCGCTTGCTTCATACTGATCCACCTGAAACACAGGTGTTAACACCGTTAACTACACACACACACACACACACAAAACACAATACAGCACAGAACACGCACGGGTCTGTACACAACCATATAAACTCACTTTATTCGGGGTCCAAACGAGCCCAAACTAACACTAACACCGCTTGCTCCTCGACGCCGCGGTGACGCTCACAACGGAACGGACGCTGACATACATTTGAATCTGTGAGGAGAAAAGAAAAGAAACCCAAATATTATTTCATAAAAAGCTTCATTATTCTCTTCTTCAAACAGGAACAGAGGAAAAGATCTACAAATACATACGAGATCAGCTTTATTATCATTATTTTAAATCAAATCCACTTTAAAAAGTGCTCCTTTCGGAATTACATTTTAATAAAAAATATTATTTATCTTGTTCAATTTAATTTTTATAATTAATATTTAATTTGTCGATGATTGTAGACGAGTTGATGTTTCACATTCTTTGTGCTTTATCATCATAAATATACACTTTGTTTAAACTTTGGACACAAAATTTAAAACATTCCTCATGAATCCAGAACCTTCATGTGTTTATTATTTAGAAAGTCATCATTAAACAGTTGAATAAAATGATACACGTGGTTTAAACTTTTGAGTTCATCTCAGTCTAGTTCTTTTTCAAGTGTGCGATTCTCACTAGAAAGTTATTTGACTCAATCGTCCCGAATCGAATCAAACCAATTCAGACTGGACAAATGGACTAATAGAAGAGAAAGACCAACAGGAAAGAGGACAGCCTTCCTGGTGAAAGCAAACCGGATCAGAACCTTACAATAGATTATTTTCTGTATTTTTATTTTCAATCAGTTCTGTTGTTTTTCTTCTTTGTACTCGATTGAGGAAACACAGCAATAATACAATCAATCAATCAAACAATCAATCAATCTGTCCAGCTCCCTCCTCGCCTTCCCCAGAACGACGCGTGCGTGACAGAATTGACAGATTTAAATAAAAGATGTCTGGGCAAACTTTGACCTCCTGGAGTTAAAAGTGAGTATCCAAGGAAATTTACTGAGTTAACTGCACTACATTCTGCAATCACGCAGGACCAGAAAAAAATGTACATCTACTGTACATGTTAACACACAAAACAAGCTTTTGAGTATTAGTTACCCTGTCTTACTGTACAAAGCACCTGCAAATAATAAAACCAAATCATTAAAAGTTCATCTCTTCATCTCTATTCATGTCTTAAGCAGATTCTTACCACGTAGTCTAGGCCCTCAGTCACACTGTGGTCTCTGGAGTACAGGAGGTTGATTTTGGTTCCCTGACTTCGACGTGACTCCGCCTGCAGTCACACCTGCTATTTCCAGATCTCTAACAAACAGTGAGTCTTTATCAGGGAACACACGACTGCAGAGATGAAGAACAGAACACGCACTTCCCTTCATTTACACTAGATAATGAAGCTACATGAAAAATACACGGTACAACCCAAAGTCACATTCTTCTGTTATTATTCTTCCATATGTCAGTCCAGAATTTCACCATTTTGTGATCACAGAAATTAACGCAAAATCAAAAAAAACTCCACAATATTCAGAGGAGCTTCCACTTTTTCAAAGTTACTGCAGATTTGGGCCAAAACGTGTCATGACTAATTATTGACATCCTGATATAGTGAAAAGATTGCATCTCAAAAAAATAAAAAAACTTGCAGTTTTATAAGCTCTAAGATTAAGATACAAGCTCTAAAGATGACCCTTTATTACAGGAAATTCATGAATGGATCTAAAGAAAGCTCAGATTCTGAAAGACAGTCAGACATTGCAGAAGTCGTCCGAGAGAGAGAGAGAGAGACTTTTTTGACTTTTTAACCACTTTATTTACCACTTGTTCAAGGAAACCCAGAAATATCACTCATTCAAAAGGAAAAAACAAAAAGAGAAAAAGGTCTACACATTTAAACATGGAGGTGAAAATTGGTTAAAATAATAAAGACAAATCACCAGTGAAAAACAATCTCACCGCGTCGTCAACAATAGAAAAAAAACCCATGTTTTCGCACCATGTCTTTTCAAACATTCCCACATTGTCATTCATTCTATGGAATTCATGTTCAAGTCTAACTGCGTGACTCTTATTAGAGCCTTGAACAAGTTCACGTGTGTCGATTTCTCTTCCTTCCGCTTTTAGTCTATAGGATTTCCAGATGGCTACTTTCGCGTCGTCCAACTAGAAAGTTGATCAATGTACACCGCTTCGCGTGAACGGGAATATTTGCAAACCTAAAATGAACATTGCTTTAGAGAACGGTGACCCGAGGTTGTTAATTATTCTGTCCAGTGTATTCAAAAGAGGATCCAGTCTGTGGCAGTCGCAGAAGCAGTGGAACACAGTGTCTGGTAGTCCGCAGAACCTGCAGAGAGGAGAGAGTGTGTAGATTACATTTAAACAGGAAGGTATTGGTCGGCATCGCAGAGTGAAGAACTCGCCACTGTAGGTCTCCAGATCGCTTGTAGGGGTCTCTTTATAGAGCACCCTCCATGTAGGAGACTGAGACGGGGGAGTGGATAGGTGTATTCTCCACTTTGTGTCTGTCCGTCTCTTTGAGCTCTCTTGAGAGTTCATTTTTCATGCAGAAGTTGTACAATTGGTCTTTTGTGATTATTGAAAAGGGGACGTTTCTAAGTCTTGCATACAGAGGAGTTGGCCTGTGCCATTGTTGTCTGGAGCTTCGCTGGGAGTCATGTACATCTCTGAAAGGGCGCTTGGTCGGGATCTCCAGTCATATAGTCGTTTATGAACGTCCATAGGGGTGTGGGGAACAAAGCCTTCAAAGTCCTTACCACATTCCCCACAATCCTCTCTGACCTGCCTCCAATCTCTCTGAAAGTTGGTGTACTTGTATCCACTCTCGCTATACTGGTCAATAAGATCTCCCACCTTTGGCTACCCTTGCTGAGATGAAAGCAATGATCTCGCTTCTAGACTCAGTTTGCCCGGGAACCAGGTGTTATAGAAGAGTGGTTCGTTCAGACCATAATGATCTTTTCGCAGGCCATGAGCTGAGCCCAGATTTTAAAAACTGTTCCATAATATTGACTGACAGGGATGGCTTTTGTGGCACTTTTAGACATCAAGAACAACTGTCTATCGAGTCCTATTCCTCCCCCAAACCTCAGTACTGCGAGCCCAAAGCTAACCCATGGCACAGTGCTCGGGTAGTACAAAAGTTTCTGAGCAGTTTGTAGTCTCAGGGCCTTCACTTTGGCCTGAAGAAGGATCAGGCTTTGCCCACCCTCACACATCAGTAAACTCAGTGCGCCAGATGGTATCCAGTGGTGACCGCCCAGACGGAAGTCCACAAAGCACTTCTGAAGCTGGTGTAAGAGTTCTTGAGGTGGATCCAATACTGTCAGACGGTGCCATAGCATCGAGGCAGCCAAGTTGTTTATCACTAGGACTCTGTCTCTATGGGACAGCTGTGATTGGATCAATCTCCATCTGTTTAGCTTTTCAATAACCTTATCGGGTCAATCCGTCCCAGTTCTTCTGCATGTATCGACCAGTGCCGGAAGAAGATCCCAAGTATTCTCAGTCCCTCCTTGCTCCATGAACACTCCTGTGGGAGGTGAGGTATATTTTCCTCCTGCCATTCACCTAAGAGCAAGGCATCAGTTTTGTTCCAGTTTACACGTGCAGATGACGCCTCTGAAAAACCTCGAGGCTAGAAACCATATGACCGATGTCCTCCTCAGACCTGATTATCACCGGCTACTTCATCGGGCGTATGCTGTGAGCTTTATTGTGGTAACATCAGATAGATCAGGGTTAAGCAACGAAAATCCTTGCAGATTTTCTCGTAGGCGTCTTAACAGGGGCTCAATGGAGAGAGTGTACAGCAGACCGACAGGCTACAGCCTTGTCGAACGCTCTGTGCATGGGAAACATTTTTGTTAGTGTCCTGCTTATTTTCAGCATGCTGTACACATCAGTGTACAGCAGCCTAATCCACGCAGATATGAGGGGCCCACCAATGCCAAAGGCTGTTAGGGTCTTAAAGAGATAACCGTGATCTACTCTGTAAAAAGCCTTCTCTTGGTCTAGTGACACTAGTCCCATATCTGCCTTATAAAGCTCTGTGAGGTATACCAGGTCTCGCACCAGAGAAAGGTTGTTGAAGATTGAGCGTTCTGGGATGCAGTATGACTGATCTTCATGTACTAATGTGGCCGAAAATCTTTTAAGGCGGTTCGTTAATGCCTTCGAGAAGATTTTATAGTCTGTCCCAAGGAGAGACACAGGACGCCAGTTTTTTAAGTTACCAAGGTCTCCTTTTTTGGGTAACAGAGTAATTACCGCTCTCCTGCAGCTGAGGGGTAAGACTTTTGATTCCATACATTTGAGTATGACAAAGTGCAGGTCTGGGCCAATCAAATGCCAGAATGTTTCATAAAATTCGAAGGTCAATCCATCCAGCCCCGGTGACTTTCCGCATGACAGCTGGTGAGCAGCCGTACTGAGCTCTTCTAGCGAGAGTGATTCCTCGAGTTCGTTCCTCTCACACTCGCTCAGTTGTGGTAGTCCATGCAGGAGTTCTTCAGTTGCTTCAGGATCACATGGCTGGCTGCTGTACAGTTCCTCATAAAAGGATAACGCTTGTAGAATGATGTCATCTTTGTCGGTGGTTTCTTGCCCATTGGGTAGTTTCAAGTGGCTGATAGACTTTTTTCCTTTGGTTTTTTTCTCCAGTGCGAAGAAGAAAGATGTAGATGAGTCCATTTTATTGTATTGTATAAACTTAGCCCGCACCCATGGCCCCTTTGATCTCTCTCTTCGTAGACAAGTTTTTTTAGAAGAATTTTATTCTTCTCCAGCAATACTTTTGTTCTTGTTTCTTCTCCTTTCACTTATTGAGCTGCTAATTTTCAGTATTTCTTTTCAAGGAAGTTGATCTTTTCCTTGATTTCTCTGGTGCTGTTTTTCGTGTATTGTTGGCAGAAAATCTGAACCTGAACTTGCTGCGTTGTCCCACCACTGGTTTACTGATGCATAGTGAACTTTTCTCTCTCCAAGACTCCGCAAAAGTGTGAAAGCGTGAATAAAGTGGTGATCCTGTAATAACCTGTTGTTAAAATGCCAGTGATGCTGATGGGAAGTGCTCAGTGTGGCAGTGACAGTGACAGAAACGTAATGATGATCAGAAAGATGAGTGGGATGAATATAACAGTTATAGAATCTGCCTCTGTTGAATTTGAGTATAAAATCTATCGAGTCTTGCTGTAAGGATCTTTCCAGGAGTCGATTTTAGCCATGTATACTGTCTGTCTATGGGTAGAGTTTCTCTCCACACGTCTACTAGATTGTGGTTTTGTACCACGTTTCTGAATGCTTCTGCTGAGCGAGGATGAGGTTCGCCATGATTCCGATCCACACTATGATTCAAAGTGCAGTTGAAATCTCCAGCTAGAATGATCATCCTTTCTTGAGGGATATCTGAGATGGCTTTATCCAGAATATCAAAAAACGGACGCGGCTCTGTGCCAATGTTGGGAGCATAAACGCTTATCAAGGAAAGCGAAAAGTGGTAGATCAATATCCACCCTCTGCATCCTTCCAGGTACAATTTCTACTGTGTTTATTGCTTGTTCTCGAATGTCTGCAGAGAACAATATATCGCAACCCCAGCGCCTCATATTTGAGCCATGACTGTGAAAAACTCTGACCTTTCCACTCACTTAGCTACTGAACTTGATTACTGGTGTCTGTATGTGTTTCTTGTAGGAATA
Organism: Ameiurus melas; assembly: GCA_012411365.1. Classification (NCBI taxonomy): domain Eukaryota; kingdom Metazoa; phylum Chordata; class Actinopteri; order Siluriformes; family Ictaluridae; genus Ameiurus; species Ameiurus melas. The sequence goes on along the minus strand of JAAGNN010000030.1, from coordinate 4,753,552 downwards.
TTATATTAGCCTTCTTTAGGAACAGAAAGCTAAAAAGACTGAAACGTTTCTCAGCACTGCGGCATCCATTAATGTTGAGTGAGCCAATGTTTAGAGAGGCCCTTTTTTTTTTTTTTTTTTTAAATTAACATTGCTTCTTTTTTGAACTTGTATTGTATCGTCTTTCTTCACTTTTACCATCATTTTTTCAGACGGTAGCGCTCTGTTGGTCAAGTTCTTCAAGAGTGCCGCTTTTGGCATTGCTACGCAACATGACAAATAAAAACATGAGAGGTCCGAAAAGAAGTCTCCGACTTGGAGATTCTTAACCCCTTTTGTCTGATCCAGGAAACCATTTATCTGTGATGTGGGATATAGCTGAGAACTACTGTAAATCTTGTGTAGTCTAGCTATCAACTCTGAGGCATCAATGTCCTCATCAGAGCTGCTCTCTAGATCTTCAAGTTCGTTTTCTGAGTCAACAGGCTGTAAGCTTTCTAAAGCCGGCTCAGAACAGATTCCCTGCAAGTCTTCCTCTAGCTCTAGAGAAACGTTGGGATCAGCCTCTGGATGAACAGGCTGTGAGAGCTCCTCACCCCAGCAGGGCGTGTCTGAGACATGGACCGAGACTGTGGAGGAGGAGGTTCTTGCTTTTAACAGTTTTTCTCCTTTAAGCGCTGGGGTTCCGCGTGTGAACCAGATCAGCCCTGTGTCCGTCGGGGTGTTCAGCAGTGTTGTCAGCGTTAGGTGTGACATCAGTCTCGGGTTGTTCAGCGGGAGCTTCTCCTCGGGTTGTTCGGTAGGACTTGTCGCCGTCACCGCGCCGAGCTGTAGACACGCCCGCTGCTCGGCACGCGCTGGGTTTGTCGGTGTTCTTGCCGGTGTCTCTACCGGTTTGCTCGGACACGCCTGTCTGACATGGCCGCGCTTCACCACACACAAAACATCTCATCTGTTCGAGCTGATGAAGACGGTGTAATCTTTATTCTCCAGCGCTAGTTTAACAGAGAGAGGAGAGCGGCTCGTGTTGCGTGTTTAGGATCATGTAGGTGAACCGGCGGAAAGACATGACGTAGTTTAATGTCCGGGTTTTTAAACCCAAAGGAATCATTCGGATCGGTGCTGTTAACTTCCGGAGCGCGCAACACTTTTTAAAGTTTCATTGGGAATGAAAGGAGGCACGTTAGACAGCACGCATTTTCTTAGAGACCCCGGAGAGTGGAAACACACCTAACACATACTCACTGTTTATCACTAATCCCTGTTCAATTAGTGCATCAACCATTTCAACTTCAGCGAGAAAACCACCACTGCTTTGTTCATCCGAGAAGCTGATCTGATGTTCACACCACCAACCTGATTACTGAAAGCACTGAGAACTTCTTCAATCGGTGTGGAGTCATCCGCGCGCATTTACACCCGTGTCTCAGGGTCAGACGCGAAACTCTCGTTTAAATCCATGTCGGAGTGAGTCCTGCCGACAATAGTCGGCTCACTCACTGTTAACCTCAGTAAAACACTTACTTTTAGAGAAAAGAAAGTAAATAACAAAAAATAGAGAGGAAAAATTGAAAAAAACACTACAAAACATTCAGAGATCGTAGTACAACCACCTGCACTCTCGCTCGCTACCCACAATCCCTCAGAGAGAGAGAGAGAGAGAGAGAGACAGAGAGAGAAGACAGTCAGAGAGAGAGACAGAGAGAGAGAGTGTAGAGAGAGTTCAGAGAGAGAGAGGAGACAGAGAGAGATGTGTCAGAGAGAGAGTGTCAGAGAGAAGAGAGAGAGTGTGTCAGAGAGAGAGAGAGTGTGTCAGAGAGAGAGAGAGAGAGAGAGAGTGTCAGAGAGAGCAGAGAGAGAGTGTGTCTCAGAGAGACAGAGAGAGAGAGCAGAGAGAGAATTAAGAGACAGAGAGAGAGTGTCAGAGAGAGAATGATAGAGAGTGTCAGAGAAAACAGAGAGAGAGAGAGATGTGTCAGAGAGAGAGAGAGTGTGTCAGAGAGAGAGTCAGAGAGTGTCAGAGAGAGAATCAGAGAGAGAGAGAGAGTGTCAGAGAGACAGAGAGAGAGAGTGTCAGAGAGACAGAGAGAGAGAGAGAGAGAGAGAGAAAGTCAGAGAGAGAGAGAGTGTCAGAGAGACAGAGAGAGTCAGAGAGACAGAAAGAGAGAGAGAGAGAGAGAGAGAGAGTGTCAGAGAGACAGAGAGAGAGTCAGAGAGACAGAGAGAGAGAGAGTGTCAGAGAGAGAGACAGAGACTTTTACTTTGACTTTTACAATCTTTTATTTAACAAAACATCACATTATACACATAAAAGTTAAATGTGAGTCAATAAATAAATAAATATTCAAAGCGCATTAAAAAAAGACCATAAATATATTAGGTAATAAATTAGGTAAATAATATAATCCAGTGCAACTCAGGGCAAGTCATCAATAATACGTTCAGCTTAAAGCAGGTGCAAAACAAAGTTCTCCCTCTACCACAGAACACAGAGCCTCCTCACAACACCACACCGCCTTAAACATCTCCAAGTCCCCCAGACTTCTGTAGAAGTTGAAATCGATCAGAACCCGTGATTTGATCAGTCTGGATAGGACTTGTCTGGCATCGCAGTCTGTGTTCTGGGCCACTTTGTTTCTCCTGCTCAGGTAAATTGACATTTTTGCCTGACCAAAGATAAAATTGATCAGCTGACACGTATACCTGTCCTTTCGGAAGTATTTAAAACCCAAGATAAAAATCTGAAAAGTAAAATCTACATGAAATGAGCTCAGGTTGTTTTTCAAAAACATAAACAGCGGCTGCAACCTGGAGCAACGTATAAAAGCATGAAAAACAGTCTCTCTCTGTGAACAAAATGGACATGCCTGTGTGACCTCAGGGTTTAAAATGGAGATAAAAGAATTCACAGACACGATTCCATGTAAAATCCTCCACTGGAGGTCAGCAAATTTTTTAGTTAATGGCGGTTTGTAAAGTGCCCTCCACTCTGGTTTAACATCATCATTAAAACCCAACACAGCTCGCCAAGGGGTGTCCACTCTCCCATTCAGTTTCTTCTTGTTTAAAACTTTCACACAGGCTTTGTACAGGACTTTACCGGTCACAGTTTCAAAGTACATGTCACTGCTGAACTCCAGGAGGGGGCCACCACACCCATCTAGATCTGGAGCGATGCCCAGCTGAGGAAAAGGTTCTAATTCAGTAGGTCCATTCTCGCTCGTTTCAAATGTCCATCAGCTGAACACGCCCTCTCTGACGTTAGGGTGGACCTCCAGTAATGCAGCAGTTTATTTACAACGCCGCAGGGAACGAGTGTCTTAGGCGCGCCGCTAAGTCTTCAGCCCGTGACAGGTCCGGTCCTGTGATGTTCACCAGCTGCCGGAGTGTCACAATCCCCAATGAGACCAGAACTCTGGATAATGATGGGGTGGTCACACCAGAGATATCTAGTCTCTCAACGTTCACCAGGGGTTCCTCCAGCAGCCAGTGCGTAGTTCTGCACCCCTTGGTTTGTTTTTTAAAAGAAGTCCATATTTTAAAAAGTCCCCGATAAAAAACTGGTAATCTAGCCAAGCTCAGCGTCTTTGTGTCCATTAAAAACAAAGTTCTGTCCAATCCCAATCCTCCTACCTTGTGTAATAGCGTCAAAAGCTGCTTCCCTCCACACCAACCCCTCAGGTCCAGTGAGGAGTCTCTGGATGAACTGGAGCCGGAAGGTTGCAGTTCTGCTGGCTATGTGGACCAGCCCCTGCCCCCCCTCTTCCTTGGGCAGGTAAAGGACACTTTGTGGGATCCAGTGTAGCTTGTCCCAGAAAAAATCCACTAGCAGGGCCTGGATATTAGCGAGCAGGTTTGGTGGTGGATCCACACATGCCAACTTGTGCCACAGGGTTGATGCTGCCAAGTTGTTGACAACCAGCGCTCGGTCCCTGTAGGACATTCTTGGGACCAAACCACTTCCACCTGCTCAACCTGCCCTTCACTGTTTCAAATACACCCTCCCAATTTTTATTTAAAAACTCAGTGTTACCTAGATAAACCCCCAAGTATTTAAAACCACCCCTTTTCCACTCCAAACCAGCTGGTAGTGCGGGCTGCCCACCACCCCACTCTCCAACTAAAATGGCTTCACTCTTGGCCCAGTTCACCTTGGCAGACGATAAAATCTCAAAATCTTTTAAAACATTAACTAGTCTGTGTTCCCAGCATGACGACTAAGTCATCTGCATATGCTGAGAGACACAGAGAAGCACTGGACTGCGATATTTTAAAACCAGAAAGGTGATTTCTCAGTTTGCATAAAAGAGGTTCAAAAGCCAGGGTATACAGCATGCCCGACAGAGAACAGCCTTGTCGAATACCTCTGTAAACTCTAAAAGGGGCACACAAACCACCATTAACCTTCAGTACACTCTCAATTTCACTGTACAAAGTGTTGATCATGGCTATGAAAACTAGGTTGAAACCAAAGGTTTTCAGCACCTTCCACAAGTATTCATGTTCAACCCGGTCAAAAGCCTTTTCCTGATCTAGAAAAATAAGACCAGTCTTTAACCCCAATAGCCTGGAAACGTCCAAAATATCACGGATTAAATGTATATTATCAAATATAGACCTGCCGGGCACACAGTACGTCTGGTCGAGGTGAGTGACTCGCTCCATTACCTTAGTCAGCCTTGATGCTAAAGCTTTTGAGAGCAGTTTGTAGTCAGTGCACAACAGTGAGACCGGGCGCCAGTTCTTCAACTGCGCCAGGTCTCCCTTTTTCGGCAGGAGGGTCAGGACGGCTCTCCTGCAGCTCAATGGGAGCTCACCTTCCTTCACACACTGTCTAACAGTACTTCTAGCACATCCTGCCCTACAACTGCCTAGAAAGCTTTGTAGAACCTCTACAGGGAGACCATTTATGCCTGGCGCCCTCCCATTCGCCATCCCTTGGAGAGCCTTATAGAGCTCCGCCAGAGTTAGCTCTGTGTCCAGATCGTTGGCCACATGTTCCGGCAGTTTCGGCAGGTCACCAAGGAAGCTCTCTTCCACTGTCTGTGTCCCTGACTGCTCACTACTGTACAGCTTCGAGTAGAAGCTAACTGTCTGCTTGCGAATTTCAGTGGGATCTGACAGAAGATCTCCTGATACTGTTCGCACAGCATGTATGAATCTTTTCTGTCCATTCTTCTGCTCTAGACCAAAAAAGAACTTGGAAGGAGCATCCATCTCATTCACGCTCTTAAAGCGTGAGCGGACCAGCGCCCCCTGCGCTGTAATGCCTAACAGGTCATTCATTATAGCTTTTTTACTTTTGAGGGCTTCAATCTGCCCTCGATCTCCCGTGGTCCCCAAACACTGGAGTTCCACTATTCCAGTCTCCAGGGCTTTCAGAGATCTGACGATGTCTCTCGTGACATTAAGAGTGTACTGTTGACAAAACGTTTTAATTTGAACTTTAGCCACATCCCACCACTGTTGTATAGAACTAAAAGCCATCTTCTCAGATTTAAGAACATTCCAGAAATAAATAAAAGATTCCTTAAAATTAGCATCCTCTAAAAGTGCAGTATTAAAATGCCAGTAAGCACTCTTTTGGTTTAACATTCTTTTACTGACGATATACACTGCACCATGCTGGGACTCAGAGAAGCCTACTGGAACAATAAAACATTTAGTAAAAAGTGTCAGCTGATGCTTAAAACCATAAAAGCGTATCTAGTCTTGCCAGGGAGAGTGTGTTGTCTATGGAGTGAGCCCACGCGGTACTGTCTCTGGCGCTTATTCAGATTTCTCCAAACGTCAATCAGCTCGTGAGCCTCCATCATCTCCCACAGGCGCTACGGGAGGCTACATGAGGTTCCGTATGGTTTCTGTCTAAGTTGTCTGTAGTGCAGTTAAAATCCCCACCCAGAATTAAAATGCCAGCAGTGTCGCAGTCAGCAATGACATTGTCTAATGTAATTAAGAACGCCATCCTCTCCACTGCACTGGTGGGAGCATACACACAAATAAAAACAAAACTAACATTCTCATAAAAAGCTCTCACTTTTAAAAGCCTCCCATTTAAAACCTCATCTACTGTATAAGAACTGGGTAGAAAACTGCGAGCAAATAGTAGGGCAACCCCACCACTACTTGATGTGTTGTGACTCAAAATTGTCAACCCACCCCACTCCTTCATCCAGTCAGTAGCATTGTTAACATTGCTACAAGAAACGCATAGCATCGCTACATCAATACATTTCAGCTTTATCAATTCATAAAGCATTACACGTTTTTCGTGTTCCCTTGCTGCATTAACGTTAACACTCGCAATATGAACCCCAGTCATAAGAGCAAGGTGTAGATAAAACAAGTAGATGATAAAACCTATTTTCAAATAAAACACACCAAACACACTACTGGTCATCATCAGAAGTTTCTCTGCCGACTTTAGTGATCAACTTCTTCAGACGGTAAATCTCAGTGTCAATAAAAGCCCCTTCCCTTCTAAAATGTTTGACATCATGAACAAATTGTTTCAGATCAGCGAAATGCTCTTCTACTAAAACGTTTTTCTTCCATTTGGTATTCCGCAAGAACTCTCTAATGTTCTCTGCACTGTATACAACTTCACGCTCCTCTTCCTGAGAGCTAAAGTTAAAAACAGAGTCTGACATGCAATTATCACTGTCTGTTTCTCTTTCGTCTATTTTAGTGTCTCTCTTGACCAGTTTACTCCCTTGTCCCTTACTTTTCTTTTTTCGTTTATTTGGTACTGTCGCGACGGACGGACACGCGGTGCGAGGATGAAGAGAATCGCCTCTTCTCCAACTGCCGCATCGGCACGAAGCAGGCAGCCCCCGCAGGGCCTTTGCGGCACCCGGAAAGGACGCCATGCCGGGAGGACCCACCGATGCCGTACCGGCCAGGGATTGGAGTATCCGACGGAGGAATTCCACCACCTGCCCGGATGGCGGAAATAAAGGGCGCCCTTCTCGCCCGGAAAGTTGAGTACCGACATACTGAAACGGTTGGCGTCCGGAAAACGATCCCCATACAGGTATTCACCCGTATCTCCTGTAACCTGACTAACCTCTTCTTCTTCTCTCTCTCTCTCTCTCTCGGCATACACTTCGTGGAAGACACCGACATACGCAAGAGGACCGCGCCACGTAGACGACGGCAGAGCGCTGAGGGACGCCCGAGAACCCTTAGCCTTCTTCCGGGATCCCCCAACACGCCCCCGCGAGCGTCACGGCGCCAGCCCGGCCCCGCGGACCTACACACACACCCCCCGGACCTACACTCTACCAATTCCAGAATAAAGCCTGAGTTTCTTTGCTTACTTCCGCCTCCTGTCTCTGTGCACCGCCCAGCCCGCTACACTGGTGGAGGATGCAAAAAAAAAAAGGAAAAAAGAGAGAGAGAAAGAGACTATTACTTCTTTTTTTTGTTTTTTGTTTCTTGCCTTCTCCGACGGAAAAAAAAAAAAATTAAAAAAAAAATTATTTTATGGAGCAGACATTACAGCAGCTGTTGCAGACCGCAGTACAGCAACAGGCCGTCACCCAACAACTTACGGAGAGCCTCCAGGCGGCGACAGAGACTCTGGTGGCGCTTACAGTCCCGGGGCCCTCCACGCCTCCCGAACCCGGACGTGAGCTCCGACGCCTACTCCCCTGGCTCCTGATGACGCACCGTGCGTGCATACTGGAAACCTTCGGCTACCCGCGCGCGCGAGGGCTGGGACAAGGATGACTGGCCCCGCACCGTAGGCCCCCTGCTCACAGGAGAAGCCCGCGAGGCCTATTACAGTCTCGAGCCGGAGGACGCAGCGGACTACAGCTCCTTGAAGGAGGGCATCCTGGCGTGGTGCGGCCGAAGCTCTCCCCAAGCGGCCGCCGACTTCCATCGCTGGGTATATCAGCCGGCGGCGCGGCCCCGCCGGCAGCTGAACACGCTCATCCGACTCACCAAAAGGTTGCTCCGGCCCGACCAGCATACGGCCCTCGAGGTGGCGGAAGAGGTGGCCATGGATCGGTTCCTGCGGGCGTTACCCTGGACGGTACGACAGGCCGTGGGGGTCCAAGCACCGCAAACACCCCAGGAGCTACTGACGGCCCTGAGCGCACTCACCGCCACCCTCGAGCTCGACCCGCAAAGCCACAGCCCTCTGACCTACCCCTAGGGGCCTCGGAGTCCGGGCCTGACGCGCACGCCCAGCCGGCACTTGGCGAACCCGCCGGAGGTCGCCCACCCAAGTAACTCCCACCGACGCAGCCCATGCCCACGGAGCCGAACTGGGGCCTCCCGACCAACCCAGAAACCATGGCTGGCCGGCTGCGCCTTATGTACGCACAGTTGCCAGAGGGGCCCACCCAGAAGGTGTGGATTGAAGGGAGGCCGATCACCGCACTGCTGGACACCGGAGCCGGTGACCCTCGCTCCACCATCCATCCTCCCCCCGGACTTCCACCAGAGGGGAGCCTTACCGTGACTCGCGCTCATGGGGACACCCGGGAAGTCCCGACAGCCGAGGTGCCGGATTCAGGGCGCAGACCGGGAGCTGGTCTCTCCACGTAGGCGTGATCCCTGACCTCCCTGCACTATTACTCCTGGGAGGGACTGGCCAGGATGCCCGGGCCGGGCACGCCGAGACAGGGAAGCCACGCACGCCGGAAGCAGAGGACCCGGCCCAGAACGCGCATCTGGCCCAGGACAACGGGGAAGCCACTCCCGAAGGTGAGTACACTATACCAACTAACCCTATGTCTGTTGTCGTCCAGCAGGTAAACCGAGAGGGGAGCTTCGGTCGGAAACAGAAGGAGGACGCACCGACTCAAGCATTGCTGGGCCCAAGTGCGGGTTGATAGGGGTCCACCAAAAACCCCGACCTGAGACTTCCCACTGCGCACTTCCTTGTCCGGGCGGCCCCTCTACCAGCGGGCCTGCCGCCGCTGGGAGCCGGTAGATCTCCTGGTGGTGCCAAGGACGAAAGCACCACTCGTCATGCATCTCGCCCATGTCCACCCGGGCCGGTGGTCACCTGGGACCGCGGAACACAGTGGAAAAACTGAGGGACCGATCTGTGTGGCCCGGGATGAGTGCCGAGGTCCAGAGGTTCTGCCAGCAGTGTCCCCAGTGCCAACGCACTACCCCCGAGGCCCCGGCGCGCGCCTCATCCCTCTACCCATCATCGGCATTCCCTTCGAGCGGGTCGGGATGGACCTCGTGGGGCCCTCCCCAAGTCGGCCCGGGCCAGCGCAGTATATCCTGGTGATCGTGGATTACGCCACCCGGTACCCGGAGGCGGTACCGCTACGCAAAGCCACCTCCCCCAACATCGCCAGGGAACTGGTACTCTTGTTCAGCCACGTGGGAATCCCCAAAGACATCCTAACAAACCAAGGTACGCCCTTTGTCTCCAAATTAATGTCTGATCTGTGTCGGCTGTTGCAGGTGAAGCACCTGAAGACGTCGGTCTACCACCCCCAGACTGACGGGCTGGTCGAACGGTTTAACCAGACGCTCAAACGAACTGCTGCGGGCGGGTGGTAGACGGCAAAGGGAGGAACTGGGACTCCTCCTCTACATACTCTTTTGCCGTCCGGAGTGCCCCCAGGCCTCCACCGCTTCACCCCTTCGAGCTGCTGTTCAGCCGGGCGCCCCGAGGACTACTGGACGCCGCCCGGGCCTGGGAGGAACAGCCCGCCCCGCACCGGCCGCCAGTCGTGAATATGTACGAGAGATGCAAGACCGGATCGACCGAGTGGGGCCCATAGTTCAACAGCACATGCGCGCCGCCCAGGAGGAACAGCAGCGGGTGTACAACCGCCTGGCGCAGCCTCGAGAGTTCCTCCCAGGGGACCAGGTACTTAGTACCTCCCAGGGGACTACTGGTACCCAGTAGCGCCTGCAAGTTCCTGGCCCGCTGGCAGGGGCCCTACACCATTGTAGAGCGTCAGGGCGCCGTCAACTACCGCCTGCAACAGCTCGGTAGGAGAACGGACGGAAAACTATATCATATTAACCTGTTGAAGAAGTGGGTGGAACCGGCCCCCGTCATTTCGCATACGCCGCCCTAGACACAGATCAGAACAAGCGGGCGTTGGTTGACCTTGGGAGGACCTCACCCCCGCCCAGAGGCAGGATCTCCATGAGCTCGTGGATCACGCGCGGATTTGTCTCCTCCTCCCCAGGAGGACCCAAGTGGTGCCGCCACCACATAAAGACACCTCCAGGCGTAGTGGTGAGACAGAGGCCCTACCGCGCCCCAGAGGCCCGGCGTAAGGCCATCGAGGAAGAGGTGGAACGTAATGCTACGAGACGGAGTCATCGAAGAGTCCAACAGCCCCTGGTCCAGCCCCATTGTGGTAGTGCCGAAACCCGATGGGAGTATTCGACTCTGCAATGACGCCCCGACTCAACCAGGTCTCGGACTTTGACAGCTACCCCTCCCCGAAAGTGGACGACCTGGTGGATCGCCTTGGGAGGGCCCGCTTCACTTCCACCCTGGACCTCACCAAGGGGTACTGGCAGAGTGGCCCTGGCGGGGCAGCTCGACCCAAGACGGCCTTTTAGTACACGGCATGGGCCACTGGCAGTACCGGTCCTCCCCTTTGGGCTACAATGGGGCCCCGGCCACCTTCCAACGACTGATGGACATCGCCCCACGGCCCCATCAGAAGCGCTTACCTGGATGACGAAGTCATCCACCCTCCACCTGGTCGGACCACCTGTTCCATCTGGGGAGGTTCTAAAGGGACTCGGGACGCTGGCTTGACGGCCAACCCCAAGAAATGTCACCTTGGGCTCACCGAAGCACAGTACCTGGGATACCGTGATTGGGCGCGGGATGCTAAAGCCCCAGGCAAAGAAGGTTGAAGCGGTGAAAAGCTACCCCCGCCCACGTCCAAAAAAACAGGTGCGGGCCTTCGTGGGTTAGCGGGTATTATCGGAGAATTTGTCTCTAACTTCGGTGATAGCCTCCCTCTTTCAGACCTGACAAAAAAGGGGCCAGCCGGACCAGGTGAGGTGGACAGCCGACGCCGAGCGGGCCTTCCGGACTCTGAAGGAGGCCTCACTAGCGAGCCGGTGCTACGCAACCCGGACTTCACCTCCCCTTCTCGGTGCACACCGACGCATCCGAAACCGGCTTGGCGCAGTTCTCTCCCAAACCTTCGAGGGGAAGAGCACCCGGTACTCTACATCAGCCAGAAGCTGTCCCCGGCAGAGAGAAGGTACGCCGGTGGAAAGAGAGGCCCTGGCAATAAAATGAGCCATTGAGGAGCTGAGGTACTACCTGGCGGGCCAACTCTTCACCCTGGTAACGGACCATGCGTCCTCCAATGGATGGCCAAGGCCAAGGACACTAATGCCAGGGTAACTCGGTGGTTTCTCGCCCTACAGGGCTTGCTTTTTTCAGGTCCAACACCGGGCGGGGCCCTACACGGGAACGCAGACGGGCTCTCGGAGGGACGCGCTATGGGCCCACCACCCGGCGGCAGTAGGCTCGAGCTGGGGGGGTACTGTCGCGACGGGAGGACACGCGGTGCGTAGGATGAAGAGAATCGCCTTCTCCAACTGCCGTACCGGCACGGAGCAGGCAGCCCCGCAGTGGGCCTTGCGCGGCACCCGAAAGGACGCCATGCCGGGAGGACCCCCCCATGGCCGCACCGGCCGGGATTGAGTATCCGACGGAGGAATTCCACCACCGCTGTCCGGATGGCGGAAATAAAAGGGGCCCCCTCTTCCGGCCGCGAAAGTTGAGTACCGACATACTGAAACGGTTGGCGTCCGAAAACGCATCCTCGTACAGGTATTCACCCGCACTCCCTGTAACCTGACTAACCTTCCCCTCTCTCTCTCTCTCGGCATACATTTCGCGCGAAGACACCGACATCGAAGAGGACCGTCGCGCCGAGACGACGCGCAAGCGCTGAGGGACGGCCCGAGAACCCCTAGGCTTCTTCCGGGATTCCCCCGACACGCCCCCCAGCTGGCCAAGCCACGGCGCCAGCCCGCCCCGCGGACCTACACACACACGCCCCGACCTACACTCTACCAATTCCAGAATAAAGCCTGAGTTTCTTGCTTACTTCCGCCTCCTGTCTCTGTGCACCGCCCAGCCCGCTACAGTACCTTGAACATGGGTTCATCCTCCATCTCCATGTCTCCCCATCCCCCGGGGGCGGTGACTGGTAGTTTCCGCAGCGCACTGCTCTGCATCCCAGTACCTGTCCCTGCCAGCGCAGGTATCTCCAGCACAGCGCCAGAATCCACCGTGTCTTTCTCGGTCAAACAAGGATTCTCCAGTTCAGGCAAGCAAGGCCTCTTGGAGTCGGTATATTCTCGTGGGTTCCTGGGCTACAGGCTGGGATTGGGGCTTGCTCACACTAGTCTCTGGTGCAGCAGCAACTCCGGGCTTTCAGCAGTGGGCTGAGCTGTAGCCGCAGGGGGAACGGCTCCAGAAGGCCCAGCCACTTCCTGCCCCGTCGCTCAGAAAACACCGGGTCACTCTGTCTCTCAGAACAGGCCCGGACAAGATGCCCTATTTTGCCACATTTAAAACACTTCATGTTCGTGTTTGAGGATACAAAAATGCTGTAACCACAACCTCCTATATTGAAATTGAACACCAGGTTCAACTCCTCCGTCCTCCTTTCAGAATCATAAAAACCATTCTCTAAAAGACACCACGTACTTAGTTTGTGGGCACACAGAGCTAATGGGGATTTTCTTTATGGGGGAGACCAACCGCCCGCATACCTGGACAGTTCTTTAACTATAAACAAAAATCATCAGAGATGAAAGGAGGGACATTAGACAGTACAATCTTTTTGGATGGGGAACTCAGGGAAGAGACCATTGTAAGCTCATTATTGAGGACAATGCCTTTCTGCACCAGTTTATTCGTCCCTATCAACTTCATTCACAAAACCACAACTGGCATGATTCATGCGAGAGGCAGCGACACGACGCTTTCACATCCCACCACCTCTCCTACCGCTAACACACACTCCTCCACACTCGCCCTGCACACCACCCTCACAGCGTCGAGCCGCAGTCAAACTTCACAGCCGGCTCGAGCCGCCATGCTCCTCCACCAGACACACACACACACACACACACCACACACACCAAGACAAACACACAGCCACACACACACAAAAATAATTGAACCGAGATGTATATACGGAAAAAATGGCATCAAATGCCGATAAAGCTGGCGAGACGCCAACCGCCTCACACGCCAACACGCTACACTCGCCTCCACTACCACGTAGCAGAGAGAGAGACAGAGAGAGAGAGACAGAGAGAGAGAGAGAGAGAGAGAGAGAGAGAGAATAAGTTCAGACATTACTTTAATGCATCTTTAAATGTAAAGTAACAATTACATCAGTGGTAACTCTTCATCGCCCGGGAAAGAAATCAGCGACGATTGGCCTGGAGCTGGCCAGAGTCTGTCGCGACAGCTCCCTCGAGGCGGCGTCTGAGTGCTTTCGCCGCTGCACTCCGTCCATATACTTTTGGACACTTAAAAATATTAAAATTGTCTTGGAAACTATTATGATATATTATATATGTGGCAATGTAGCTCAGTTAGTTAGTGTGTAGTGTTAAGAACGCCAGGGTAGGGTCTCACCTAGGGTCTATCTTCTATTGTAGCACTACTTGCAGTGTTCTCTGCTTGATATATCGCTTTTTATTTTATGTCAAAATAAAAGATGGATTCCGTGCTGCAGCAACTAATGGAGGCCAGCCTCCAGCAGCTGACGACGACTGCAGCAGCCCGGTGGCCAGTTGTCGTATGTTTTCAAAAACTTGCAAAAGCGAATATTTTTCAAAGAATTTTCAGTGTTAGAATTTAGTTTTTGTAAGAATGAAAAAAAAAATATCATCTAACTCAGTTGAACAGTTCTTACTTAAAATTGTATTTTTACATCCTTATATACATCTCTTTTATATGTTTTTACATCACGCAGCTACTTTAGAGACAGTTTGTTAGCTAAATTATATATCATGATACATATCACTGCTTGAGTGTTCAGGCATACTTGGCCAATAAAACTGATTCTGAATCTGATTCAGAAAATGGCAGTGATCCAAACGGGAAACGAAGGAATCGACTCCTGAATAGAAGAGCTGAGCCAAAGGATTCGGTTCACTTAAAAGAGCCGGAGCTTTCCATCAGTGAAGGAAGCGAAGTGCGGTGAAAAAGCACCGTAATGGGACGCTACAGGGGCAGGCATAATTGTGGCTTGCCGTACACGTTGTCTCGTAAAAAAAAATGTTTTAATCAAACTCTCTGTATTTACTTGTACAAGTATTTTCTTGGTTACAGAATGCTGAGAGCGGCTGAATGCAGTGTGGTTTCAGAACACACCTAATTAACCTAATTGTGGGCCAGTGAACCTCGTTAACTAGCAGACTACATCCTCACAAAGAGCGTTTTTAAAGCTACACAATGAGACTTAACTGATAAACACGACCTTCAAGTCATCATACCCATATATGGCATATAAGGTACATATAAGTCATCATACGTATGTATGCATATAAGTATACATATAACTCATCATACCTATATGGCATAATATAAGTATACATATGTCATCATGTACCTATATGGCATATAAGTATACATATACCGTCATCATACCTATATGGCATGTAAAACAGTAATATAATTAATTAATCCATGTACAACCTTCAGTAGTGGGAAAACCAAAAAAACAGCCATCTGTGTAAATAGCCCAATTCCATGGACATTTCTCCGTGTAATGCGGTGTTACTATGGAGGTGGGTTTTTTTTTTTTTTTTACCTCTGGTATAATTTTGTTGATACATGCACTGGTTTGTCCACTTATTATATTTTTGCATTGGCAGTTGCAGACGCATATTACTATACATTGTTGAGTTCTTAGTAATGAAAGCTGCACATTTCTCATTTGTATTTGCAGGATTTCACACTATTTGGGACAGGAAAGTTATTAAAACATAACTTTCTCAGATATACTAAGTAGATAACACTAGTTATAGGTCATTACTACACCCCCATAACGTTAGATAAGTGTGACTTAATTTTTTATACCTCCACCACTAAGTCTGTCCATCCATCTAAGGTTCTCATTAATGCAATATCTCAGGAGCAAAGTGGTTGAACGTTTGTAGGAATTTTAATGATCTTTATAGTTGTTAAAACAAGCAGATGATTCGATTTAGTATTTGGAATTGATCCAAAAATGAATGTCACAGCAGTTTCATGTTTGCAGCGCTCAAGGCCCTTATTGTTTTGTTTTTGTTTTTGACCTTCTCAAGAACGAAAGGTTGAATGTTTTATTGTGTAGCAGCAGCGGCAGGTGGAACACAGACAGAGAGTGAGACTGGTTAAGAGAGCTTATTTGTAGTAGAATGGGCGTGCAAGAGAGGTAATGGGACACTCTGTCCTGGGGTAGCAGTCTGAGGAGAAGGGTGTTGAGAGGAGTGTGGTCACTGTGGGCAAGCAGAGTGGTGTAGGCCGGTAGCAGAGTGCGGAGGTAGTGCAGTAGTAGTGGGGCGAGGGCTCTTGGTGTGTCGTAGGGGAGAGAAATTGTTGTCGCGTCATCTATAAGATATAGAACAGAATTGATCAGCATGGACACGTAGACAAAAGCTGCTCAGGCTGCTGAGGTTGTGATGCCCTTGTATCCTCTCCAGTCTTCTGAGAGTGGGTGAGGAGTTGGAGTTTATCTGCTACAAGCTGTGCTCTATTTCCCCACCTAATGCTCTACTGCGGTCGACAACAGTGGTGCTGAGATGACTGTCTGTAGTGTGAGGAGCATACAGAAGTTCATCTGGTCCAGAGGCCCACTGTCCAGTAACCCCCAACCCCCTCCTAAGCTGTGAGCCTACCATGCTGGCAGTATTTGCGCAAAGAGTCTATTCCTCTGTTAGAGGCTGTCTGCTTTGCCATTAGTTGACCCTCGCCGATTGGTACTTGAATAAGAAATCCTGTTGTCTGACAACAGAAAACAGTAAAATATGTAAATGAGAACAGTTTTATTTTGGAATTCAGCAATTCTGTTAGCTCCTGTTTTTGTGTGGGGAGAGGTCTTTGCCCAGATGTACTAAGGCATCCTTGTTGTGATCTCGTGTCTAGGGCCCCCAACACAGACGATACTGGTGCTGGCTCTCATCCACCTCTTCAACAAGTTCACGTGGTACATCTACGTTTCTGCTCGCCACCGGGCTGCCAGCAGTCGTTATCGTCAGCTGCTGGAGGCTGGCCTCCATTAGTTGCTGCATACCGAATCCATCTTTTATTTTGACATAAAATAAAAAAGCCATATATCAAGCAGAGAACACTGCAAGTAGTGCTACAATAGAAGATAGACCCTAGGTGAGACCCTACCCCTGGCGTTCTTAACACTACACACTAACTAACTGAGCTACATTGCCACATATATATAATATATATCATAATAGTTTCCAAGACAATTTTAGCGAATATTTTTAAGTGTCCAAAAGTATATGTGATCTGGGCAGTCAGTATGTAAAAGAGATATACGCCAGGGAGCTGCCGTTACATGACTCTGGCCAGCCCAGGCCAATCGTCGCTGATTTCTTTCCCCGGAGATGAAGAGTTACCACTGATGTAATTGTTACTTTTACATTAAAGATGTACTAAAGTAATGTCTGAACTTATTCTCTTTCTCTGTTCTCTCTTCTCTCTTCTCTCTCTCTCTCTCTCTCTGTCTCTCTCTCTGTTGTCTCTCACACGCGCACGTGGTGAAAGTGGGCAGCGTGTGCTGAGCGGTGTGAAGAGAGCGGTTGGCGTCTCAGCCAGCTTTATTCGGCATTTGATGCCATTTTTTTTCCGTATATACATCTCGGTTCAATTATTTTTGTGTGTGTGAAAGCCAGCGTAGTGTGTGTTTGTCGCGGTGTGTGTGTGTGTGTGTGTCTCGCGGTGTGAGGAGCATGGCGGCTCGAGCACGCCGGCTGTGGGAGAGTTTGACTCAGCCGTGCACGCTGTGAGTGGGTGGTGCAGGGCGAGTGTGGAGGAGTGTGTGGGAGCAGCGGTAGAGAGGTGGTGGGATGTGAAAACGCCGTCTGCTGCCTCCCGCATGAATAACGCAGTTGTGTTTTTGTGAATGAAGTTGATAGGGCGTAATAAACTGGTGCAGAAAGCGTTACATTGTCCTCAATAATGAGCTTACAAAGGTCTCTTTCCTGAGTTCCCCATCCAAAAAGATTGTACTGTCTAATGTCCCTCCTTTCATCTCTGATGATTTATAGTCTAAAGAACTGTCCAGGTAA
The DNA here is from genome assembly GCA_012411365.1 of Ameiurus melas. Lineage (NCBI taxonomy): Eukaryota > Metazoa > Chordata > Actinopteri > Siluriformes > Ictaluridae > Ameiurus > Ameiurus melas. The sequence goes on along the minus strand of JAAGNN010000030.1, from coordinate 4,736,299 downwards.
GGGCGGTTGGTCTCCCCATAAAGAAAATCCCCATTAGCTCTGTGTGCCCACAAACTAAGTAATGTAGGTGTCTTTTTAGAAGAATGGTTTTTATGGATTCTGAAAGAGGGAACGGAGGAGTTGAACCTGGTGTTCAATTTCAATATAGGAGGTTGTGGTTACAGCATTTTTTGTATCCTCAAACACCGAACATGAAGTGTTTTAAATGTGGCAAAATAGGGCATCTTGTCCGGGCCTGTCCTGAGAGACAGAGTGACCCCGTGTTCTGTGGAGCCGACCGGGCAGGAAGTGGCTGGGCCTTCTGGAGCGCTCCTGCGGCTGCAGCTCAGCCCACTGCTGAAAGCCCGGAGTTGCTGCTGCACCAGAGACTAGTGTGAGCAAGCCCCAATTCCAGCCTGTGCAGCCCAGAACCCACGAAGAATATACCGACTCCAGAGAGGCCTTGCTTTGCCTGAACTGGAGAATCCTTGTTTGACCGCAGAAAGACACGGTGGATTCTGGCGCTGTGCTGGAGATACTGCGCTGGCAGGGACAGGTACTGGGATGCAGAGCAGTCGCTCGGAAACAACACCACAGTCACCACGCTGGGGATGGGTGGGGGAGACATGGAGATGGGAGGATGAACCCAATGTTCCCAAGGTACTGTAGCGGGCTGGGCGGTGCAAAGAGACAGGGGTGAAGTGGAAGCAAGCAAAGAAACTCAGGCTTTATTCTGGAATTGGTAGAGTGTAGGTCTGGGGGCGTGTGTGTAGGTCCAAGGGCCGGGCTGGCGCGGACGTCAGGGCTGTGCAAGTCGGGGAATCCCGGAAGAAGCCTATGGGTTTCTCGGGCCGTCCCTCGGCGCTGCCGCGCGACGTCCTCGTCGGGGTGCGTCCTTTTTCGCGTCTGGCCCGCAGCCGAGAGAGAGAGAGAGAGAGGGAGATAGGTAGACAGGTTACAGGGAGTAATGGTGAATACCGTACGGGGGATCGCTTCCGGACGCCAACCGCTTTCAGTATGTCGGTACTCAACTTTCCCGGGCGGAAGGCGGCCTCTTTATTTCCGCCATCCGGGCAGCGAGTGGTGGAATTCCTCCGTCGGATACTTCCATCCCGCCGGTACGGTGCATCGGCCTGGTTCGCCGCAACGCCCCCCTGCCGCCGGGCGCCCCGCGGCGGGCCCCCCGTACGGCAGTTGGAGAAGGAGCGATTTCTCTTCATCCTCGCACCGCGTGTCCGTCCATCGCGACAGTACCCCCCCAGCTCCGAGCTAGCTACGCCGGGTGGTGGGCCCATAGCGCGGCCCTCCGGAGAGCCCGGCTCATGCGTCCCTGTAGGCCCCCGCCCGGTGTTGGACCTGAAAGCAGCCTGTAGGGGCGGAGAAACCACCGAAGTTACCCCTGGCATTAGTGTCCTTGGCCTTGGCCATCCATTGGAGGGGAGCATGGTCCGTTACCAGGGTGAAGGGTCGGCCCGCCAGGTAGTACCTCAGCTCCTCAATGGCTCATTTTATTGCCAGGCCTCTCTTTCCAACAGCGCGCATCTTCTCTGCCGGGGACAGCTTCCGGCTGATGTAGAGTACCGGGTGCTCTTCCCCCTCGGGTTTGGAGAGAACTGGCCAAGCCCGGTTCGGATGCGCGTGTGCACCGAAAGGGAGGGTGAAGTCCGGGTTAAGGCGTAACACCGGTCGCTGGTGAGGGCCTCCTTCAGAGTCCGGAAGGCCCGCTCGGCCGGCTGTCCACCTTACCTGGTCCGGCTGGCCCTTTTTTGTCAGGTCTGAAAGAGGGGAGGCTATCACCGCAGAAGTTAGAGACAAATCTCGGCAATACCCCGCTAACCCCAAGAAGGCACGCACCTGTTTTTGGACGTGGGCCGAGGGTAGCTTTTCACCGCTTCAACCTTCTTTTGCCTGGGGCTTTAGCATCCCCGCATACAGCTGTATCCCAGGTACTGTGCTCGTGAGCCCAAGGTGACATTTCTTAGGTTGGCGTCAAGCCAGCGTCCCGAGTCCCTTTAAAACCTCCCCAGATGGAACAGGTGGTCCGACCAGGAGGGAGTGGATGACTACGTCATCCAGGTAGGCCGCCACTATGGAGCCGTGAGGACGAGTACCATCAGTCGTTGAAAGGTGGCCGGGGGCCCCATGTAGCCCAAAGGGGAGGACCCGTATGCCAGTGGCCCATGGCGGTACTAAAGCGCCGTCTTGGGTCGAGCTTCGGCTGCCAGGCCACTTGCCAATACCCCTTGGTGAGGTCCAGGGTGGAAATGAAACCGGCCCTCCCAGGCGATCCACCAGGTCGCCCACTCGGGGAGGGGTAGCTACCAAAGTCCGAGACCTGTTGTGGTTGGGGCGGAAGTCATTGCAGAGTCGTAATACTCCCATCGGGTTTCGGCACTGCCACGATGGGGCTGGACCAGGGGCTGTTGGACCTTCCGATGACTCCGTCTCGTAGCATTCGTTCCACCTCTTCCTCGATGGCCTAACGCCGGGCCTCTGGGACGCGGTAGGGCCTCTGTCTCACCACTACGCCTGGAGGTGTCTTTATGTGGTGACGCACCACTTGGGTCCTCCCTGGGGAGGAGGAGAACACGTCCGCGAATTGATCCACGAGCTCATGGAGATCCTGCCTCTGGGCGGGGGTGAGGTCCTCCCCAAGGTCAACCAACGCCCGCTTGTTCTGATCTGTGTCTAGGGCGGCGTATGCCGAAATGACGGGGGCCGGTTCCACCCACTTCTTCAACAGGTTAATATGATATAGTTTTCCGTCCGTTCTCCTACCGGGCTGTTGCAGGCGGTAGTTGACGGCGCCCTGACGCTCTACAATGGTGTAGGGCCCCTGCCAGCGGGCCAGGAACTTGCAGGCGCTACTGGGTACCAGTAGTCCCCTGGGAGGTACTAAGTACCTGGTCCCCTGGGAGGAACTCTCGAGGCTGCGCCGGGCGGTTGTACACCCGCTGCTGTTCCTCCTGGGCGGCGCGCATGTGCTGTTGAACTATGGGCCCCACTCGGTCGATCCGGTCTTGCATCTCTCGTACATATTCCACGACTGAGCGGTACGGGGACGGCTGTTCCTCCCAGGCTTCGCGGGCGACGTCCAGTAGTCCTCGGGGGCGCCGGCTGAACAGCAGCTCGAAGGGGGTGAAGCCGGTGGAGGCCTGGGGGCACTCCCGGACGGCAAAGAGTATGTAAGGGAGGAGGAGGTCCCAGTTCCTCCCTTCTTCGTCTACCACCCGCCGCAGCATTCGTTTGAGCGTCTGGTTAAACCGTTCGACCAGCCCGTCAGTCTGGGGGTGGTAGACCGACGTCTTCAGGTGCTTCACCTGCAACAGCCGACACAGATCAGACATTAATTTGGAGACAAAGGGCGTACCTTGGTCTGTTAGGATGTCTTTGGGGATTCCCACGTGGCTGAACAAGAGTACCAGTTCCCTGGCGATGTTGGGGAGGTGGCTTTGCGTGAGCGGTGCACCTCCGGTACCGGGTGGCGTAATCCACGATCACCAGGATATACCTCGTGGCCCCGGCCGACTTTGGGAGTGGCCCCACGAGGTCCATGCCGACCTGCTCGAAGGGAATGCCGGCGATGGGTAGAGGGATGAGGGGCGCGCGCGGGGGCCTCCGGGGAGCGTGCGTTGGCACTGGGGACACTGCTGGCAGAACCTCTGGACCTCGGCACTCATCCCGGCCACACGATCGGTCCCTCAGTTTTTCCACTGTGTTCAGCGGTCCCAGGTGACCACCGAGCGGGTGGACATGGGCGAGATGCATGACGAGTGCTTTCGGGCCCTGACACCACCAGGAGATCTACTGGTCCCGCGGCAGGCCCGGGCAGGAGGAGGCCGCCCGGACAAGGAAGCACGAGGTGGGAAGTCTCAGGTCGGGGGTTTTGGTCGACCCCTCTACAACCCGCACTTGGGCCCAGCAATGCTTGAGTCGGTCGTCCTCCTTCTGTTCCGGAACCGAAGCTCCCTCTCGGGTTTACCTGCTGACGACAACAGACATAGGATTAGTTGGTATAGTGTACTCACCTTCGGAGTGGCTTCCCGTTGTCCTGGGCCAGTGTACATTCTCTGGGCCCGGGTCCTCTGCTTCCGACGTCGTGGCTTCCCTGGTCCGGGCCCCGGCCCGGCGGGCATTCTGGCCAGTCCCTCCCCAGGAGTAATGGTAATGGGAGGTCGGGATCACGCTTACGTGGAGAGACCAGCTCCCGGGTCTCGCCCTGAATCGGCACCTCGCCTGTCGGGACTTCCCGGGTGTCCCCATGAACGAGGTCACGGTAAGGCTCCCCTCTGGGCGAAGTCCCGGGGGAGGATGGATGGTCGGAGGGTCACCAACCCCGGTGTCCAGCAGTGCGGTGATCGTGGCCTCCCTTCAATCCACACCTTCGGGGTGGGCCCTCTGGCAACTGTCGTACATAGAGGGCGGCAGCCGCCAGCCATGGTTTCTGGGTTGGTCCGGGAGGCCCCAGTTCCGCTCCGTGCATGGGCCCGCCTGGTGGGAGTTACTTGGGTGGGCGACTCCCGGGTTCGCCAAGTGCCGGCTGGGCGTGGCCAGTCAGACCGGACTCCCGAGGCCCCTAGGGGTAGGTCAGAGGGCTGTGGCTTTTGCGGGTCGAGCTCGAGGGTGGCGGTGGTGCGCTCCAGGGCCGTCAGTAGCTCCTGGGGTGTTTGCGGTGCTTGGACCCCCACGGCCTGTCGTACCGTCCAGGGTAACGCCCGCAGGAACCGATCCATGGCCACCTCTTCCGCCACCTCGAGGGCCGTATGCTGGTCGGGCCGGAGCAACCTTTTGGTGAGTCGGATGAGCGTGTTCAGCTGGCGGGCGGGCGCCACGCGACCGGCTGATATACCCAGCGATGGAAGTCGGCGGCCGCGGGGAGAGCTTGGCCGCATCACGCCAGGATGCCCTCCTTCAAGGAGCTGTAGTCCGCTGCGTCCTCCGGCTCGAGACTGTAATAGGCCTCGCGGGCTTCTCCTGTGAGCAGGGGGCCTACGGTGCGGGGCCAGTCATCCTTGTCCCAGCCCTCGCGGGCGGCGGCGGCTTCGGCGTTTCCAGGTACGCCACCGGGTCGTCATCAGGAGCCAGGGGGGGGAGTAGGCGTCGGAGCTCACGTCCCGGGTTCGGGAGAGGCGTGGAGGCCGCACGGGACTGTAGCGCCACCAGAGTCTCTGTCGCCGCCTGGAGGCTCTCCGTAAGTTGTTGGGTGACGGCCTGTTGCTGTACTGCGGTCTGCAACAGCTGCTGTAATGTCTGCTCCATAATAATTTTTTTTTTTAATTTTTTTTTTTTTCCGTCGGAGAAGGCAAGAAACAAAAAACAAAAAAAAGAAGTAATAGTCTCTTTCTCTCTCTCTTTTTTCCTTTTTTTTGCATCCTCCACCAGTGTAGCGGGCTGGGCGGTGCACAGAGACAGGAGGCGGAATAAGCAAAGAAACTCAGGCTTTATTCTGGAATTGGTAGAGTGTAGGTCCGGGTGGTGTGTGTGTAGGTCCGCGGGGCCGGGCTGGCGCCGTGACGCTCGCGGGGGCGTGTTGGGGGAATCCCGGAAGAAGCCTAGAGGTTCTCGGGCCGTCCCTCAGCGCTGCGCGTCGTCTCGGCCGGCGCGGTCCTCTTCGGTGTCGGTGTCTTCCACGAAGTGTATGCCGAGAGAGAGAGAGAGAGAGAGAGAGAGAGAAGGGGAGAGAGGTTAGTCAGGTTACAGGGAGTACGGGTGAATACCTGTATGGGGGATCGTTTTCCGGACGCCAACCGTTTCAGTATGTCGGTACTCAACTTTCCCGGGGCGGAAGGGCGCCCTTTTATTTCCGCCATCCGGGCAGCGAGTGGTGGAATTCCTCCGTCGGATACTCCAATCCCTGGCCGGTACAGCATCGGCGGGTCCTCCCCGGCATGACGTCCTTTCCGGGTGCCGCAAGGCCCACTCGCGGGCTGGGCTGCTGTGCCTCCGCAGCGGCAGTTGGAGAAGGAGCGATTCTCTTCATCCTCGCACCGCGTGTCCGTCCGTCGCGACAGTACCAAATAAACGAAAAAAGAAAAGTAAGGGACAAGGGAGTAAACTGGTCAAGAGAGACACTAAAATAGACGAAAGAGAAACAGACAGTGATAATTGCATGTCAGACTCTCTTTTTAACTTTAGCTCTCAGGAAGAGGAGCGTGAAGTTGTATACAGTGCAGAGAACATTAGAGAGTTCTTGCGGAATACCAAATGGAAGAAAAACGTTTTAGTAGAAGAGCATTTCGCTGATCTGAAACAATTTGTTCATGATGTCAAACATTTTAGAAGGGAAGGGGCTTTTATTGACACTGAGATTTACCGTCTGAAGAAGTTGATCACTAAAGTCGGCAGAGAAACTTCTTTGATGACCAGTAGTGTGTTTGGTGTGTTTTTTTGAAAATAGGTTTTATCATCTACTTGTTTATCTACACCTTGCTCTTATGACGCGGGGGTTCATGAAGTGTTAACGTTAATGCAGCAAGGGAACACGAAACGTGTAATGCTTTATGAATTGATAAAGCTGAAATGTATTGATGAAGGAGCAAGTTATATTCTTGTAGCAATGTTAACAATGCTACTGACTGGATGAAGGAGTGGGGTGGGTTGACAATTTTGAGTCACAACACATCAAGTAGTGGTGGGGTTGCCCTACTATTTGCCACGCAGTTTTCTACCCAGTTCTTATACAGTAGATGAGGGTTTTAAATGGGAGGCTTTTAAAAGTGAGAGCTTTTTATGAGAATGTTAGTTTTGTTTTTATTTGTGTGTATGCTCCCACCAGTGCAGTGGAGAGGATGGCTTCTTAATTACATTAGACAATGTCATGTGCGATCGCCACACTGCTGGCATTTTAATTCTGGGTGGGGATTTTAACTGCACTACAGACAACTTAGACAGAAACATATACGGAACCTCATGTAGCCTCCCGCGTAGCGCCTGTGGGAGATGATGGAGGCTCACGAGCTGATTGACGTTTGGAGAAATCTGAATAAACGCCAGAGACAGTACACGGGCTCACTCCATAGACAACACACTCTCCTGGCAAGACTAGATCGCTTTTATGGTTTTAAGCATCAGCTGACACTTTTTACTAAATGTTTTATTGTTCCAGTAGGCTTCTCTGATCCCAGCATGGTGCGTGTATCGTCAGTAAAAGAATCTTAAACCAAAGAGTGCTTACTGGCATTTTAATACTGCACTTTTAGAGGATGCTAATTTAGAGAATCTTTTATTTATTTCTAGAATGTTCTTAAATCTGAGAAGATGGCTTTTAGTTCTATACAACAGTGGTGGGATGTGGCTAAAGTTCAAATTAAAAACGTTTTGTCAACAGTACACCCTTAATGTCACGAGACATGTCAGATCTCTGAAAGCCCTGGAGACTGGAATAGTGGAACTCCAGTGTTTGGGGACGACGGGAGATCGAGGGCAGATTGAAGCCCCTCAAAAGTAAAAAGCTATAATGAATGACCTGTTAGGCATTACAGGCGAGGGGCGCTTGGTCCGCCTCACGCTTTAAGAGCGTGAATGAGATGGATGCTCCTTCCAAGTTCTTTTTGGTCTAGAGCAGAAGAATGGACAGAAAATATTCATACATGCTGTGCGAACAGTATCAGGAGATCTTCTGTCAGATCCCACTGAAATTCGCAGCAGACAGTTAGCTTCTACTGGGCTGTACAGTAGTGAGCAGTCAGGGACACAGACAGTGGAAGAGAGCTTCCTTGGTGACCTCCGCGAAACTGCGGAACATGTGGCCAACGATCTGGACACAGAGCTAACCTCGGCGGAGCTCTCATAAGGCTCTCCAAGGGATGGCGAATGGGAGGGCCAGGCATAGATGGTCTCCCTGTAGAGTTCTACAAAGCTTTCTGGGCAGTTGTAGGGCAGGATGTGCTAGAAGTACTGTTAGACAGTGTGAAGGGAGGTGAGCTCCCATTGAGCTGCAGGAGAGCCAGCCCGACCCTCCTGCCCGAAAAGGGAGACCTGACGAGTTGAAGAACTGGCGCCCGGTCTCACTGTTGTGCACTGACTACAAACTGCTCTCAAAAGCTTTAGCATCAAGGCTGACTAAGGTAATGGAGCGGAAGTCACTCACCTCGACCAGACGTACTGTGTGCCCGGCAGGTCTATATTTGATAATATACATTTAATCCGTGATATTTTGGACGTTTCCAGGCTATTGGGGTTAAAGACTGGTCTTATTTTTCTAGATCAGGAAAAGGCTTTTTGACCGGGTTGAACATGAATACCTTGTGGAAGGGGGTGCGAAAACCTTTGGTTTCAACCTGTTTTCATAGCCATGATCAACACTTTGTACAGTGAAATTGAGAGTGTACTGAAGGTTAATGGTGGTTTGTGTGTGCCCCTTTTTAGAGTTTACAGAGGTATTCGACAAGGCTGTTCTCTGCTCGGGCATGCTGTATACCCCGGGCTTTTTGAACCTCTTTTATGCAAACTGAGAAATCACCTTTCTGGTTTTAAAATATCGCAGTCCAGTGCTTCTCTGTGTCTCTCAGCATATGCAGATGACCTAGTCGTCATGCTGGGAACACAGACTGATGTGAATATTTTAGTTAATGTTTTAAAAGATTTTGAGATTTTATCGTCTGCCAAGGTGAACTGGGCCAAGAGTGAAGCCATTTTAGTTGGAGAGTGTGGGGGGGGGCGCCCGGGCACTACCAGCTGGTTTGGAGTGGAAAAGGGGTGGTTTTAAATACTTGGGGGTTTATCTAGGTAACACTGAGTTTTTAAATAAAAATTGGGAGGGTGTATTTGAAACAGTGAAGGGCAGGTTGAGCAGGTGAAAGTGGTTGGTCCCAAGAATGTCCTACAGGGGACGAACGCTGGTTGTCAACAACTTGGCAGCATCAACCCTGTGGCACAAGTTGGCATGTGTGGATCCACCACCAAACCTGCTCGCTAATATCCAGGCCCTGCTAGTGGATTTTTTCTGGGACAAGCTACACTGGATCCCACAAAGTGTCCTTTACCTGCCCAAGGAAGAGGGGGGGCAGGGGCTGGTCCACATAGCCAGCAGAACTGCAACCTTCCGGCTCCAGTTCATCCAGAGACTCCTCACTGGACCTGAGGGGTTGGTGTGGAGGGAAGCAGCTTTTAGGCTATTACACAAGGTAGGAGGATTGGGATTGGACAGAACTTTGTTTTTAATGGACACAAAGACGCTGAGCTTGGCTGGATTACCAGTTTTTTATCGGGGACTTTTTAAAATATGGACTTCTTCAAACCAAGGGGTGCAGAACTACACACTGGCTGCTGGAGGAACCCCTGGTGAACGGTGAGAGACTAGATATCTCTGGTGTGACCACCCCATCATTATCCAGAGTTCTGGTCTCATCGGGGATTGTGACACTCCGGCAGCTGGTGAACATCACAGGACCGGACCTGTCACGGGCTGAAGACTTAGCGGCGCGCCTAAGACTACGTTCCCTGCGCGTTGTAAATAAACTGCTGCATTACTGGAGGTCCACCCTAACGTCAGAGGAGCGTGTTCAGCTGATGGACGTTGAAACGAACGAGAATGGACCTACTGAATTAGAACCTTTTCCTCAGCTGGGCATCGCTCCAGATCTAGATGGGTGTGGTGGCCCCCTCCTGGAGTTCAGCAGTGACATGTACTTTGAAACTGTGACCGGTAAAGTCCTGTACAAAGCCTGTGTGAAAGTTTTAAACAAGAAGAAACTGAATGGGAGAGTGGACACCCCTTGGCGAGCTGTGTTGGGTTTTAATGATGATGTTAAACCAGAGTGGAGGGCACTTTACAAACCGCCATTAACTAAAAAATTTGCTGACCTCCAGTGGAGGATTTTACATGGAATCGTGTCTGTGAATTCTTTTATCTCCATTTTAAACCCTGAGGTCACACAGGCATGTCCATTTTGTTCACAGAGAGAGACTGTTTTTCATGCTTTTATACGTTGCTCCAGGTTGCAGCCGCTGTTTATGTTTTTGAAAAACAACCAGAGCTCATTTCATGTAGATTTTACTTTTCAGATTTTTATCTTGGGTTTTAAATACTTCCGAAAGGACAGGTATACGTGTCAGCTGATCAATTTTATCTTTGGGGTCAAAAAGGCAAAAAGGTCAATTTACCTGAGCAGGAGAAACAAAGTGGCCCAGAACACAGACTGCGATGCCAGACAAGTCCTATCCAGACTGATCAAATCACGGGTTCTGATCGATTTCAACTTCTACAGAAGTCTGGGGGACTTGGAGATGTTTAAGGCGGTGTGGTGTTGTGAGGAGGCTCTGTGTTCTGTGGTAGAGGGAGAACTTTGTTTTGCACCTGCTTTAAGCTGAACGTATTATTGATGACTTGCCCTGAGTTGCACTGGATTATATTATTTACCTAATTTATTACCTAATATATTTATGGTCTTTTTTTAATGCGCTGTGAATATTTATTTATTTATTGACTCACATTTAACTTTTATGTGTATAATGTGATGTTTTGTTAAATAAAAGATTGTAAAAGTCAAAGTAAAAGTCTCTGTCTCTCTCTCTGACACTCTCTCTCTCTCTCTGTCTCTCTGACTCTCTCTCTGTCTCTCTGACACTCTCTCTCTCTCTCTCTCTCTCTTTCTGTCTCTCTGACTCTCTCTGTCTCTCTGACACTCTCTCTCTCTGACTTTCTCTCTCTCTCTCTCTCTCTGTCTCTCTGACACTCTCTCTCTTCTGTCTCTCTGACACTCTCTCTCTCTCTCTCTCTGACTCTCTCTCTCTCTGACACTCTCTTCTTCTCTCTGTCTCTCTGACACTCTCTCTCTCTGACTTTCTCTCTCTCTCTCTCTCTCTCTCTCTCTCTGACACTCTCTCTCTCTCTCTGACTCTCTCTCTGACACTCTCTCTCTCTCTCTCTCTCTCTCTGTCTCTCTGACACTCTCTCTCTCTGTCTCTCTGACACACTCTCTCTCTCTCTGACTCTCTCTGACACTCTGACTCTCTCTGACACACACTCTCTCTCTCTGACACACTCTCTCTCTCTCTGTTTCTCTGACACTCTCTCTGACACTCTCTCTCTTTTTCTCTCTCTGTCTCTCTGACACTCTCTATCTGATACTCTCTCTCTGTCTCTCTCTCTGTCTCTCGAACACACTCTCTCTCTGTCTCTCTGACACTCTCTCTCTCTCTCTCTCTCTCTCTGACACATCTCTCTCTCTCTCTGACACACTCTCTCTCTCTCTCTGACACTCTCTCTCTGACACACTCTCTCTCTCTCTCTCTCTCTGTCTCTCTGACACACTCTCTCTCTGTCTCTCTCTCTGTCTCTCTGATACTCTCTCTCTGACACACTCTCTCTCTGTCTCTCTCTCTGTCTCTCTGACACACTCTCTCTCTGTCTCTCTCTCTGTCTCTCTGACTCTCTCTCTCTGTCTCTCTCTCTGACTGTCTCTCTCTCTCTCTCTCTCTCTCTCTCTCTCTGAGGATTGTGGGTAACGGGCGAGAGTGCAGGTGGTTAGAACACGTCTCTGAATGTTTGTAGTGTTTTTTCCAATTTTTCCTCTCTATTTTTGTTATTTACTTTCTTTTCTCTAAAAGTAAGTGTTTTACTGAGGTTAACAGTGAGTGAGCCGACTATTGTCGGCAGGACTCACTCCGACATGGATTTAAACGGAGATTTCTCGCGTCTGACCCTGAGACACGGGTGTAAATGCACGCCGGATGACTCCACACCGATTGAAGAAGTTCTCAGTGCTTTCAGTAATCAGGTTGGTGGTGTGAACATCAGATCAGCTTCTCGGATGAACAAAGCAGTGGTGGTTTTTCTCGCTGAAGTTGAAATGGTTGATGCACTAATTGAACAGGGATTAGTGATAAACAGTGAGTATGTTCGTGTGTTTCCACTCTCCGGGGTCTCTAAGAAAATCGTGCTGTCTAACGTGCCTCCTTTCATTCCCAATGAAACTTTAAAAAGTGTGCTCGAGCGCTACGGAAAGTTAACAGCACCGATCCGAATGATTCCTTTGGGTTTAAAAAACCCGGACATTAAACACGTCATGTCTTTCCGCCGGTTCACCTACATGATCCTAAACACGCAACACGAGCCGCTCTCCCTCTCTGTTAAACTAACGCTGGAGAATAAAGATTACACCGTCTTCATCAGCTCCGAACAGATGAGATGTTTTGTGTGTGGTGAACACGGCCATGTCAGACAGACGTGTCCGAGCAGACCGGTAGAGACACCGGCAGAGACACCGACAAACCCAGCGCGTGCCGAGCAGCCGAGCGTGTCTACAGCTCGCGCAGTGACGGCGACGAGTCCTACCGAACAACCCGAGGGAGAAGCTCCCGCTGACCAACCCGAGACTGATGTCACACCTAACGCTGACAACACTGCTGACACCCCGACGGACCACAGCGCTGATCTGGTTCCACAGCGGAACCCCAGCGTTAAAAGGAGAAAAACTGTTAAAAAGCAAGAACCTCCTCCTCCACAGTCTCGGTCCATGTCTCAGACACGCCCTGCTGGGAGTGAGGAGCTCTCACAGCCTGTTCATCCAGAGGCTGATCCCAACGTTTCTCTAGAGCTAGAGGAAGACTTGCAGGGAATCTGTTCTGAGCCGGCTTTAGAAAGCTTACAGCCTGTTGACTCAGAAAACGAACTTGAAGATCTAGAGAGCAGCTCTGATGAGGACATTGATGCCTCAGAGTTGATAGCTTAGACTACATAAAAACTAAAAGTGAAGACGATACAATACAAGTCCAAAAAGAAGAAGCAATGTTAATTTAAAAAAAAAAAAAAAAAAAAAAAAAAAGGGCCTCTCTAAACATTGGCTCACTCAACATTAATAGATGCCGCAGTGCTGAGAAACGTTTCAGTCTTTTTAGCTTTCTGTTCCTAAAGAAGGCTAATATAATATTCCTACAAGAAACACATACAGACACCAGTAATCAAGTTCAGTAGCTAAGTGAGTGGAAAGGTCAGAGTTTTCACAGTCATGGCTCAAATATGAGCGCTGGGGTTGCTATATTGTTCTCTGCAGACATTCGAGAACAAGCAATAAACACAGTAGAAATTGTACCTGGAAGGATGCAGAGGGTGGATATTGATCTACACGAACTCTCGCTTTCCTTGATAAACGTTTATGCTCCCAACATTGGCACAGAACGCGTCCGTTTTTTTGATATTCTGGATAAAGCCATCTCAGATATCCCTCAAGAAAGGATGATCATTCTAGCTGGAGATTTCAACTGCACTTTGAATCATAGTGTGGATCGGAATCATGGCGAACCTCATCCTCGCTCAGCAGAAGCATTCAGAAACGTGGTACAAAACCACAATCTAGTAGACGTGTGGAGAGAAACTCTACCCATAGACAGACAGTATACTTGGCTAAAATCGACTCCTGGAAAGATCCTTACAGCAAGACTCGATAGATTTTATACTCAAATTCAACAGAGGCAGATTCTATAACTGTTATATTCATCCCACTCATCTTTCTGATCATCATTACGTTTCTGTCACTGTCACTGCCACACTGAGCACTTCCCATCAGCATCACTGGCATTTTAACAACAGGTTATTACAGGATCACCACTTTATTCACGCTTTCACACTTTTCGGGAAGTCTTGGAGAGAGAGAAAAGTTCACTATGCATCAGTAAACCAGTGGTGGGACAACGGCAAAGTTCAGGTTCAGATTTTCTGCCAACAATACACGAAAAACAGCACCAGAGAAATCAAGGAAAAGATCAACTTCCTTGAAAAAGAAATACTGAAAATTAGCAGCTCAATAAGTGAAGGAGAAGAAACAAGAACAAAAGTATTGCTGGAGAAGAATAAAATTCTTCTAAAAAACTTGTACGAAGAGAGAGATCAAGGCGCCATGGTGCGGGCTAAGTTTATACAATACAATAAAATGGACTCATCTACATCTTTCTTCTTCGCACTGGAGAAAAAAACCAAAGGAAAAAAGTCTATCAGCCACTTGAAACTACCCAATGGGCAAGAAACCACCGACAAAGATGACATCATTCTACAAGCGTTATCCTTTTATGAGGAACTGTACAGCAGCCAGCCATGTGATCCTGAAGCAACTGAAGAACTCCTGCATGGACTACCACAACTGAGCGAGTGTGAGAGGAACGAACTCGAGGAATCACTTTCGCTAGAAGAGCTTGCAGTGCGCTGCTCACCAGCTGTCATGCGGAAAGTCACCGGGGCTGGATGGATTGACCTTCGAATTTTATGAAACATTCTGGCATTTGATTGGCCCAGACCTGCACTTTGTCATACTCAAATGTATGGAATCAAAAGTCTTACCCCTCAGCTGCAGGAGAGCGGTAATTACTCTGTTACCCAAAAAAGGAGACCTTGGTAACTTAAAAAACTGGCGTCCTGTGTCTCTCCTTGGGACAGACTATAAAATCTTCTCGAAGGCATTAACGAACCGCCTTAAAAGATTTTCGGCCACATTAGTACATGAAGATCAGTCATACTGCATCCCAGAACGCTCAATCTTCAACAACCTTTCTCTGGTGCGAGACCTGGTATACCTCACAGAGCTTTATAAGGCAGATATGGGACTAGTGTCACTAGACCAAGAGAAGGCTTTTTACAGAGTAGATCACGGTTATCTCTTTAAGACCCTAACAGCCTTTGGCATTGGTGGACGCTTCATCTCGTGGATTAGGCTGCTGTACACTGATGTGTACAGCATGCTGAAAATAAACGGGACACTAACAAAAATGTTTCCCGTGCACAGATGCGTTCGACAAGGCTGTAGCCTGTCCGGTCTGCTGTACACTCTCTCCATTGAGCCCCTGTTAAGACACCTACGAGAAAATCTGCAAGGATTTTCGGTGCTTAGCCCTGATCTATCTGATGTTACCACAATAAAGCTCACAGCATACGCCGATGAAGTGACGTGATAATCAGGTCTGAGGAGGACATCGGTCATATGGTTTCTAGCCTCGAGGTTTTTCAGAGGGCGTCATCTGCACGTGTAAACTGGAACAAAACTGATGCCTTGCTCTTAGGTGAATGGCAGGAGGAAAATATACCTCACCTCCCACAGGAGTGTTCATGGAGCAAGGAGGGACTGAGAATACTTGGGATCTTCTTCGGCACAGATCGATACATGCAGAAGAACTGGGACGGATTGACCGATAAGGTTATTGAAAAGCTAAACAGATGGAGATTGATCCAATCACAGCTGTCCCATAGGGGCAGAGTCCTAGTGATAAACAACTTGGCTGCCTCGATGCTATGGCACCGTCTGACAGTATTGGATCCACCTCAAGAACTCTTACACCAGCTTCAGAAGTGCTTTGTGGACTTCGTCTGGAGCGGTCACCACTGGATACCATCTGGCGCACTGAGTTTACTGATGTGTGAGGGTGGGCAAAGCCTGATCCTTCTTCAGGCCAAAGTGAAGGCCCTGAGACTACAAACTGCTCAGAAACTTTTGTACTACCCGAGCACTGTGCCATGGGTTAGCTTTGGGCTCGCAGTACTGAGGTTTGGGGGAGGAATAGGACTCGATAGACAGTTGTTCTTGATGTCTAAAAGTGCCACAAAAGCCATCCCTGTCAGTCAATATTATGGAACAGTTTTTAAAATCTGGGCTCAGCTCATGACGCAACGAAAAGATCATTATGGTCTGAACGAACCACTCTTCTATAACACCTGGTTCCCCGAGCAAACTGAGTCTAGAAGCGAGATCATTGCTTTCATCTCAGCAAGGGTAGCCAAGGTGGGAGATCTTATTGACCAGTATAAGCGAGAGTGGATACAAGTACACCAACTTTCCAGAGAGATTGGAGGCAGGTCAGAGAGGATTGTGGGGAATGTGGTAAGGACTTTGAAGGCTTTGTTCCCCACACCCCTATGGACGTTCATAAATGACTATATGACTGGAGATCCCGACCAAACGCCCTTTCCAGAGATGTACATGACTCCCAGCGAAGCTCCAGACAACGATGGCACAGGCCAACTCCTCTCGTATGCAAGACTTAGAAACGTCCCCTTTTCAATAATCACAAAAGACCAATTGTACAACTTCTGCATGAAAAATGAACTCTCAAGAGAGCTCAAAGGACGGACAGACACAAAGTGGAGAATACACCTATCCACTCCCCCGTCTCAGTCTCCTACATGGAGGGTGCTCTATAAGAGACCCCTACCAAAGCGATCTGGAGACCTACAGTGGCGAGTTCTTCACTCTGCGATGCCGACCAATACCTTCCTGTTTAAATGTAATCTCACAGACTCTCCTCTCTGCAGGTTCTGCGGACTACCAGACACTGTGTTCCACTGCTTCTGCGACTGCCACAGACTGGATCCTCTTTTGAATACACTGGACAGAATAATTAACAACCTCGGGTCACCGTTCTCTAAAGCAATGTTCATTTTAGGTTGCAAATATTCCCGTTCACGCAGAGAACGGTGTACATTGATCAACTTTCTAGTTGGACAGGCGAAAGTAGCCATCTGGAAATCCTATAGACTAAAAGCGGAAGGAAGAGAAATCGACACCGTGAACTTGTTCAAGGTCAGGTTTTTTAATCAGGGGTTTAATAACTGCTAATTTAAGTGATTTAGGGACATAGCCAGTGGTTAGTGAAGAATTGATTATATTTAAAAGTGGTTCAATTACTTCTGGACAAATCTGTTTAAACAAACATGTAGGTACGGGATCTAGTATACAGGTTGATGAATTGGCTGAAGAGATTAATGTAGCTAGTTCGGTCTCTCCAAGTGGAGCAAAATACTCTAAACATTGATCTGATATTGCTACATTGTCATGTAATGGGTTTGTTACAGTACTGTCTGGTTTTAATTTAATGGCCTGTATTTCATGTCTAATATTTTCAACCTTATCAAAGAAAAATTTCATGAAATCTTCAATGCTATGTAATGATTGAGTGTTTCTCTCTGTAGTGGTTTTATTCCTAGTGAATTTTGCTACCGTGTTGAAAAGGAATCTAGAATTGTTTTTGTTATCTCCTATTAAGGTGGAGAAATAGATTTTTCTAGCTTCACTTAAGAGATTTTCTGTATTTCAGTAGACTCTCCTTCCATGCTGTTTGAAATATCACCAGTTTGGTTTGACGCCATTTGCGTTCTAATTGTCGAGTTTTCTGTTTAAGGTTCGCGTTTGATCGTTATACCAGGGTGCTAATTTTTTCTCTCTAATTATTTTTCTTTTGAGTGGAGCCACTCTATCTAGCGTGTAGCGGAGTGTTGACTCCAAGCTTTCAGTCGCCTGATCGAGTTCTATGGGATCTGACGGTGATCCAAATCTAACTGATGTTTCTGCGAGGTTATTTATGAAGCTCGGTGCAGTAGCTGATGTGTACGTACATTTAACACGGTAGTGAGGCGAGGTGGAAAAATTATGATCAATATGCATTATGAGTGAGATAAGATAATGGTCTGAGACAACTTCAGACTGTGGAAAAATTACAATATTTTCTACACTTAGTCTGTATGTTAGTATGAGGTCTAGAGTGTGACCACCATTATGAGTAGGTCCGTTTACGTTCTGATTAATCCCTACTGAATTAAAGATGGACACAACCGCTATTCTTAGAGGGTCTTCCGGGTTATCAAAATTAATATTAAAATCTCCGACGATTAATTCTTTATCTACAGACACAACCAGGTTTGAGACAAAGTCTGCAAATTCTCTAAGAAATTCAGTATATGGCCCTGGGGGTCTGTAAATAATAATTGACTTATTGTTTCTGGCTACATAGTTTACACTGGTATAAAGAATTTCAAAAGAATTCAATTTATGATAAGGATTTTGTGTGATGACTAGATTTTGACTATGGATGAGACCAACCCCTCCTCCTCTACCAGTTGAACGAGGCTGATGTACATAACTGTATCCAGGAGCACTGGCTTCATTTAATGCTATGTACTCGTTTGGTTTAATCCAAGTTTCCGTTAAACACATTAAATTAAATTCCTGATCAGCAATGATGTTGTTAACAATAATGTCACAGCTCGTGACGGAGCGGATAAAGGAAGGAGGTAAGCGCACATAAGAACGAGTGTAGTTTATTTATAAAGAGGCAGGCAGACAAATCCAAAACGTAATCCAAATGCATATTCCAGAAAACAGGCGAAGGTCAGGCGAACGGCAAACAGGCATAAACTTGGGGCAAGGCAGATATCAATAACGTGGCACCGAAAACAGGGTCGAGAAACAAACATAAACATGAGATTAGACAATGATCTTGGAGCAGATAACCCAGCATGAACTACAACTAAAATGGAACGTCATACGAAGTTTAATTACCTGCACCGTGTGTAGTACCTCCCATATCATTGGCAGCCCCGGGCCCCTGGGGTGAATGTCCCAAGCAGAGCCAGGAAACCACCCAGTGTTTTTGGCGAAGTAGGGAAGCAGAGCGAAATTCTCTGCGAAGCTCAGGTTACAGCACCTAGTATTCCCATTCAGCCTCCCATCCAAGTACTAACTAGGCCAAACTTGGCTTTGCTTCCGAGGTCAGATGAGATCGGGCTTTGTCGGAGTGGTATGGCCGTAAGTGACAGCTGCCACCAATATGTATAGACTGATGTATTTTAATGTGAAAATTATTTATGGTGGAATATGTTTTTACTGTTGACATACTTTTGAATTTAAAAAAAAAAAATGGATAGCGTGTTGGACTTCTAAGCTAAGCATTGGAGCTATTCAAAGGTTGTGGGTTCGAGTCCCACCAGAGTCATATGCTTGTTGCTTGCTGGCTTTTTCTGTCCCTTAGAGTGTATCTGAGAAAAATTCCATGGTGATGAATCCTGTTGAATATGGCAATTCCCTACTTTCCATCTCAGATAGAGTGCATTGTTGGCCCCCAGTTGAAACAACCGACAGCACGTTCCAAATGTTTCTAGTCATTTGGCCAAAATGTAGCTGAAGCTGTACTAAATTCAAATCTGTATAGATACCCATGACATGGATTCATGCTGAAATTTGTTCTCACACATCCAAACCCCACACTAGCGTTCAGATCAGAAACATGTGCTGCATACCCTCAGAGCAATAGCTATCAACAGAATTTGGCTGATATGTTTGTAAAAACTATGGCTGGACATCACATAGCTAACTTTGATCTGCCGTGACTTGTCTGCTGTTTGTAGATATATATCTTGACCTATGTTTGTGGTTTATCTTAGGTTGAGGATAACAGCAAGCCTCCAATCAGTGGTAGGAGCAGCATTCAGACCAAACAACATATATGCATCTGCCAAATCAGCATCTGTGTAGGATGCCTATGTCTAGGTGACTTTAGACGGATCTAGGGTCTTCAAAAGAAGCTCTCCAGGAACAGGGTTGGTGACCACTGGTCTAGGCTATGTTTTTCACAATCTGCTACCCCAGAATGTGCATTGCATGGCTGGTGAAGTAGATGCATTTGAGTAACGTGTAGCTTGATTAAGAGCCAACATTCTATGCGGGTGGAAGGGGATATAACTGGTTTTTCTCTAACCTGTAAAATGGTGACTTCAACCAAGAGAATGTTGGAATTTGTTCCAATGAATTATGTTGTCCAGTTTCAACTTAACCCTAGTGTTTTCTGTTTAACTACCTTGTTCGTATTTTCCTTTACAACTAGTAGCCTTTTGACCATCATGTCACTTTCAAATTGTTACCTGCATAACTCTTATTCATGAATCTCTGTGATGACCATCCACTTCTTTGTCAACCTCATGCTAAAAGGTGACAAAGCTCAGATATCCAGAGTTAATTTCTTTCAGACATGTGTTGCATGTAGAATTCAAGTGCTATCAACAGAAAAAAACACTTGTCCCAGCAGTGCCTACTACAAGTCTCTTCTCTTGTTGCAAGAGTCATGTCTTTGGTACTGCCTGCCATGAAACATCAGCAAGCAGAGATTGGTTCTGTCACATTGGATGGTGACTTCTAAGCATGATTCAATAAACAGCTTGTGCATTCAGGTCCTGTCATATTTGTTTGCTTTCACAAGTGTGTTGCATGTAGATATCAGCCGCTATCAACAGAAACGCACCAGTTTACCAAACAGGACCTCTTCTGTAAATGCAACCTAAAGAATCTGGGGGGAAACGGAGATGCCATGCCAGGAAGCTAAATTGCCCATCAAGCAAAGGTGAAATCCATGGTTTGAATCTCTTCAGAGCCTGATACAAGACTCTTTTGTTTCAACAAGGGCTAAGGCTTCCTTACAGCCTGAGATGAAACATCACACAAGCAATCCAAGATGGGTCCTTTGGCACACTGGAAGGTGAATTCTAGACTTGACATTGATTCTATTAAAAGCTAGTGCGTCCTGCCAAAGATCCTTTCTTTGAGACTTGTGTTGCATGTAGGTTTCAATCGCTATCAAGAGAAAAGAACCTGTTTAATCAACAAGAACAGGCAAGTACTATGTAATCTTTGAATTTGGAAAAAATGAGATGAAACACCGTAGCAGCATACTAGCTTGGGCCCTGTGGTACAGTAGATAGGGCATTTAACCTCTACACTCAGCACCTCAACTATCTACACTACTGGAACTTTTCAGTAATTGCAGCCTTTAGAATCTGGGGGGAAATGGAGATGCCATGCCAGGATGCTAAATGGGCTGTCAAGCAAAGGAGAAATCCAGGGTTTGAATCTCTTCAGTGCTTGTTACAAGACTCTTTTGTTTCTACATGAGCTATGGCTTTCTTATAGCCTGAGATGAAACACAGCACAAGCAAGCCAATATGGTTTCTGTGGCACACTTGATGGTGAATTCCAGGAGGGGCATTGATGCCATTAAAAGATAGGACCTGCCAGAGTTAATTTCTTTCAGACATGTGTTGCATGTAGAATTCAAGTTCTATCATCAGAAAAAAAACTTGTTTTAACAAACAGGAAAAGGAAAGCACTATGCATTCCCTGAATTTTAAAGAACCTGAGATGAAACACCATCACACCATGCCAGGTTGGGCTCTGTGGCGCAATGGATAGCGTGTTGAACTTCTAAGCTAAGCTTTGGAGATATTCAAAGGTTGTGGGTTCGAATCCCACCAGAGTCATATGCTTGTTGCTTGCTGGCTTTTTCTTTCTCTGAGAAAAATTCCATGGTGAGTAATCCTGTAATATGACAATTCCCTACTTTCCATCTCAGATAGAGTGCATTGCTGGCCCCCAGTTGAAACAACCGACATCATGTTCCAAATGTTTCTAGTCATTTGGCCAAAATGTAGCTGAAGCTGTACTAAATTCAAGTTTGTATAGATATCCATGACATGGATTCATGCTGAAATTTGTGCTCACACATCCAAACTCCACACTAGCGTTCTGATTAGCAAAGATTAGAAACATGTGCTGCGTAGCCTCAGAGCAATAGCTATCAACAGATTTTGCTGATATGTTTGTAAAAATAATGGCTGGAGATCAGATAGTATCTTTGATCTGCTGTGGGTTGTCTGCTGTTTGTAGATATATATCTTGACCTATGTTTGTGGTTTATCTTAGGTTGAGGATAACAGCAAGCCTCCAATCAGTGGTAGGAGCAGCATTCAGACCAAACAACATATATGCATCTGCCAAATCAGCATCTGTGTAGGATGCCTATGTCTAGGTGACTTTAGATGGATCTAAGGTCTTCAAAAGAAGGTCTCCAAGAACAGGGTTGGTGACCACTGGTCTAGGCTATGTTTTTCACAATCTGCTACCCCAGAATGTGCATTGCATGGCTGGTGAAGTAGATGCCTTAACAGGCCATCTAAGTGTGCATGGCATTTGAGTAACGCGTAGCTTGATTAAAAGCCAAAATTCTATGCAGATGGAAGTGGCCATAGCACTCACCGACACTGTAGCTTAGTTGGCTAAAGCACCTGTCTTGTAAACCCGAAATCTTCGGTTCAAATCCCATCAGTGCCTACTACAAGTCTCTTTTGTTGCAAGAGTCATGTCTTTGTTACTGCCTGCCATGAAACATCAGCAAGCAGAGATTGGTTCTGTCACATTTGATGGTGACTTCTAAGCTTGATTCTATAAACAGCTTGTGCATTCAGGTCCTGTCATATTTGTTTTCTTTCACAAGTATCATCTTCAAAGGAGTATCTTCAGGAACAGGGTTGGTGACCAATGGTCTGGGTTATCTTTTTCTGAATCTGACACGACAGAATGTGCATTTCATGGCTGGTTGAGTAGATGCCTTAATATGTCATCTATGTCTGCAAGCCATTGGCGTAAAGCGTAGCTTAAGTAAGAGTCAACAATCAGTTCAGAAAGATGGCATTTAAGACCAATGGTGCTGTGGCTAAGTTGGTTAAAGTGCCTGTCTTGTAAATAGGAGATCCTGGGTTCAAATCCCAGCAGTACCTCATGCGTGACTCTTTTTTTTCTAGTGTGATGTTTTCAATCCCTTTGTTCCAGAGAAGAGAGAACACCAGCAAGCCTTGATTTGGTCTTTGTTGCATTGGGTGGTGGCTTCATGGCTCGAATCAATTAAAACCTCGTGGGTTCAGATCCTGCCACATTTGTTTGCTTTCTGACGTGTTTTGCATGTAAATTTCAACTGCTATCAACAAGAACTCTTTGTAGTTGCTTCCTAATGAATCCTGGAGAAAAGGGAGATGCAATGCACGGACGCAAAATCACCCATCAATCATAGAAGAGATCCAGAGTGCGAATTTCTTCAGTGCCTGATAAAGGACTCTTCTGTTTGTGCAACTGCTATGCCTTACTGTAAGACAGCCTGAGATGACACACCACAGAAGCAAGCAAAGATTGGTTCTGCGGGGCTCTGGATGGTAAAGTCTAGCCTTGACATTGGTGCGATTCAATGCTTGTGGGTGAAGGTTCGTGCTAAGGTTGCTTTCTTTCAGACATGTGTTACGTGTAGATTTCAAGTGCTGTCAACAGGAAAACACTTGTTTAGTAAACAAGAACAGGAAAGCGCTATGCCCTCACTGAATTTGGATGAGCCTGAGATGAAACAGGTTTGATACTTATAACCTGGGCTCTGTGGTGCAATGGAGTTGGACTTCGAGGTTCCTCCCTGGAACTACTCAAAGGTTCTTGGTTTAAGTTACTCCAGAGTCATTTGCTTGCACATGGGTGTTGCTTGTTAGTTTTTTCGATACCAGAGAGGGTATCTTGTTGAATATGGAAATTCCCAGTTGAAACAACCGACCCCCAGTTGAAACAACCGACATCATGTTCCAAATGTTTCTAGTCATTTGGCCAAAATGTAGCTGAAGCTGTACTAAATTCAAGTTTGTATAGATATCCATGACATGGATTCATGCTGAAATTTGTGCTCACACATCCAAACTCCACACTAGCGTTCTGATTAGCAAAGATTAGAAACATGTGCTGCGTAGCCTCAGAGCAATAGCTATCAACAGATTTTGCTGATATGTTTGTAAAAATAATGGCTGGAGATCAGATAGTATCTTTGATCTGCTGTGGGTTGTCTGCTGTTTGTAGATATATATCTTGACCTATGTTTGTGGTTTATCTTAGGTTGAGGATAACAGCAAGCCTCCAATCAGTGGTAGGAGCAGCATTCAGACCAAACAACATATATGCATCTGCCAAATCAGCATCTGTGTAGGATGCCTATGTCTAGGTGACTTTAGATGGATCTAAGGTCTTCAAAAGAAGGTCTCCAAGAACAGGGTTGGTGACCACTGGTCTAGGCTATGTTTTTCACAATCTGCTACCCCAGAATGTGCATTGCATGGCTGGTGAAGTAGATGCCTTAACAGGCCATCTAAGTGTGCATGGCATTTGAGTAACGCGTAGCTTGATTAAAAGCCAAAATTCTATGCAGATGGAAGTGGCCATAGCACTCCGACACTGTAGCTTAGTTGGCTAAAGCACCTGTCTTGTAAACCGAAGATCTTCGGTTCAAATCCCATCAGTGCCTACTACAAGTCTCTTTTGTTGCAAGAGTCATGTCTTTGTTACTGCCTGCCATGAAACATCAGCAAGCAGAGATTGGTTCTGTCACATTTGATGGTGACTTCTAAGCTTGATTCTATAAACAGCTTGTGCATTCAGGTCCTGTCATATTTGTTTTCTTTCACAAGTATCATCTTCAAAGGAGTATCTTCAGGAACAGGGTTGGTGACCAATGGTCTGGGTTATCTTTTTCTGAATCTGACACGACAGAATGTGCATTTCATGGCTGGTTGAGTAGATGCCTTAATATGTCATCTATGTCTGCAAGCCATTGGCGTAAAGCGTAGCTTAAGTAAGAGTCAACAATCAGTTCAGAAAGATGGCATTTAAGACCAATGGTGCTGTGGCTAAGTTGGTTAAAGTGCCTGTCTTGTAAATAGGAGATCCTGGGTTCAAATCCCAGCAGTACCTCATGCGTGACTCTTTTTTTTCTAGTGTGATGTTTTCAATCCCTTTGTTCCAGAGAAGAGAGAACACCAGCAAGCCTTGATTTGGTCTTTGTTGCATTGGGTGGTGGCTTCATGGCTCGAATCAATTAAAACCTCGTGGGTTCAGATCCTGCCACATTTGTTTGCTTTCTGACGTGTTTTGCATGTAAATTTCAACTGCTATCAACAAGAACTCTTTGTAGTTGCTTCCTAATGAATCCTGGAGAAAAGGGAGATGCAATGCACGGACGCAAAATCACCCATCAATCATAGAAGAGATCCAGAGTGCGAATTTCTTCAGTGCCTGATAAAGGACTCTTCTGTTTGTGCAACTGCTATGCCTTACTGTAAGACAGCCTGAGATGACACACCACAGAAGCAAGCAAAGATTGGTTCTGCGGGGCTCTGGATGGTAAAGTCTAGCCTTGACATTGGTGCGATTCAATGCTTGTGGGTGAAGGTTCGTGCTAAGGTTGCTTTCTTTCAGACATGTGTTACGTGTAGATTTCAAGTGCTGTCAACAGGAAAACACTTGTTTAGTAAACAAGAACAGGAAAGCGCTATGCCCTCACTGAATTTGGATGAGCCTGAGATGAAACAGGTTTGATACTTATAACCTGGGCTCTGTGGTGCAATGGAGTTGGACTTCGAGGTTCCTCCCTGGAACTACTCAAAGGTTCTTGGTTTAAGTTACTCCAGAGTCATTTGCTTGCACATGGGTGTTGCTTGTTAGTTTTTTCGATACCAGAGAGGGTATCTTGTTGAATATGGAAATTCCCTACTCTCCATCTTAGATGGAATGCTTTGTTGGCCCCAGGTGAAAACGTCATCAAGTTCCCCATGTTTCTACTCATTTGCCCAAACTTACACTGAAGCTCTGCTAAATTTAAGTTCCTAGAAAATACCCATGCCATGGATTCCCGCCATAATTTTGTGCTCACACATCGCAACCCCAAACTAGCATTCTGCTTAGCAAAGATTAGAAACATGTGCTGTGTACCCTCAGTGCAATTGCTGTGAACAGAAATTTGGTGATATGTGTGTAACGACTATGGCTGGAGATCATATAGTGTCTCTGATCTGCTGGGGCTTGTCTGCTGTTTGTGGAAATATATCTTGAACTATGTTTGTGGTTTATCATAGATTGAGAATTCTAGCATGTCTCAAACCAGTGGTAGGAGCAGCAATCTGGCACGAACATGTATGCATATGCCAGATCAGCATCTGTGTAGGATGCTTATGTCTAGAATACTATAGCTGGTGCTATGCTCTTCAAAGGATATTTCCAGGAATAGGGTTGGTGCCCAATGGACTCGGTTATCATTTTCTGAATCTGACATGACAGAATGTGCATTTCATGGCTGGTTGAGTAGATGACTTAATATGTCATCTATGTCCGCAAGCCATTGGCGTAAAGCTTAGCTTAAGTAAGAGTCAACAAACTGCTCAGAAAGATGGCACGTGAGACAAATGGTGCTGTGGCTTAGTTGGTTAAAGTGCCTGTCTTGTAAACAGGAGATCCTGGGTTGAAATCCCAGCAGAGCCTCATGCATGACTCTTTATTTCTAGTGCAATGTCTTCAATCCCTTTGTTCCAAAGAAGAGAGAACACCAGCAAGCCTTGATTTGGTCTTTGTCGCGTTGGGTGGTGGCTTCATGGCTTGACTCAATTAAAACCTCTTGGGTTCAGATCCTGCTATATTTGTTTGCTTTCAGATGTGTTTTTCATGTAAATTTCAACTGCTATCAACAAGAACAAATTTTTAGTTGCTTCAAAACGAATCCTGGCGAAAAGTGAGATACAACGCCGGACACAAAATTGCCCATAAAGCATAGAAGAGATCCAGAGTGCGAATTTCTTCAGTGCCTGATAAGAGTCTTCTGTTTGTGCAACTGCTATGTCTTTCTTACAGCCTGAGATGACACACCACAGAAGCAAGCAAAGATTGGTTCTGCGGGGCTCTGGATGGTAAAGTCTAGCCTTGACATTGGTGCGATTCAATGCTTGTGGGTTAAGGTTCGTGCTAAGGTTGCTTTCTTTCAGACGTGTTATGTGTAAATTTCAAGTGCTGTCAACATGAAAACACTTGCTTAGTAAACAAGAACAGGAAAGCGCTATGCCCTCACTGAATTTGGAAGAGCCTGAGATGAAAAACATATGCTACTTATAACCTGGGCTCTGTGGTGCAATGGAGTTGGACTTCGAGGTTCCTCCCTGGAACTACTCAAAGGTTCTTGGTTTAAGTTCCTCCAGAGTCATTTGCTTGCACATGGGTGTTGCTTGTTAGTTTTAGTAGAGGGTATCCTGTTGAATATGGAAATTCCCTACTCTCCATCTTAGATGGAACACTTTGTTGGCCCCAGTTGAAAACAACGTCATCAAGTTCCCCATGTTTCTACCCATTGGTCTTCAAAGGAGTATCTCCAGGAATAGGGTTGGTGACCAATGGTCTGGGTTATCTTTTTTTGAATCTGACACGACAGAATGTGCATTTCGTGGCTGGTTGAGCAGATGCCTTCATATGTCTTCTATGTCTGCTTGCCGTTGGCATACAGCTTAGCTTGATTAAGAGTCAACAATCAGTTTATCATTACTGATCTTGAACACTATGGTGCTGTGGCTTAGTTGGTTAAAGTGCCTGTCTAGCAAACAGGAGATCCTGTGTTCAAATACCAGCGGTGCCTGATGTAGGAGCACACTTTTCTTTCAAGACCAATGCCTTCCATCCCTTTTTACAGAAAGGAGTAAACACCAGCAGGCGCAGATTGGTGAGTGCTATGCCCTCACTCAATTTGGAAGAATCTGAGATGAAACACCTTCTTCTAACACCTTGCTTCCTGTTAAACCTTTGGTCCCCTACGGCTGTGGTGCAATGGATAGCGCATTGGACTTCTATGTTCAACGTTGGAGCTATTCAAAGGTTGTGGGTTCAAGTCCCACCATAGTCATTTGCAGAGAGGTATGCTGTTTTTTTCTATACGCGATTGGGGTATTTTGTTGAATGTGACAATTCCCTACTCTCCATCTTAGGTGGAATGCTTTGTTGGCGGCCCTGTTGAAACCAATGTCATCAGGGTCCCCATGTTTCTACTCATTTGGACAAATTGACACTGAAAATTGTGCTAAAATTGAATACCTAGAAAATACCCATGACATGGGTTCATGCCATAATTTGTGCTCACACATCCAAACCCCAAACTAGCATTCTTCTTACCGAAGATTACCAACATGTGCTGAGTACCCTCACAGCAATTATGTCAACAGAATGTTGCAGATATGTTCGGAAAGACTATGGCTGGAGATCAGATAGTATTTTCTCTTTGTGAAAGTCGCTTTGCTTAAAAGCCGTCTGCTTAATGAATAAACGTAAATGTAATATTTGATCTGCTGTGGCTTGTGTGCTGTTTGTGGATAAATATCTTGACCTATGTTTGTTGTTTATCAGAGGTTGACGATCCTCGCATTCCTCAAACCTGCGGTAGGAGCAGCATTTTGTCACAAGCAACATATCTGCATATGCCAGATCAGCATCTGTGTAGGATGCCTACGTCTAGGCTACTTTAGATTGAGCTAAGGTCTTCAAAGCAGGATCTCCTAGAACAGTGTTGGTGACCACTGGTCTGGGCTGTCTTTTCTGAATCTGACACCACAGAATGTGCATTTCGTGGCTGGTTGAGCAGATGCCTTAATGTGTCTTCAATGTCTTCATGCCGTTGGCATACAGCTTAGTGTGATTAAGAGGCAACAATCAGTTAAACAACACTGAATTTAAACACTGTGGTGCTGTGGCTTAGTTGGTTAAAGTTCCTGTCTAGTAAACAGGAGATTCTGGGTTCAAATCCCAGCAGTGCCTGATGCAGGAGCCTTTTTTCTTTCAAGACCAATGCCTTCCATCCCTTTGTTACAGAAAGAACACCAACAAGCGCAAATTGGTGAATGCTATGACCTCACTCAATTTGGAAGAATCTGAGAGGAAACACCTTTGCTACTTAACACCTTTGCTCGTTGCTATCTAGGCTCTGTGGCGCAATCGACAGCGCATTGGACTTCTTAGTTCAACATTGGAGCTATTCAAAGGTTGTGTGTTCAAGTCCCTCCAGAGTCATTTGCTTTCAGGTGGAGGGGTTTGTGTTTTTTTCTATACGAGACAGGGTATTTTGTTGAATATGGCAATTCCCTACTCTCCATCTTAGATGGAATGCTTTGTTGGCCCCTGTTGAAAACAACTTCATCAAGGTCCCCATGTTTCTACTCATTTGGACAAATTGACACTGAAACTGTGCTAAATTTAAATACCTAGAATATACCCATGACATGGGTTCATGCCATAATTTCATGCCATAATTTGTGCTCACACATCCAAACCCCAAACTAGCATTCTTCTTGCCCAAGATTACCAACATGTGCTGAGTACCCTCAGAGCAGTTATGTCAACAGAATGTTGCTGATATGTTTGTAAAGACTATGGCTGGAGATCAGATAGTACTTTGCTTGTATTTTTCTCTTTTTGGTAAGTAAACTTTTCGATAAAACGTCTGCTTAACGAATAAACGTAACGCAATATTTGATCTGCCATGGCTTGTGTGCTGTTTGTGGATAAATATCTTGACCTATGTTTGTAGTTTATCAGAGGTTGAGTATCATAGCATTCCTCAAACCGGCCGGTAGCGAGCATTTTTTTGTCCCAAGCAACATACCTGCATATGCCAGATCAGCATCTGTGTAGGATGCCTATGTCTAGACTACTTTAGATGGATCTAGGGTCTTCAAAAGAAGCTCTCCAGGAACAGGGTTGGTGACCACTGGTCTAGGCTATGTTTTTCACAATCTGCTACCCCAGAATGTGCATTGCATGGCTGGTGAAGTAGATGCCTTAACAGGCTATCTAAGTGTGCATGGTATTTGAGTAATGCGTAGCTTGATTAAAAGTCAACATTCTATGCGGGTGGAAGGGGCCATAGCGCTGTGGCACTGTGGCTTAGTTGAATAAAGCACCTATACTCAGCACTATCTACACTACGGGAACTTTTCAGTAATTGCAACCTTTCGAATCTGGGTGGAAATGGAGATACCATGCCAGGATGCTAAATGGGCTGTCAAACAAAGGAGAAATCCAGGGTTTGAATCTCTTCAGTGCCTGTTAGAAGACTCTTTTGTTTCTACATGAGCTATGCCTTTCTTATAGCCTGAGATGAAACATAGCACAAGCAAGCCAATATGGTTTCTGTGGCACACTTGATGGTGAATTCCAGGAGGGGCATTGGTGCCATTAAAAGATAGGACCTGCCAGAGTTAATTTCTTTCAGACATGTGTTGCATGTAGAATTCAAGTCCTATCAACAGAAAAAAAACTTGTTTTAACAAACAAGAAAAGGAAAGCACTATAACAAAGAGAAAGTTGAACTTTGGTCCTATCTATTATGTTGTCCAGTTTCAACTTAACCCTATTGTTTTCTGTTTAACTACCTTGTTCGAATTTTCCTTTACAACTAGTAGCCTTTTGACCATCATGTCACTTGCAATTTGTTACCAGCATAACTCTTATTCATGAGGCTCACTCTGAAGTCTTGTCTTGGTTAAAAGAATGCCTTGCTTGTCATGGTATGAGAATAATTTGAATAGCATCAGCATATATAATTAAACTTGTCTTTTCTGCACAAGGAGACCAAATGACTATCAAACAAGTTAGTTCCACTCACAAACAGACGTGCAATCTTGGCTCTGTATGACTCGCAAGAAGCAGCTTTATTTCACCGTTGCCACTGATTCTGAAACATCATCCATGAACAAGTATGCCTTGCACCATGATGCGCTATGGATTTCCTGCTGGTAGCGCGTCGGACTCCAGATCAGAAGGTTGTGTGTTCAAATCACATCTGGGTCATTGAGTGTGCTCTTCTTCACACAGACTGCTGATTTTCTGCACAGTCTAATACGGATACTGTCATATGGACTCAAATCTCTGTGATGACCATCCACGTCTTTGTCAACCTCATGCTAAAAGGTGACAAAGCTCAGCTAGCAACTCTTTCACCTAAGAATCATCAGTAACTTAGTCTTCTGACACATATAATGACACAAAGGCCTCGTACAAGTGGTAAATGTGTGAAGTTACCCAAAAGAAAGTTGAACCATGGTTCTATCACATGGCAGTTGAGTCTCTAAGTTGCGCTTCAGGTATAAGTTGTCCACGCTTCACTCTCACGCACTGAGGTGAGATCTGCCATTTGAGCTTGAAAATCTCCCTTAAAGTCAAGGGAAGGGGAAGCCAGTCAGGTTATGCCGTGAAAGGGCTTGTGCCTTGTCTTCTGAAGAAACTCTTGCCCAGATGTCAGACTCTAGTCGCAAAAGTCACAGCCCACCACTTGTCTCTGAGTTCCAATGTGTCTTGATCAGTGCAACCATGAACAAGTATGCCTTGCACCATGATGCGCTATGGATTTCCGGGCTGGTAGCGCGTCTGACTGGATCAGAAGATAGGTTGTGTGTTCAAATCACATCTGGGTCATTGAGTGTGCTCTTCTTCACACAGACTGTTGATTTTCTGCACAGTCTAATACGGATACTATCATATGGATTCGAATCTCTGTGATGACCATCCACGTCATTGTCAACCTCATGCTAAAAGGTGACAAAGTTCAGCTAGCAACTCTTTCAACTAAGAATCATCAGTAACTTAGCAACCTGCTGTATGTTTCCTTAGCACAGATTGTGCTTGCTGAACAAAATATTCCTGAAGATTGTACTTTTGTTGTTTTCACTGGCCCTCTCAGACAACTTGGAGGGTTAAACAAGCAGGTATTACAGCACCCAAACAGGGACTTGAAACCCTTAGTTCATTCATGTGATACACAAGGGTGGGTAATGTGTGTGTGTGTGTGTGTACATATTACTTTTGTTAATTATCCCAGTAATAGTCACATCTGTAAATAGTGCACGGTTAAGAGTGGTTAGTAGGAAGTCTGCGCCATTTATTTTGATCCTTCTTTTCTCCTGTTTTTGGGTTAGCTAGGGAGTTTGGGTTAGCTAGAAAGATGGTGTATTTTTTTTTCTTTTCTTGTAGTGTAGCTCATTTTCTTTGGTAAGTTAGAGGGTATTTTTGTTTATTGTTTTGGCCTGGCCGGCTTCTGATAATTAAAACCACTGTGTATATAAAAGGTGCTCCGTTTGAAGAATAAAAACAAAACAAACACAATCTTGGTCTCGCCAAACCTTTTATTTTCTTTTTTTTTTCTTTCTGTATGTTGCGGCCCGACCTAGACCGGGTTCGTAACCGAATATATATGTTCCTTTAAGAAGATAACAGCTCTGAGTCTTCTCCTATACACGCCTAATGAGGTTGGAGAATACCGGTGAGGATCTCTCCAGATCCTTCACATTTTGAGGTTCATACTGGTGGACTCTCCTCTTCAGTTCACCCCACAGGTTTTCTATGGGGTTCAGGTCAGGGGACTGGGATGTTCATGGCAGGATCTTGATTTTGTTGTCAGTAAACCATTTTGGTGTATGTTTTGGACCATTGTCCTGCTTGAAGATCCAAACCACGACACGTTTTAATCTTTCTGGCAGAGGCAGTCAGGTTCTTATTTAATATCTGATGATATTTGATAGAGTATCCTACAAAATATCAACGTCCTCTGTCAGAAAAACAGCCAAAAAACATTAAAGATCCACCACCATATTTAACCGTGGGCATGAGGTACTTTTCCATATGGCTACTGTACCTCTGCGTGTCCAAAACCACCTCTGGTGTTTATTACCAAAAAGCTCTATTTTGATTTCATCTGACCATAGAATCCGATCCCATATGAAGTTCCAGTAGTGTCCGGCAAACTGAAGACACCCAAGTTTGTTTTTGGATGAGCAAGGATTTTTTTCTTGAAACCCTTCCAAATAACTTGTGGTGATGGAGGGACTTCGGTGTAGTTTTTGGAGAATTTCTGACCACAAGACACAACTTACATCTGCAATTATCCAGCTGTGATCGTTGGAGATTTTGGCCAGTGGACCCATCCTCTTCACAGTGTGTTTAGACAATAGACATGTGTCCAATTCCAGGACGTTTCATAACATTTACAGTTGACAGGAACTTCTTAATTATTGCCCTGATGGTGGAAATGAGCATTTTCAATGCTTGTGCTATTTTCTTATAGACACTTCCCATTTTGTGAAGCTCAACAACCTCTTGCTGCACATCACAGCCATATTCCTTTTTAAGTACTTTGGCCTATTACCTGTTACCTAATATTTATACCCCAGTTAAACAGGAAGTCACGGTTGAACAATTTCCTGTTCCTACTTACCCAGGTGTACTAAAGAAATTTTTTAATACCAATGGGAATGTATTTCAATATATATTTTTCTCATGTGAATTCATGGGGTGCCAATAATACTGTGGCACAGACATATTTATATATTTAAGATACATAAATTTAAGATATTTTTATTAACCTGTGTTTTGTGTTTGAAATTGTTTGATATCCATGAGAGCAAAGTATTTTTTTTTAAACAAAAGGTTAAACAATAAAGAAAATGTTCAGTGTCTTCTTTGCTCATATTTACCATGGGTGCCAATAATAGTGGAGGGCACTCTCATGGGCACTCTCTCATGGTCTGCGGCCACGCTGCCCCTTTATGTAACAATATCCATGACCCTGTCGCTGGTTCACCGCTTGTCCTTCCTTTTGGTAGGTTTTAACCACTGTATACTGGGAACACCCTACCAGACCCCTGCCCGCACCGTCACAATGCGCCTCATCAAAGTCACTCAGATCTTTACACTTACTCATTTTTCCTGCTTCCAACACATCAACTCTGAGAACTGACTGTTCCTGTGCTGCCTCATTTATCCCAGCCCTTGACAGGTGGCATTGTAATGAGATAATCAATGTTCTTCCCGTCGCCTGTCTGTGGATTTAATGTTATGGCTGATCAGTTTATATTAACCTCTTACATTTCTATCTGGATCCCATTACCTTAAGGCTCACCTTATTAAATTTCACAAACAACCAAACATTTGCAGAATCAAAAGCATGATTTTGATTTTCCCCTTCACTGCTCTCAAATAGATTGCTTCCAGAAATGGTCTAGAAATGTACTGTTCAGGAGAAATGTTCAGCAGAAATGATCATTAGAAATGTTCAGCAGAGATGGTCATTCGAAATGTTCAGTAGAAGTGTTCAATAAAAATGAAACTTTAAAAAAAAAATAGACTGCTTCTGCTCATTTCATTATTTATCTGTTTTCTCTCATTCCCAGCTACGGTCTGTTCTTATCACTGTGAATAATTGAATAAATAATGCTTTTAGACATCCAGGACTGAGGTTGCATATAGAATATTTGAAGGGGGAGCTTCAGTGCTACTTTCTACGGCACCAGAATTTTGTGACCAATCCATCTACTGTATATACAGTAACCCTATTGATGAAATCAATTCTGGGCAGAACTAAGTATTTACAAACAGTGATGTTTACAATCCCTGCATTTTCCTAGAATGCCACATGACCTTATTACAAACATATCATATGAGAGATACATTCCATATGATCAAATTTTACACGATAGATCATTTTATCTTGTAATTAAAATCATGACAGATGGCACATGAGAGAAGGCTCAAATAACACTCTGTAGTCACTCCCGACCTATAACATCAGAAAACATGTCTGTTTTCACACACACATAACATTAGACAAATGTACACTCAGTTACTCCAAGGTTTCTCGCTCTTACTTCACACATCAAGTATCTCAGTTAATGGAAGAAGTCATAATCATTTATCCTCACAATTCAATCCAGTTAATGTATATGCTGTACACTGAAATCACTTCACACACACTATATCTGGTCGGCCCTCTTGCCATGACAGTACATCTAAAATTGCAGTTGCTAAGTGATTAGTGGACGGCTGGCTGAGTTTTGCAGCACATTAGCAGATTTAAGGCCCAGCCTGCAGGGCAGTGTGAAGACGACTGCAAGAGGCTGCAAGAGACACACAGTGATAATGCAGGATTAGACCATGCATGGGAGTCACATGGGGATGCTGTCAAGTCACCACACTCTGATTTAAGGGATGAAAAACCCACACACGCTTATCTTTATGTGCTTAGCTTTAAAGGTCTGTATATATATTTTTTCCTTTTTAATCTAACTCCACAGATTGCCTGTAAAGTAATCCTAAAAATGTGATGCATTTATTCCTAATGTTCTACAGGTTGTTGCAGTGATTTTTTTAACTATATGGGTGCCTTTGAGCCATCAGATATCAGATGATCACTCATATCAGATACACTCATGGAGTACTTTATTAGAACACCACTCTATATACGGGTAGGGCCTCCCTTTGATCTCAAAACAACTTCAATTCTTCATAGCATGGATTCTACATGATGTTGGACAAATTATTTTGAAATTCTGGTTCCACGTTGACATGATTGCCTCACGCAAATTCCTGCAATTTAATTCAGATGTTATTAGTAGGTCATGTGATACGTTAGCGTTAAGGGCAAGCGGATGTTACTCGTGTTATGTTGTTGGCGTGATGTTACGGGATGCTGCTAATAAAGTTCGATTTCACATTGGATTATTATTATTATTATTTTTTAAATACCCCGGTTTTTTGCCAGTCATTCATTTTATTTTGTTGTATTCATCCACCACACTTTAAAAACCGGTCCCGTGAAAATATCGCCTGATATTAACGGTCCGGTAAGTGGGGAACGTTTCACATAAATCACAAATATTATAGTTTAAATATCAACTCATACAAATTTATTTTAAATAAAGTGGATATTTTTGAAATGTATAAAAATAAAACTGGGTGTTGTGGTTAGAAGGGACATTTAGTGATTTGGGGATCTGCGAAATATGGGGATAAGGCCCACTCTTTTCGGTTTACGATGGTATTTAAAATTCGACATATGTTATTTAGCATTAACAGCTAATCAGGCATGGACAAGGCCTAAAGTGGCCCTGGCTTTCTGGCCCAGGCGGACCACACCCTGGTCCACAACATGCCACTCACGCAAGTAAGCATTCTGATGGCATTTTAGAAAAAACAATTAATTCCAAAAGTAAAATAAAAATGTTTTAACTATAAGTTTCTGCAGCATTTTTGGGGGCCCAGCTTCAGGGGCCAAGGCAGTGCTGCCCTATGTTTAGCATGTATGCCGCGTTGCACCTCCAGGGTTGGAGGTTGATTCCTACTGCCTATCTGCACCGTAGTTCCCTTGTGTGCTTCAGGGGCACTTTCATCCAGTACTCTGGTTTCCTCCACGGTCAAGGGACATGCGTTGTAGGGGCGGAGCATCTCCTAAAAATGTCGTTGTGTGCAGGATAATAAATACATGAAAAGGCACTCAGGATAAACGCATTGTGTACTGGACTTTTTAATAATGCCTAAAATGATTAGCAGGAGACTTCATAATCTTGCTTACTAAATCAGAATATATTTAAAATAATAAACATGCAGAAGACATTTCGCAACCATCATTCATAACAGCCTTTAAACAGCCTATGAGCTGTTTTAACTGAAACTTAACTTCTGGCAGGGCGCATCTTAAAAGCCGCGCCAGTGTAGTGGTTTTTGTCTCAGGATGCACACCAGAAATATGTTTTTCTAAAGGCACGTTTAGAAAAGCTACTGAAATGTCCTAATTGATCGAAGACCTATTCTGGCTTAAGTATGTGAGAAAGCCCTTGTCGGTGAAGCTTCATCTTCTAGTGAAGGACAAGAACATTCATTGAGCCTGTATATAAACTTTAAAACAATCTTTAAATAGTAAAATTAAGGACACTAATGTAGTAACCGCTGAAATCATCACAGTGAGATATAGTCACAAATAAGGTCAAATATTTCACAAGACCGTAAGCAAACTAGGACAGTTGTGACTTTCAGCAATAGAATACTACATTTGCCTCCACACTCACACAACCAATGAACTAAACCTGTTCTGAGACCAGGAGCTATGCTGAAGAAGCGAGATCAGCAGCTTCCACAGGAAGAACCTCTCCCATTCGTCCACACCCCAATATACTTACACTTCTTGCAGCATAACTGGACTCACCACTGTAGCACCAAGTCAGACCACTGAATAGAAAAAGGTTGGTGGATGGACTACAAGACACAGTCATACTTTATTGATAATAGATGTGTGTTTATTCTGGGTCTTACCATCACCTCTTGGAAGAGGGGTGATAGGTGGCTAACCTGTGTTGGGGGTAGTGATGGAGAACAAGATCACTGCAGCAGAAAGCTTACCATAGCCAAGAAACCTTTTATCTAAAAAAAAAACA
Organism: Ameiurus melas; assembly: GCA_012411365.1. Lineage (NCBI taxonomy): Eukaryota > Metazoa > Chordata > Actinopteri > Siluriformes > Ictaluridae > Ameiurus > Ameiurus melas. Next base: position 4,699,710 of record JAAGNN010000030.1, on the reverse strand, counting down.
AAAAAAAAAAAAACATATTCGTGGTAAATCATGAGACTGTCTAACATAAATTAAATCAATACATTAAAAACATGACAAGCATTCTTGGCTAGGTCAGCTGATGGAGGACAACATATCCCCGACCCACTTACTTCCCACACTTGTTGACAGCCAGGAGTCTCTCTTGCGGTGGCTTCCAACACAGCTTCAACTCTATGTAGAAAACCGCACCTCGGTAACAATCTGAAAATATAAAAGGAGATAATCACCGAGCAGCTGCCTACTAACACACTTATATTTATTTTACTTATCACCTTTATTCTTTTTCTTCTTATTATTGTGATTTATTATTATGGAGTTTAATTCTGTGCTTTTGTACATCCTAAAAATAATGCATATCTATCTAACTCTATTTAAATTAGTGAGTGTATATATATATATATTATATATATATATATATATTATAATAATATATATATATATATATATATATATATATATATATACTATATATACATACATATATATAATTTATATTATTACGTTGGTGCTTTTATATATATTATAAAATAATTGTTATTGTTCTCCCGTGCTGGGGTTTCCTCGGTACTCGGTTTCCTACCCTAGTCCAGGGCGTTACATGGTAAGGTTGATTACATAAATTGTCCATAGTGTATGAATGGTGTGTGTGAGTGTGTATGTAGTTTGTGCCCTATGATGGATTGGCACCCTATCCCAGGAGTGTGCCCGCCGCATGTGCCGGTGCTACTCCTAGGATGTGCTAGGTTCTCCACGAGCCTGAAGAAGGAATAGCGGTTGAAGAGGATGGATTATATTATATATTACTTATGCATTATTATTTTATGGATTCACAAAAGCCGGATTAAACTACAGTCCTAATTATTTATTTATTTATATATATATATATATATATATATATATATATATATATATATATATATATATATATATATATGTGTTTGTGTGTGTGTGTGTGTGTGTGTGTGTGTGTGTGTGTACTGTGTGTGTGGCGGATAAAAAAAGCTCCACCCCGGTCTCGGCAACGTCCCCTCCCTATGAATGGTCTAGATGGGTCCGGATGTTTTGATGATGGGTGCAGTAGTAGAAGGCTTTCTTAGGCGTATGTCGGATTTGATTGCGACGGCGTTTGGGTTTCCCACTTAGCACGAGGCGTCAGGAGGTTGGTGATGGCACTGGGAATTCCTAATAACCCTTCTGAAAGTTTGAAACCCAAAACCTTGAAGTTCGCCCAGTTGATTGTGTTGTGGGCAGTTACTTGCGGGCCATTTCTTTGTCCACCAGAGATCCCGCCCGGGGCTGCTTACTAATGTTATCCTAAAGCGCAGTGGGGGTTATGAAATTGCATTTCTCAGCTTTAACACCATATATAACTGATGATGGAGCAGTCATTGTAGAACATGGACATTTGAACATTTCCTGGAGTGAATATATTAGAATTATTATTCGGTGATGCATTGCGTCCCAGCATTCACGTAACTACGTCATTAATTGGGCATTGGACGAAGAGGGACGGTTAAAACCCTCACGACATGACCTGATCTCTTCGTGACCTAAGTTGTGCTTTAAGCCAGTCTTCCATTCATCTCCTTCTTGAATCCCGGAACAAGTTGTATGCACTTTCGTAGGTTCGTTAGAAGATAGTGGCAGTCCATGATTTGTTCCAGAAACGGTTTGCTACTAAGGGTAGTGGGTAACAGCAGTATTGACACTTACCAGTTTAGTCTCTCTCACGAAGACAAACCCGCTGAAGCTGCGAGAGTAGTTGGATATATAACCTTCATGCAATGCTTCCTGAATATACTCCTCTCCTTGTATTTTTGTTCTAGTTACGCATTAATGGATAAGCACCACTCCCCTCACATGGTGGCAGCGTAGTGCCTGGAGAAGCAAATCATTTGTAGGTCGGAATCTGGATGAGGAGGTAGGTAGTCCACTAGCCTTCTTTTACTGAATACTTCAATGAAGTCATCGGCAAACACATGGGGTTCAGAAGCGCTGTATCATCTGCCTTGTGTGTCAGTCCAATGGATGTGGGCTTAAAGGTGATCCACAGGGGACTTGGAGAACAGTGATTGATGCAGTGAGCTGATCAGTGTGATCTCCCCTTTGGTTCCATGAAATTTGGGGTTGTGATGTTTGAGAAACTAAGGAAGACGAAAACAACTGGATGCCGGGCAGTCGCAATGACATTGGAACGTATTCTTTTTTCGATGAAGAGGCACTGATACGGAGAATCACCAGGTTACGTTGCAGTGGTCAATGGAGTCCGGTGCAGTGGGTGATCAAATGGGGCTCCATCAATGGCTTGGACGCGGCGGGGAGTGCTGCAAGGGACGAACAGGATGTTGTATTGGTGTATGGTCTCTTGATGTGAAATTCCCTTACCACTCCAGGTCGATCAGCGCCTCTCAAAAAATACAGGAAGCAGTATTCTAATCAAACTGAGTAATAAATGCAAGACTGAACAGGTACTGGGCATGAATCACAAGCCAACCCTGACTGAGGTTCTCTGGAATTTTGGTTTCCCCTCAGGTAGGCATACTGTTTGAAGAGGAGCATTGTTGCACAATGTGTGGTTCTTCTCACCACAGTGAAAACAAGCGATGTTCCACGGTGCCATCGTTCTCTCTCTACTCTGGCTGATCATCCCACAGCATGGGTTGCAGGGCTCTCAGGCGCTGGTACTTCCCTCGCTTTCTAAGCGATGGGCCGGCAGCTCCGTAATGAAGCGATCGGGCATGCCATAGCCTTCATTAATGGGTTGAGGTCAGCTGATCATTGCGACAAGTCAGCTCCGTTTAACGATGTCAGCGTTTAATCCCAATGGCAGATCTTTGAAAGGTTGGTGTATTCCATCCATTCCTAAGCGGCCACAGTATGAAGTGGAGAAACGCGCATAACCGCCACACAGTGATCCCTCATCAGGATAATAATCTCCCAGCTCCCCGAAACGGGATCAGCTGATCGCTGATGAGGTTCTCCTTCCTGTACCCATACCTTGCTTGGTGGCCCCCAGGCGACAGCTCTCGGAGATAGGGAGTTCCATAAAGTGGATTATTTTCCAATTCTCAGTCATGTCTGGAATGTTGAAAAAACAACACCAAAAAGCGGTATTGGAGTAAAAAAATCTCAGCGAAGCGTGCTGGATCTCAAAGTGGGGAGGTAGCTGGTTTTAGCTGAGCTACCTGCTCAGTCAGGCTTGCGAGACGGTGATCGCGTGATGCTAATGCATCTGGAACCCTAATCAAAAGGGAATTTCCGCTGCTGCTTCCATTAAGGCGAATTGTATCCAGAACCAAAGATAAACACGGGGAAGCGAAGGGCGCTGAGGTGTAGAAGCGTGGTATGGGAAGTTCAGAAGCGTAATGGAAGACCGGGCAATGAGTAGCGTGCGGGATGTAACAACACAAGCGGGATCAAGAAAACACGTGGTGAAGCCGGAAGGTTAGAGGAAGCAGAAGACAAACTAAACTAGATAGGCTTTGGTAGCATGAGAGAAGCGAGTGACGACGATTTATCTTCACTTGCTAGGTAAATGACACCTAAATTACTAGCTCTGTGTGTGTGTGTGTGTGTGTGTGTGTGTGTGTGTGTGTGTGTGTGTGTGTGTGTGTGTGTGTGTGTGTGTGTGTGTGTGTGTGTGTGTGTGTGTGTGGTGTGTGGGGTGGTAGCAATTGGTGCAGAGTGTGTCTGATCAGAACTCGGGGTTGGGTGAACGCATGCATGCATGAAAGAGAGTGTTGCATCTTAAGGAAGTTTTACGATCTGGCTTAGCACAGGATACTTTGAAGCACTAATGATTCTAGGGAGCGCACTACTGATATTGTCCAAAAATTTTATATAATAAATAAATACATAGATAAGCCTAATGATAACCATGTTCTAGCGGTAAACTCACGAACCTAAACTCCAGCAACATCTATAGATCTAAACTACCCATCCCAAACTATACACACATAAAGAGCAAGCATATAGCCCCTCACCAACTGACTAATCCATAAAAACCTAATACCCTAAAGCTCCTGAACCCTAATACTTAACCTAACATCTAACCTAAACATAACCCATCCCAAACTGTAGCTGTACACACATAAAATATTAACCAGAATTACAACCCTATCTAAAAGCTTCCAGGCCATGTAACCTAACGCATCTAAGCCTAGAAAGCATAAGGCGTGGGAGTGTGGGTGTGCACTATAAGGTAAATAATTCGCCTAAAAACGCCTGACCCTAATCATTCACATACCCCTAATCTAAATCTAACCACAGCTCTGCCTCTTAATACGCACGACTTGGACGCATCCTCAGCTTCCAGCTTTCTCCAAACCACACCACAGAGCTCACAACATCAGCAAGCAGCCAAAACCTAAACAATCAAGGAGTCGAAAGCAGAAGTCAATCTGACAAATTAATCAATAGGCTAATGGGGTTAACCTTCTCCCCAATATCCGAAAAACTTTACCTACTGTCCCTAGAAAAAAATCTTGTCTCTCCCCCCATGCCAACCTGAACAGCTAAAAAATATGTTTAAAAAATGGTTGCAAAATCTGCAGCCAAAACCCAGCTGGGGGCAGCTTTGAGAAGACAAACTTTTGAGCTATAGCAGTGCTTAACAGGCACCACTGCACTTCCCTTGGCTCCCCTATCTAACCTATCTATCTAAAGTTCATGTAGGACTGTTTGGGGAGGTCACTGCACATTCAAAACCTAACCTCCTAACCTAATCCCCAACCACCTAACCTCTAACATTAACCCCCTAACACCTAGCGCCCCTAACCTAACCTAATCTCCAGCTTTCCTTAACCCCTAAGAAACCCTAAATCTTAACCCTTCCTAAACCTAATCTTAGCCTTTCCTAGAACCCCTAAAGGCTTACTTTGGCTTGCCCTAGCTACTTAGGCAAACCCCAACCCCTAACCGTAACCTCCTGACCCCTAAAACTTTTTGCTTAATACTTGCAGACTTGAGCCTAAATGATTTTCTACAACCAACTGGGAATAAAGAAAAAAAGCCCAACTTCACAGGGGTTACAGCCAAATGTCAGCGCCAAGCCTCCAATGGAGACGAACATCTTAGCCCCAGACAACTAGTACCACACGCCAGCTGAACACCCACTTTCATCTCCACATGCCATTGAGAACTGGCTGAGCCCACCCTATAAAACTATGGCCAGGTTATACTTTCGATTCACGTGCCATGCTGCAGGTCGCAAGTTCCGATTGATTCCTGACTTTGACCAGTTTATGCATGGCATGTAAACAGAAGAACAAAGGGAGACATGAGAGATGTACGTATTACTATGTAACTCGCAGAGAGGTATGTGTGTGTGTACCTGCAACAGAGGAAGTGTGTATACGAAAAGCTAGCTGAGATAAAAAAGAAAGAGATGAAGAGAGATTTTCTTGTTAGTAAGAAGAATTTTATACTCTTAAAATAAAGGGGTGTGAATGATATGAGTGGATGAGTCTAGGTGTTCAAAAATGTTAGTTAATGTCATTTAACAACATTAAGTATTAATGATTTGATCTTCAATGATATGAAATGCCGTTTTGAAAAGATTTATTAATGTTAATATCAATGAATAATAAAGGTTATATAAATCTTAGGAATTATTAACGCTAAAAAAATCTAAAGATTTAATTGAGTAATTGTTGAAATGGAGAAATTAAATTTATATTGTGTTCTTTCTGATTGAAATGTAGTACTTGATGAAAGAAGGCATAAAAAGGCAGAACCACCAAACTATGCGGTGAAGAGAGCTCATTTCATTATTCTCGGTTGCTCATACAGAAATTTTATATCAGTGCATACACACTACAATTATATATATATGCAGGCGGGGGAAAAATGGCACTGAAAGTTGCCATCCACGATTATTTGAAGAAAAAAAATCAATCAGTACCTTGAACGCATCATCAAGGTGCAGCCCTTATATCTGGGTGGCCCGCGGCTAATGACATCTCTCTTGGTATTACCTGCGCGAAAACTTCAGCATTTAATTAAAAAGGATAAGCCAACATGAACAGGGCTGTCTATGCAGGGGAAAAGCAAGTCATTTGAAGCTGAGAAAGAGGAAAATCAATCCCATGCACTCAATCCACCGTTCAAAGAAGGCTTTTGAGAACGAAATATAGAGGACGCATGCACTGCTTTGATAGGTGGTTTGCATCTTGTGTGGTAGAATCAGAAATCAAGCGAATTCACAAAAAGAAATACAGAGATGATCCACAAGTTCTGGAAGCAAGATATGAACCTCTGAAGTGATGGAAAGACCAAAGTGTGGAGAAAGGATCTGCTCATGATCCAGAACGACACAAGCTCATCTGTGAAACACGGTGAGGAGACGTGTCTCTCATGGCTTGAGGCTTGCATGGCGCAACAACCTGGAACATTCTCACTCACTCTTTATTGATGATGGAACTCCTTGATGGTAGCAGCAGAATGAATTCAAGAAGTTTGCAGAAGGTATGAGAATTAGCGAAGTGCATCGAATGAGGATCAGGAGAGAACTGTCATACAACTGCTAACAAGAAAATGATCAAAACACACATCCCACCTACACGCAGGACTTTTAGGGAAAGGTAGAGGGTTTAGACTAATTGAGTCAAACCAGACCTTCACCCAACTATTGATCAGCTCCCACCTCCTGAAGAGAGCACTCCCCGAAGCACACAACTACTGAGAGAAACTCTGAGGTAGAAGCAATAGAAGGGATTATGGTTGGTGATGTCAAGGGGTTACAGGCTTGATCCAGTTACTAACCGGGATAATACAACCACAGTGTTATTTACTAAAAGACTTATCTGTTCAATATTTCTCCTTGAATAAAGAAGAGTGGGTGGTCTGTGATACAAAAAGGTTATGTACTTGTTGTTTAACACATCTAATATACCGAAATAGAAGCTGAGATACTAATCTCTTGTTCATCTCAATAGAGGCCTACTGTTTCTCTTTGAGGACACCAGGGTTGAACCGATCAATATGTCCTCCTTCCTAAGCGTCCGGTCCACCGTATTGACTAAGATCCTAAGAGTAAAGGTCACCATCTAAAAGGAACAGACACAATTTGTGATATAACAATGACCCTAAAATATTTTGCTACAATTTGGTATTTAATGCAGTGAATAGAGAAGCAACAGCAGCAATATCACGTGAAGTTAATAATAAAGAGTTCTACTTGCTGAGATAGAGAGCATTGGGAGGCAATAGTCCTCCACAGGCCCGAGTTACCTCCACTGCAGTGTGTCCTGGGCCTGGCAGATCCACACCTCACTGCTGTACTCTCTTCACTTCCTGTCCACACACAAACATGTGTTACTCAGGCGTTTAACAGACACATTACAGATGAACTGAAACTTGTTTGATAATAGAAATAACTTCAGACGAAGCGTTGAGCTCTAATATAAAACTTCAGATTCCGACTGTGGCTATCAGGAACAGGCGAAGCCAGCTACATTAATCAATCACTCTGATTAAGTAAACTCCCTCTCTTTCACATCATTAATGCCTGTATTTGTATGGAAGTGAAATAATTAAAGCGTGTTTTTCCTGCACAGTTAGGTCAGGCAGCGATTAATCTTTTCTACTCGGGTAATGTTAGCTAGCTAAGAGTTATAAACTTTTACGCCACAGAGAAATCACCCAATTTAACATTACAGTCACGTGATTAAAACTAACGTTAAAGTAATTATGAACGGTAAGGTCAAGCAAACAAGAACCAAACTATCAACATACACACTAGCCATGTAGCCTTGATCATGAGAGCAGAAGAGACAGGTCATAACTCACCTTCCCACACACACCACCATAATCAACGATGAGCAAGCTCCGCCCACAACCGTCTCGGATTCAGACTGAAGCAGGAAACCTATCTAAAAAAGCGCGTCGTAATATATGTACCTCTCACATTTGGCTGGCAGCGATAAACCAATCAGAACATTAGCAATGCGTGCAGTGCGTGCAGCTTACCTCCGCCCACGCCTCGGTGGTACCACTACCCGTGCTGGCACATTTTGTTCTAGGATTTCGAAGCAGTGAAGAGACTTTATACTTCCCAGAGCTGGAAAGGCTATAAGTTGTAAATGGGAATATAGAGCGGCTGCAAAGAATTCACGATCAATGACAAGATGTAGTTTGGGAGTGGAGGGAAACGAAAATGAACTGAGCAAGTTAGAGAGCGAAACCGCAAGTTTCGCAGGAACAAAGCGAAGGTAGCCACAGTTAGAACCAACTTGAACCATGGCCATTGAACAAAAGAACAGCGGCGAACACACCTTTACCAGACTGGGGAAACAGCGCGCTGGTGATTCGCCCACGTGATCGTTGTGTGGATGCTGTGAGCTCCAGATCCTAACCGGCGATTTGTCGAGCTTTTCAGCCGGCATCGTGCAACCACCTGGCAACCAGACGTGACAATGAGTATGAGGAGAGGGCTTACGGCATGTTTTGATGGCAGGTAGCACAGCTGTTCAATTCAATTGCCCTGAAAGATGAGGACTTTGATGGATTTGTAGGAGAAGATTGATTAAATAATGTACAGGTGTATTGTTAAATAGTAAGAATAAAGTTCAACTTAAGTCAATGTTTTTAGCTTCACGTTACCTTTTTTTTGTAGGCCGTATGTTTTAGCATTAGATTACTGCTGTCCGTGTAAACGCAGTATATGCGGCGCCAAAACCACACCTCTGTTTGTTTTGTGCCAAAGCTCTATTTGGTTTCATCCGACCTAAGAACACGATCCACATATGAAGTTCCGTGTCTGGCAAAAACTATGCGACCAGCAGAAGAGCAGGAATGTGCAGCTGAACTGTTAATCATCGGGAGACTGAGCCCAGATTCTCCTCAATCAAACTTTTTATAATTCCAAAAAGACTTTGCATCTATTTTTTGCTTTCTTGCAGTTGTTTTAAAAATGTTAAGCTTGTACAAAAAGTTGGATTTATCATAAAACTTTGCCTACCATTGTTATCACTGTTTGCTGGACTGCCGTTCGCGTAAAATGTAAAAAAGCATTTCACCAGAGATGTGACAACAGACTTTGCCATGCTGATGGGTGCCATTTATTGCCTACACCCGTTATGCACGAGATATGAAATACTCCTTTGAATTCTTAAGCTAGAATCTAGTTTAACTCCTGGAGTATGCGAGATGTAAATACTCCTTTGATATTCTTAGCTGAGAATACTGGTTGCTTTTCGACAGATGGAAAAGTTTTATATGCTTTATGGCGCACCTCCATTTGATGCTGAAGTACGCTTAACCGGAGGCTCAGCACTTGCTTGAACAGACAGATTGATATTTGAAAAACACCAAAAGAAACAGCCTGTAAGTGGTAGCATAGAGTTAGGGGTAAAAGAAACAGAAGGAAATAGTTAGATGTGCCTTTAATTCGCTAGCATGGCAAAAATACAGTTTTTATATGCATTTATTTGACTATATTACCTGTCTCTCTCAAAAGCCCAAATCTATCCTCCGCAATGTATAGATGTCAGGTGGCTCTTTCATCATCTCAATGATAGCTTGTTTTTTTGCTGTGTGTGAATATTTGTTGCAATCATGGCCTTTCATCAGGAGCTACAGCAAATCTGTGGTTCTCTTCTGCACTTCGAGAAGCATGGTCGGGTGGTCAGCACTACGGCTTTCCCACGGTTTGTCCCTCAGGTGGCTCTGGCTTCTTCAAACCATCAACTCATGAGCCATCGGTTGTCTTCTTAAGCATTAACAACTTCTCAACAAATCCTTTGTTATAAAGTAAAGAGATTACATTCTGAGCCTTGCTTAATGGCGGTGATATTTTGAATTAGTCAAAATTTACTGTGGCGCCAGCATTGAAAGACTCCTTTGAAATCCAGCAAGTGAGTATGCACAAAACCGCGTATTAGTTGAAAGATTGTGGCTGTTAGACGAAGTGATGTTACAACAGATGCATGAGCAGCTCTACTTACCATTGGTGTGTGAGAGTGAATGAGACACAGTGTAAAAAGCGCTTTTGGATAAAAAGCTATATGGTACACATTTACCATTTTAACGCCTTGAAGAAAGAGTAAAGTGGCATTAAAAGATGAATCGGTCACTGATTTACCTGCTGGCACTGCAGGCAAAGTTCTCTTACACTCCACTCCAAAACAGAAACACTGAGGTTGAGAATGTGGTGAGGCTGTTCAGCCTCTCGATTCACATAGGTAACACAACTACAGTTGTGTGTGTATTATTTTACCTGTAAAAGTATTTTGCTGCCATACATTATCTTCCTAGCTAGCTGTTGCAACCTCCAGGTAATCAGGTATTGTTCGCGGTTTATTAGACGCTCAGCTGAACAGCAGGCTCAAACCGGTTTTACTACAGGCAGTTCAGCTAATTCAAGAAACTACAATTCTGTGTGTCTATCAGAGGGTAGTTTTTGTTGACGCTAATGGAGAACAGAGTTGCTTGTTTGCTGGAGTGTATGGATATGGCCTGGAGTGTACAGGCAGGGGTCCGCCGCGTTACTGAAACTCAACAGAAAAAAATATCTACAAAAAGCTACAGCACATAGATGGTGCACATTTTTAGAAATAAATATAATTAGTTTTACTTTTCCCTTAGATTTGTAAAAGGTTCATGAGAAATAGACTCTGTACAATCTAAAACTCAGTTAATGTAAACAAAAAAAATAAGTCTGAAGTGATTTAGAAGCGTCTGCCAATATACTACAGTGACAAGTTACCTCTCCTTTCCTCCATGGCATCATGTGGCGAGGAGTAAAATATCTATCGTCACACATCCCTCAGTACTCCACATTATTCGAGATGATGCGGCACATAAATCCAATATCAAAACATTTATAAACCAAATTGATTTTGTTACTTACAACTCAATAAAAAATGCAAAAGGTAGGGCGAAATGCATGGATAGGTGTTCCATTGTGAACCTTCCAGCCAGAGGGAGTTAATTTTCGATTTTTTAAGCACACTTGTACTACGGCTAAGCAATGCAAGCTCTCTAGCTGCCTTATGTTTGGCGGTTGGGGAGGGTGTGTGGAAGGTTTGTGGTAGCCTCATAGAAACCAGAAACAATATTGCGGTAATGTGTAAAAGCTAAGGGTTAAAGGGTTAACCCTTCCTGAAGAAGAAGAGTAAGCGGAAGTAAGAAGATGGATGGATACTTAACTTTGAATTTACCTGCTAGCCTATAGTTCATAGGCAAAGGTCTACACGCTCCATAAACTTGAGACTTGGGTGAGAATATGGTGTGCTGTTCCTTTTCGATTCATAGGTAACATTACCTCTCACCGGTGTATTAGTGCTTTTGTTAAAAGTGGCTATATTTTGTTGTAAATACACATGACTTATCTGCAGTCTATTAGTCAATTATGTCCCATGCTTAAACTTTTGCAGTGTTATTTTAGGAGGCTGTTCTCTCTAACAAGTCACAGCAACTTCTTTTTTCTTGTTCCAATTCCCCCCACTCCGCCTGTTATTTTTGCATAATGGTTTTTCAACCAATAACTTAAAACTTGAGTTCAATCCAACACATATACATATTATCTGACAAGGAAGTCAACACAATGCTACTTGGTAAGCTTTTGTAGCGAAAACTCATACAGTTCAAAAGCTCTTTGACTTAAAAGGTGTTGTGAACTTCGTAGGGATGGTATATGTTTACAATTATGTGCACCTCACTCTTCTTTAATATCTTGCAGGATGCTTTTTGTCTCTCCACTCTATTCGGGGTATTTTTAACTACATGTCTTGTATGAATTTTTACAAATAAATTGTCTAATGATGTTGCTTAATAATAGATTTATGTAATGATTATAAATGTTTATGAACTTGAGCCATTTTCTCTCCACTCCCATGTGACATTGCAGAAATTCCTGCACGTATGCACTGACAGATGTGACATTTCATAAAATTTACCACTAACATTTTATAAGAGCTTAATGTAAGTTTATGTGTTATGAAATTCATGTATGTAAATTTACTCTTCAAATAAAAGCATACCCTGTTTTTAAATGGTTTCTTGCCTGTACTGGTGTTTTAAACTACACACATTTGTTTTCTTTTCATAACCGTACTTTACGACTTTCGGGTGCCATACCACGTTGCAAACATTTTCTTTAGAACTTCTTTTATACAAGGAAACGTGCGTAAATGACTTATTCCCCGGCAGGCGACATTTGTGTTTGAGCATTTAGATCATATGGGTACAGGATATTTAGTAATTATTCCTCTATGATTAGTAATACAACTTTATATGTGATATATGTGTATGTGGTTATTCGCTCGTGAAGATTTTGCGCTGTTTTCTTGTATAGCTATCGAGGTCCTGCTTGCACTCTGCAGCGTATATAATAGCAATATGGGACAATAAGCGCATACCAGTTTAGCAGTCTTGCCGTCAAGCTAAACATATGATACTCTGAATACCAGTCATCCCTGACCCCTTCTGCTCTCTGGACCTGCCCTGATCCATCGGTAATTTCTACTTCCTGTTGCGGAGTTCTCTCTCATCGGGCGTCACATGTTACTGCTGAGGATTGCCACAAACATTTTGCAACTCATCAGTGAACGGTGGAGAGTTCAACAAAACAGCGAGTTTCAAAGGCAGTAATGAAGTTTCCTGGTTAAAGAACCAAAACACTATTTGACCATGCTGGTAGTAGAGGCATTATTTGTGTAATTGCAAAATATATTTGTATCATTTATTTTATTACACTATCGGTATTACTTCTGAATGCTAGACAGGTTTCCTTGCGGTCTGGTTCCATACGGGTTTTGCAGCTATCTCGTCCCTAGAGGAGTTTTACCTCTATCACCATGCTTCCTGGCGCTCATTAGGGATAAATTCATACACATTTAAAATCTATATTCCGAATTTCTGTAGAAGCTGCTCTGGAACAGTGTCCACTTCATTAAAAGTGCAGTACGGCCAAACTGATTGAATGGATTATGACTGATGAATTAATGTTTCTCATTGAATCTCTACCTTTTTTTTGTATGGCAATTAACCAGCCCTCCATATATGTGGCCATAGAGTGTTTTATGGCTCTTCAATTAATGGTTTTATGTACATCTTTCATGAGCGGTGCGCCAAATGTTTGAAAGCGCTACTTTGTAGCATCACTTGTAAATACTTCCTGTCTTCTCTGAACATGGAACTTTTGAATCTGCATTTGGAACAAAAATATCAACTCTAAAGGTAAATGTAGACCAAAATGTCAAAATATCAAGGACGTTACACTGTAGTGGTGAAATTCATTTCTAAAACACCCGCGTCCATAATGTGCCAAATACTGCACTGCTCTCTCTGCACTTTGGCCTCTCATGATGTCATTTAGAATGTATATTAAAAGATACAATTGTAACCCACTTTGGGCCTGTCAGAACTTAGTCATAAAACTTTAGAAAAATTTATTTAATTGTTAACTATGTAATAAATAATAAAATGTAAGAGAGGTTGAGACGAATACAAATACATTTGACTTTATTGAAGAATATAATCAAGGGCAGGGTAAATAACAATGAGGACAAGACTAAATATGTAAAAAACAGATTAGCCTTGGTGCAGGTAAAGCGAATAATCAGAGTCAAGAGCAAAACAGAATCAGAATCACAGCAGCACACAATAGAGCAGCTTGTGACAGCAGAAACTAGATCAACTGAACTGCTTCACAAACCCAGGTAGCCAACTTCTAAGCAGCTAATATTCATGGCAGGTCGCCGGTTGCCGGTGGAGAGCACTGAACAGCAATGGTGTTGTGCATGGCGGGGTTCTAGGGGAGAAAATCGCACCGCATCAAGAACATTGCTGCCCTTCTGCAGTTTGATAAAAGATCATTGTGGACAAACCGGAAGAATATTGGAAAAATGTTTTGAAAAAAATAAATTTTGTTTTAAATGAGAAGGTACATATTTTGGAGAGGAAAGCACTGCAAATTACAGCATAAGAACTTTATCCCATTTGTATTTATGTAATTGTTGGTGAAGTAATTGTCCTGCTTTGGAGTTACGCTTTGCATCTACAGACCAAATGACTCATCATCACTGATGGACGGCTAATTCTGAATTACATACCAGCAGATTTTAAGGGAAAATATCTGTCGACTAACTGAATCAGAGAAAGTGGGTCATGCAACAAGACAACGATCTAAACACGGGAACAAATTCCTGCGTGTACCAAATAACGGTTAAAGAAGAATATAGATTAACGTTTTGGAATGGCAGTCAAAGTCCTGACCTTAATCCAATAGAAATGTTGTGGAAGAGGACTTGAAGCAAGCAGTTCATGTAGGTTACAGCAAAGTATATAGCAGGTGGTGCACTTATATAAGCTTTTATCCAAAGTGCTTTACACTGTGTCCTCATTCACCCATTCACACACCAATGGTAGCAGAGCTGTCATGCCAAAGGCAGCACTAGCTTGCCATGGAGGGCTTGGGGTGGTGTCTTGCCCAGGACGCCGGCATGTGAAGTCACCTGGCGGGGCTCGAGCCACCAACCCTACAATACAAGTGGACAGCCAGCTCTATCAGCTGTGCCACGGCCGCTTTCCAGCCGCCACAGCTGGTCACAACAGATACTGAAAGCAAATAAATAATGATGGCCAAGTATAATATTATTGATTCATCAGGTTCTGCTCTTTATCTACTTTAGGACTTTTAGGATGCTGAAAATATGATTGCAGGTAACATGCTGATATATAAAGAAAATTCTGTAGGGTTCACAAACTTCCAAGCACCACATTGCTGTATGGCTACATTAGTGTCAAATTCAGAGTTAATAGTGTATATTTAAAAGTTACATATTAATATTTACTCCGGGAAGTTTTTATAACTTGTTTGCTAGAAATTCTACACAGATAGATTGCTCATTCAGATTGGCCCCAATTACTAAGTTTTATTGATACAATGCATTTTGTAATATGTTGTTGTAAAGGGAGGATTAACTGGATTCAGCTTTCTAGTTAGTATTCTAAAATTGTCTTTACCATAGTGACTTGATCATGGACTCCTCTTTTTCTATTCAACTCTGAGACAAATAGTAAGGTATGCATCTTCTAGTTGGATTACAGGGTTATGGTGGGAATGGTAAGAATGATATGAGATGCTTTCAATAGCATGTCTGTTTCTAGAGTGGCAATCCATCATCTTCATTTTCTATACAAGTGTTAAAGTACATAAAACTTGTTTTCCTGCCACTTCTGCTGCTTACACCCATACTGCATTTAAAGATGTGGCGGTTGTTGAGGCATGTACATATTTGAAGTGAAATTATTTTATACCAGGGCTACAGACATACACGAGCCAATGTTATGAAGGCTGATTTTTTTCTAAAGAGGCACAGATGTATATATATATATATATATATATATATATATATATATATATATATATATATATATATATATATATATATATATAAAGAACGCATGATAAATTATAAGCAAAACGCCAAGAAGTCCCTTGATATTTTTAATTTACGTGAACATTTGGGTTTGAGATCAGAGTGATAAATATGTGAGCCAATAGATTACAGAATTTCGGCTTTTCATTCTACCGATATATTTCACGTCTAGGCGTGTTTATACATCAACGACCATGGTGAATTTTGTTGAACCTGGAATGTCTCAATCTGTAATGTTAACATTTTACTCCATAATTTGGGAAGTAAATGTGTTTTAGTAACTCTAGAATCGTGCCTATAATAATGCACCTCTGAGCACTTCTACACGCTTTTTGAGGCAGAACTATTAACTTATGGCGAGGATCCGGCTGCGGCTGTCAAATGAATAAATTAATACATGTAAGGAAAATGTTGGCAAATTCTAAAATGCATTCTCACCGACCCTAACATTCATAATTGCTTGCTCCTTCATCACTTGAATCGAGAGAGAGGAAAATTCATCATGCAAAACGGTATGCAGCTTGCTTTTAATGCACAAATGAGAAAATGCATTTTTAATAATGTGTTATATCATGATTGTATGTACGTAGTATCCAAAAGTACATTACCTCGTGCATGCTAATTTATTTGTGTTCCATGTATGATTTGTACATGTGATTCAATTACATATGATTAATTTTCATGTGATTCATAATCAAGCAGTTCATTTACATGTGATTCATTTACATGTGATTCATTTACTGTTACTTCTCTTTAAATCAGTTTTAGACTTTGATATGTTACAAAGGTCTTTTCCAGATTATTACTTACTTTTTACTGTAGAATAACTTTACGGTAAATTACCTACAGACTACTTCAATATAATTTGTTCACCATATTGGGTTTTAAAATCACAAAAAGCAGATTACTTGGTGAATAACAATAATATAACAATGTAACACGTAAAGCCAGAGTGCTACTAATAAAATTAAATAAAACAGAAACTCTAACCCGTAAGAGACTCAAAACAAGAAGAAGAATTTTAATACAAGTATAGATTTTAAGAAGAGTAAGTCCACAAAATCTAGGCGGAAGTAATGCAACGACAATATTTTCAATAAAAATCAAATTCTGTAGAGCTGCTGGAAGGCTAGTGCAAGAAAAATACACATAAAGAAGGCGAAAAAAGGCAACTGTGGGTGGTGAGTTCTGCCCTGATATCCAGGTGCAGCATAGTCTCCTGCTTCTCACATTACAAATAAAGTCTTCTGAACACCATTGCCATGTAAAATACCAAAATGCGGCGGTGAAGTAATTATTCCATAGCGAGTTCCCTAATATCACAGTCGAAACTGAACGATTAAATCAGCCGGGCCCAAGCTATCTCTTGGCTATGTAGTCATATGGAAAAGCGGAGATGGTCAAATCCCACCGCTTTAATTCGCTGGAGCTGTACCGCTGCGGCATAAAATGTCAACAGTCCACCCCAATACGGGTCACACAGAATGGCTTGTGGTACAGTTTGCCGGAGGCTTGGAAAACCCCGGCTGAAGAAGTTCGCGGACGGTCGAAACACGGCTCTAGGGCCAAGCGCCTGGGGTGCAGCAGCAGCGGTTAACATGTGTCCGGTCCTCTGGAACTCCGACTATCGCGTTGTGCCGTGACGCCGACTCCAAATGCTGGTTATTCTATTTAGTCGGTCACGGTAGCTTCGATAGTATTTATGGGACCTATATCATTGGTGCAACGGGAAGCGTGCTCCATTTCCCCCAACAAGTACTCCTTTCAGTGTGGATATGGTAGCATCTGTAGCAACTTTATCACTTACAATTTTCGGCCTGCAGGTCAAGCTGGATAGTAGACATTGCATCCCAGAGAGTCTCTGGAACTTCTCGAAATCCTTTTAAATATACTTCATCTCGCACCCTGCATTGAAAGCCAGCAACTCGAGCGCTGGTCTGCTGTGAAGTCCGGGGTCCGCGGCTGGGCGATTCAGGGAGAAAAGGACTTCGCTTCGCGTCCGCACTAGGCCTCAGTCGTCTGAATATACGGTTTCATCTTTCCAGAAATTTTGCGTGTCACAAAGATTCCAGGCGTACAGCAGAAACAGATACGGATGATCTAAAATATGTTATTGTATGATTGTTGACAAATTAATTACAATTTTACCCCAATGTCCGAAATCGAAAGGAGCCTCAACTACATCTACTCATCAATTCCAAATTCCCCCCTCTCCACATTTTATAAATACTTTTTTTAAAATATATCTTTTAATGTGACAACGGAAAATGACACTTTGCTACAATGTAAAAGTAGTGAGTGTACAGCTTGTATGTAACTGTGCAATTTGCTGTCCCTCCATCTTTCTAAGCTTTGTGTTCCGAGGCAGTGTTCGATGCGGTAAAAAAGATATGAAGTTACGGTCTCCTGCTTATTTGATTAAAAATTGTAATTAATTTTTACTTTTTGGAAGCCGCAATGTGACTTGTCTGTTTACATACTTTTAACTTCAGGTGGTTAAGTTGAGATATGGAAAACTGAAAATTAGATGACGCATTAGACAAAGCTGATCTGGTATTGCTGTGAAATCTCGCCGTGAAGATCTGCACCCGTTCCTCTCCTTCTCCTCCTCTCATGTGGATCGTAGCCGCGCTCGCTACTCCGTATTGAACTTACGACTGCATCCATCGGCGGTGGCTGACCTCGCCACGCACTCAGGTTTGATTTGCTGACTGAAGGAAGACATACATACGATATTTTTAAAAGAGTTCCAGGAGCATCAGGAGAAACAACAGGAGATTTTCAGGAGAATCGCCGAAGACTCTCAGGGATCGGCTGGCATCTGCCTATCCAGCTTCGACCTGCAGGTCCTGAGAACACAACAGTATCAGTAAAGAGTAGCTACCGATGCCACCATATCAACACTGAAGGTACGTTGGGGAGATGGAATGCGGCTCTCCGTTTTACCGTTGAACTACTATACGAGGTCTCTCACTGGAAGCTGTGACTCAATTAGAATAAATGTGAGGATCTGGAGTGGTCACAGTGCAATAACGATGGCCCCTGTTTTACCTGTACACACAACGCTGCTAGTAAACTCTTGCCAAAACCGAGGGGTGAACTTCTGCATCATCACCAAATTCTTAAGTAGTTTGTTTTGTTTGTTATCTATTTATTTGTTTTTTATTTATTAATATTATTACTTGTTGTTTTTTCTTTTTTATTCTCTTTATTCTTTATTCTTTCTTTTTTTGCACTTTTCCTTCCAGCTCTACCTATAATTAATTCTTATATTAATGCAGTTGCACATTATTAGATATTTTTCTTCTTCTTGTATTTTTATTTTTGTATTCTACACTGTGTAATATTGGTAAGTCTTTAAAGGTATGGTTATTACTTGGTGCCTTTGAAGTCTTGAGCTATTTATTAGATTTGAAGTCAGTAGGAAATTTTTTCTTACTGAATTTAAAAAAAATATATATATTTTGTTTAGCTTACTCTAGGTCCATTAGGATTTAAATTTTTATTAATATTTAAAATTGATTTATTTATTATTGTGTCATTATTATTGGCTGTGCATTATTAATGTGTGTGTATTATTATTATTATTGTTGTTGTTATTTGTTTGTTGTTGTTGTTATAGCATTAATTTGTTTTTCTCTCTTCTCAGTAAGAGTATTTGGGAAAGGGAAGGGAGGGAGAAAAAGTTAAATGAATCACATAAATATAGATTACATGTAAAATGAATCACATGCATGAATGTGAATCACATGAAAATTAATCATATGTAAAAATGAATAAATAAACAAAGGCAAAATAATAATAATAATAATAATAATAACTCTTCAACACAACCATTAATGTCTAAACCACTGGCAAGAGCCTGAAGTGAAAATGTCCAAATTGGGCCCCAGAGGTAGCTAAAATGTACGTGGCCTTCATTATTTACTACTGCACTACTTTTAACCCTCTTGGGCATGGGTTCTGAGATTACAGGTTGCCACTGGAGTCCTGTTCACTCCTCCATGATGACATCACCCGGAGCTGGTGGATGTTAGAGACCTTGTGCTCCTCCACCTTCCTTTTAGAGGATGCCCACAGATGCAAATATTTACAAAATGTGGGGATTTGTTTTGTATGGCACGGGTGTGTGTGTGGCACATATATATATATATATATATATATATATATATATATACCTCTCTCTCTCTCTATATATATATATATATATACCTCCTTCTTATATATATGCTATATATACTTATATATATATATATATATATATATATATATATATATATATATATATATATATGTATGTATATCTATGTATGTATATATATATATATATATATATATATATATATATATATATATATATATACATTTTTAAAAATAAAAATTTTCACCTCCATTACAAATAATTTTTTATTTTACACTACATATCCAAAATTTACAGAAGTGGCTATTTTTTGGCTGACGGGGGCAGAATAGTTTAAGCACATTATTGCTTTAGTAGTTTACTGAGTTACTGAAGTACTTACAATTATTAGCCCCTTCATGATGAGGCATCTTTGGTATAGGTAAGCCTTTTCTTGCTGTTGTGACGCACGTGGGGTCTGGGAGCTTCTGACAGGCGTTCCATGGCCCATTCTAACTATGGCAAGTGGAGGCAGTAGGTTGGAAATATTCTTGTTGTAGGGTTTTGGGTGCGGCCTGTCTTCTTCAAATCCCACTTTCAGGATTTTCCTTATGGGGTTCAAGTGATGTGACTGTGATGGACCTGTAGAATCTTCAGGACTTCTACAGCAAACACTTGTTGGAATTGAGGTGTACTTGGATATTTATATAACTGGAAGGTCCAGTGATGCCCAAGCTTCAGCTTCTCCTGGCATGACGTTTTATACCAGGTTTCCACTTCAATGAAACCATCTTGCCTTCACACACTTGGGTTTCAGTGCTGAAGATTGCACAAAAGCAGCTGAGCATCACCGAGCCAAACCATGGCGACTTTGTGGACAGAGTGTGCTGTTGCTTGCCTTCCTTCAGAACATATCGCTGATCCATGTGCGAAAGTTCCAGTTTTATTTTATACTTCCCACGAAAAGAATCCTAACACACTTCTGTGGCTTATTTATATATGACTTTTGTAACTTTTCTTGGGCTTTGGGTCAGTAGTGGTGTATCTTGGAGTTCTGGCATGGAAATCTTCATTTAGTCGTGCCTTACTGTGCTCCCTCGG